>CM053582.1:267598135-267639738 GCA_028627135.1 Pseudochirops cupreus
TTTAGCTTCCTCGTCTGTAAAATAGGGAAAATAACATTTGTACTTACTCCTTCCCTCCCAGGGTTTTTATGTACTCTGTAGAACCCTACACATACATATACACATACAGAAGTTGTATTATATTGTATACAAAGTATACAATAAGCTAGAAGGGAGACAAAAAAGATCAAAATGAATGAGAAAGGAGAAGCAGAGACAGAAACAGAGGGAGACATTGAAAGACATTAAGGGGAAGAGATAGAGGGACACACTGAAAGATATAGAGATTCCCAGGAGGGATCTAAACTCTGAATGTCTCTGGCCCTCCCCACTTTCCTGTTAACAAAGAAAAGGTTAAAGATACTCTCTCTCTTTCTCTCTCTCTCTTTCTCTCTCTTTCTTTCTCTCTCTCCCTTTCTCTCTCTCTCTTTCTCTCTCTCTCTTTTTCCCTCCCTCTCTCCTCTAACTCTTTCCCTCTTCCTTCCACTCCTCTTTTCTCTCCTCTGCCACGCAATTCATTTTAGCTCATTGTATACTTTGTAAAACCTTCTAGCTTACAATAAGCTCAAATACAATATACACATATACACATACATACCCACAATTTGTGTACACATTACTGTTAGAGTCAGTATTTCTTTCCACCCCCACAATTAGCCCATTCAGTCAAGGTTTTGTATTTTCAAAGATTTAGAAGTAATTCTCCACCAGAGTGAATTTGTGTGCTGGAGGCAAAACTTTTTCCGACTTGTACATATCAGTAATAAGCTTCTTCTTCGTCCTCCTAGAATAGGATCACAGAACTTCAGGACTGAAAGGGACCTTAGTGACCATCTAGTCCAACCCATTCCTGATAAAGAATCCCCATTGCATCACTGACAAGGGTCTTGGTTTGAAGACCTCTAGTGGGAGAGAAGGAAGCCATTATCTCCCAAGGCAACTCATTTCATTTTGTTCACACTCCTTAATGTACCTATTTAAAAGATGTTTTATTGATTCTCTTCCTCTGTTACATCATTGCCAATGTAACCATCCCATATAGCAAACATAGTCAAGCAAAACAAGCAATACTTTGACCATGTCTGGGAATGTATGCTTCATTTTCTATCATCGCCCTGCCAAGAGGCAGGAGAAATACTTCACTATCATTCCTCTTAAATTACCTCTGATGTACTTATCAAGTAATATTGTGTATTAGACTATTTATATTGGTATCCTATCCCCTTGTTAGCCTGTACCCATAAAGACAAAGTCTTTTTTAATCTATCCCTGTTCTTTGCATAATGATTTATATAGAATAGGCTCTTAATAAACATTTGTCACTGCTGTTGCCCTCACATATACTCATCTGTCTGTTACTGTCTCCTGGATGCTCTTACCTTTACAATTAAAAATGCAATTCAGCTTATAACAAAATAAATAACTAGGACTCATTGAATGTAGTTTTCTTGTATTAAAGCATGTGAATTTATTTAAAACAGTATTAACAATGTTCTTCATTGCATCCCTCCTTCTTGTACATTGGAACTTAGGCTGCTTTTTGCCCCTGTTACATCTGTTTCCTATTCCAGGGTGTGTTCTTGAGTCCTCATTTGTAAAATTCTAAGAACAATACTTGTACTACCCCAAGCTGTGAGAAGTATTTTGTAAACCTTAAAAAAGTGATGTTAATTTGAGTTATTATTCTTGGTTTTATTTGACAAACACTATTATAGTGGAAAAAATCCCTGTACTAGGGTTTGTATCTAGAGTGTTGGATCTAAATTCTATCTTAAGTTTTAGCAGAGACAAATAAACAATCCATCTTCTTTCCCTTCCTCCTGCCTCCCTTCCCTCCTTCCTTCCTTAAACTTAGAAAGAATCATGAAGGTCCTAAGTCACCAAAATTATTCTTCTCATAGTGTCAGTGTCTCCAAGGTTGGTGGAAGTGGGGTGGATGAAGAGAGGGCTAATAGCTTCAAGGCTAGCACCTTGCCAGATAATCGTAGCTTATGCTTTCAGAGGTTCACTTGGCACCTAGGCAGAACTTGACATTCAGCACCATGGACAAAGTAAGAGAAGTCAAGTTGAGATGCCGGGGAGGCAGAGTCGTCTTCCATGCAATGGAATTAAGAATGTAGATGAATGTATATCGTCCACATCCTCAATTATACTGATATGAGATACTGAAAAGACATTTGCCCTTTCAACTTTACTGATGTCTCTTGATAGAACCTTTCCTTTCCTTTCTTCATTTCTCCAAGTTCTTTTTTTTTCTTTTTCTTATCCTGGTCTTCATAACTTTTTTTTAAACTGTGAAGAAATCAGCCTTTCCCTGCCTAGAGGGAAGGTCCTTCAAGGACCTTCCCTGGGACCTCAGACAGCAAAACTTGGGCTCCAACCTTAAGAGGCCCTTGGAATAGGCTCATAATTGGCCACTCTTTGAATCTAGGATAAAAACAAAGGCCTTGAAATGGATATCATGGAAAGGGTACAGTATTGGAAGCCAGAAGATTTGGGTTTTAATCCCAGCTCTGATATTCACTAGCTTTGCAACTGTGGATAAGTCACTTCACTCCTCTGGGTCCTGTTTTCTCATCTGTGAAATGAGGGGTTGGACAAGATGGCTTCTAAGATACTTTCCAGCTCTAAATCCTGTATTCTCCCTTCCTCCTTTATCCTGTTTTTCTGCCCACCTTGCCGAAAACCAGCTGCTCCATCATCATCACTGATGATTTTTCAGAGTCATCTGGAGAGAGGCCACAACTCCCTGTCCTCTCCTTCCCCCCACAGCTCTACTACTTTCTGCTAAAACATTAAACTCCTAATGGGTCTCACACCCACACTTGCTGCACTTAACCTTTAGCCAGTAATGTAAGCACTGAATTTTTAAAGAGTGTTTTATTTATTTTTTTTAAATTTTAACATTTGTTGCATTATGATCTGAAAAGGATATGTTTACTATTTCTGCTGTTCTGCATTTGGTTGTGAGTTTTTTTATTTCCTAACATATGATCAGTTTTTGTGTAGGTGCCATACATTGCTGAGAAAAAGGTATATTCCTTTCTATTCCCATTCAGTTTTCTTCAGAGATATATCATATCTAACTTTTCCAGAATTTTATTCACCTATTTAACTTCTTTCTTGTTTATTTTTTAAAATTAGATTTATCTAGTTCTGAGAGGGGAAAGTTGAGTTACCCCACTAGTATAGTTTTATTACCTATTGTCTTCTGTAACTCATTCAACTTCTCCTTCAAAAATTTAGATGCTATATCATTTGGTGTATATATGTTTGGTATGGATATGATTTCATTGTCTATGGTACTTTTCAGCAAGATATTGTCTCCTTCTTTATCTCTTTAAATTAGATCTGTCTTTTTGTTTGCTTTGTCTGAAATCATGATTGCTACCCCTGCTTTTCTTCACTTCAGCTGAAGCACAATAGATTTTGCTCCAGTACCTTACCTTTATCCAGTGTGTATCTTTCTGCTTCAACATATCTTTCTGCTTCTTATAAATAACATTGTAGAATTCTGGTTTTTAATCCATTCTCCTGTTTGCTTCCATTTGTGAGTTTATCCCATTCACATTTATAGTTATGATAACTATGTATTTCTATCCATGTTATTTTTTTCACTTGTTTATCCCCCCCCTCTTACCCTCTACCCTTTCCCTCCTCACAAGTGTTTTACTTCTAATCACCACCTTCCCCAATATACCCTCCCATTTATTAGTCCCTCCTCCCCTTCTATTATCCCTGTCCCTTTTTACTTCCTTATAGGGTAAAATAGATTTCTATATTCAATTGAGTGTCTATGTTATTTCCACTTTGAGCCAATTTTGATGAGAGAAAGGTTTAAGCTTTGCCCACCATTACCCCCCTCCCTTTCCCCTCCATTATAATGGCTTTTTCATGCATCTTTTATGTGGGATAATTTACCTCATTCACTCTCCCCTGTCCTTCTTCTAATTTTCTTTTTCACCTCTGTTTTTTTGGGGGGGTGGGTGTATCATCCCATCAAAGTCACCTTATATTCACACCCTCTGTCTATATATATTCCTAACTGCTGTTATAGTAACAAAGTTGTTAAGAGTTGCAAACATTATCTTGCCTCATAGAAATTTAAACAGTTTAATCTTAGCTCACTGTTGGCCAGCCCTGGGGCGAGGCTTCGCTACTGGTCAGCAATGGGGTCAGGGCAGGCCTGACTGGTGGCTTGTGCTGGGGGTGGGGTTGCTGGGATGGGGTTTTGCTGTACTGCACAGACTGTTCACTTGGTTAGGGATCTGACCATTTGCAGGAGGGTGGGGCCTCATTGGTGAATTGCCCCAGACTCAGTGAGCCCTGCTGCAGGCCCTCTGCTGTGAAGCTGCTACTCCTGCTCTTGGACTTTGTTCCCCTCCCATCCCAGTGAGACAGATCCTTCCTGTCTGGCTGGTAAGCTGCTTCTCTGCTCCTAGATCAATTCTGAGGTAGTTTTCTAGTTGTTTGGAAGGGAATTTGGTAGGGCTTCATAGGGTTCATTCTTCACTCTACCATCTACCATTCCTCACTCTACCAGAAATAATAAGCATTGAATATTACTACTCATTTAGTGGCTTTGTGTGTTTGTTGGTCATCCTGTGTAGCCCTGGATGTCAGTGGTGATGTACCTTGCACATACTAGACATCCATCCAAAAAAACTTGCTTTTGGTGGTGATGCTGATAAACCTCCAGAAGACAGGGATTCTGGGTGTGCCACTCTGGCATGCACAGACAAGGTTGAATCAGTTCTTTTTTTAAAAAAAATCATGAAAGCCCTTTTCAATGCCAGGATCATTGCTGGACTTGGCCTCTGACACTTGGGTTAGAGCTCTGACCCTGCTACTCACCAGCTATGTGATGTTGGGTATTTCACTCTGTTTCTTCATCGGCAAAGTGGGGAAAGTACTGTGATGCCACCTCCCTTCAAAGTTGTACCAGTATGTAAAATCACACCAGAACATAAAACCCTTTAAAAACAGGAGCTATCTCATGATGACATTGGCATTTTTTTACTAGAGCTTAGTATAGTGCCTTACACATAGTAGGTGAACAGATATTTATGTAATAAAATTATATTACATTTGCAGAGTCTTTCAGTTTATAAAATACTTTTCTCAAAGCTTTGTGATATAGCTTATGTAAAGGTTACCATTCTCATTTTAAAAATGGGGAAACTAAGGCTCAAGAGGATAGACTGGAATTGGAAAGGACCTTAGAAGTCATGTAGTTGAAATCCTTCATTTTACATATAAAGTGAAGATCAGAGAATTTCAGTGATTTATCCAAGTTCACCCAGGTAGTAAATAGCCAAGTAAAGATTTGAAACCAGATCCTCTGTCTCCATTTAGGTCATACGGTGGATAGAGCACTGGGCCTGGAGTAGGGGAGACATGAGTTCAAATTTGGCCTTAGTTACTTACTAGCTCTGTGACCCTGGGCAAGTCCTTAACCTCTGTTTGCTTCAGTTTCATCAACTATAATACAGAGGTGATAATAGTACTTATTTCTCAGGGTAGTTGTGAAGATCAAATGGGATAATATCTGAAAAGCATTTGCTTAGAACAATGCCTGACATATAGTAGATGCTTAATAAATATTTGTTTCTTCTCTCTCTCCCCTAAGTGACTTGCTCAAGGTCACACAGTAACTGCCAAATCTGGTTTCTAGTTCTTTTAACTACTAACCCAGTACACTGTACTTCAAGGCAGAAGACTAGGTTACAAGTTCCACCCCACCTCCCACCTTTAATACTATACTTCTAAGAAGGAGAATTCTTGGTGGCCCAAGATAACATTGTTAGATAGGAAAACAAGTAAAGATGTCACTGCCCATTGCTAGAGGTGAGAGTGGAAACTGTGAAGAACAGAAACTAACCTTGATACAGTGCTTTGTAATTTGATAAAGTGCTCTACATACATCATTCCTTTTGACTCTTGTGGCAACTCTATGAAGTAAATAGGACCAAGTGTTTTTACCTCTTTACCAAGGCTCGGAGTGGTTGACTGATTTGTTCAACGTCACACAGTGGTAAAGCCAGGAGTTAAATCCAGGTTCCTGACTCCAAATATGATGCCTTTTCAATTATGCCAGAAAAGAAAGGTTTGGTTTCTCTGTTCAACTTACCTTCTGGGGGTGCCTAGGTGGCACAGTGAATAGAGCACCAGCCCTGGAGTCAAGAGGACCTGAGTTCAAATCCAGCCTCAGACACTTGACACACACACACACACACACACACACACACACACACCTAGCTGTGTGACCTTGGGCAAGTCACTTAACCCCAATTGCCCTCCAAAAAAAAAAGGCAAAATCAACTTACCTTTTGTTCTTCCATGGAACATGTTATTTCATGCATTATGCTCCATGAAAAGAACATGCTGTTCACAGGTAACTCTTTGGGCATGGAAGCTGGGCTAGGACCTGACTGAATTGGGTCTGGTCCAGGTGCTTCTAAGTCTCAAGCATGATTTTGGGTGGTTTTCTTTTGGAGCATGTGTTAACCCAAACCAGCCAACAATGATGCTAACATCAGTTAAGTTACCTTTCTGGGGTTTTGGGAAGGTTAATGGTTTGGTACCTACAAAGAAGACAAAAATTCTTGGTGTGATAAATCTATCATCATTTCCCAGAAGCATTTCCTAAGCACTTACCTGCATATGGTTATATAGGCACCTCAGAATCCCCAAGGGAGATACCTAAGAGAGCTTCACTCTTGGATAAGATGATCCCACTTAACCTGATCAGGGGCAAGATCTTACTAGTATTTCTCTTCCCTTAGCTATTGGAGGAGCTCAGGATAGTTCCTTGTTGCCACATCATTGCCTATAGACAGATTTTGTTGGAAAAGAAAAATCTGTTGCTGGAGATCTCTGTTCTAAAAAACATAGACAATACATTGTATTATAAACTATATATTATATCAAAGTGTATTATAAATTATATTATAAAATATAATATAAATATTATTATAAGTTATATTATAAATACAGAGAAAATACTGCTCCACAGATTCAAATGGGGGGATTTTGAGGGATATATACCTATGCACACAACTAAAAATGAAAAATAGTATTCTAACTCTGTGGAAGAGGAGCAACCCTGGTCATATGGCCTTGCTACCATTACAGTTGCACAACTCAATAATTGGTCAACAACAATCTGTTTTGCTTAAGTGAAAGCAAGTAGCCAGAATCAGGTCACCAGCAACTGGGTAAGCCTGCTGCTGGTTCTCATAAATTGTCTTCATAGAGTAGGGAGGGATCGGTGCTAATGAGCTCTGTTAGCTTCATTACCACATTTGCTCTTATTTTCCCATTCTGTTGGTAGCCTCTGTTGAGCATCCTTGCCTGGGGAAAGTGAAGATGGGTTTCACTATCCTGTGCATGTTGTTTTGTGTGCTTCCTGTTGATGTCTTTGAGGCTCCATCAAAAGCATGTCTGGGTTATTAGGCATGCATCTGTGTTAGGCCTTAGATGAGACATAGTCTCAGACTTCTGAGTATCCACCTTTTTCTTTTGACCTTCTGGTTCCCAACCTGTCCCTGTCTAATAGGAACAGCATTGGGTTTCCTTCCTCCCTCCGTCCCTCCCTCCCTCCGTTCCTTCCTTCCTTCCTTCCTTCCTTCCTTCCTTCCTTCCTCTCTCTGGTTCTTACCAGCTGCTTCTTGGGTTGTGCTAAAAAGCAAGGCATTGGAACGTTGTTTTCCCCATGGTTAATGTGCTCCCCGCCTGCTGCATCCCCCTGTGCTCGTGTTCTGGGTAATTACCCTCCTGCCGGGTTTTGTAGCCGAGCACAGCAGGTGGGCCTTGTTTGTAATTCACTTGCACCATTAACACTGAGTTGGTACCGTATGGGTGACTGATCCACTCAGTTCCTTCAGCCCAGGATGAAATTCAGTAATAATATTAAGTTGGCCTCTGGGGTCATGACAGTCAAAGCTCTTCTGGACCTAGGTTGAGTTTCCTCCACTTACTAGACTGAGAGAATCCAAAAATCCAGCTATAATTACAATCAACTCCTCCAATTGTCTATAGTAATGAAAGGGAAATAGTGACATGGAGAGACCAAAACTGTGGATAATCTGAAAGAATTCACTTTGTTAAGATTGGAGTTCATTGTGTTAGTGGTTATGGAAGGAGGAAGGGAAAGTTCATTTTTTAAATGAATCTGTGTTCCTTGAGCAGACCAGCTAGCCAGTATGTGTGTCCAAAAGCATGTTTTTTGCTCAGGGAATGATTATTTCTGGCTAAAAATTTGCCAAAGGTAATCTATGTAAGAGATGATCCCCATGTGGATATTCAAGAATGGACTAACTTTGCTTTCCTTTTCTGGTGGGAGGAACTCATAGTACTGGTCTCTGAGTGGAAGAAGGCCACTAAGAACCTGACAGTCTTTTTTTGTGGAACAAGTTTGGGATAGCCTAAGTATCAAGGAGTTTTGAGTTAATTCCCTCAAATTTGTTTTACCTGCATTTAGATTTACTTCAATTACATTCAATTCAACAAATACCTATTGAAGCCCTATTATGTACAAAGTGCTAGTACTAGCACAGGGTTTTCTCTCTCTCTCTGTTTTCTTTCAGTCTCTCTGTGTATGTATGTGTGTGTATGTATATATGTAAATATGTGTGTATCTATATATGTACCTATTTGTATATACGTGTGTATGTGTGCGTATACACACACACAGATAAATAGATAAATACAAAGTATCTAGTTTGTGTGAGGCGCTATGTTAGGTGTTATGATTACAAAAATGAAAACCGACAAGCTCCCTGCCCTCAAGGAGCTAATAGTCAATTAAGGGATATGGTACCTACCCCAAGAAGTATAATGCTACTTAGAATATGATTGGGGCAAAAAAAGAGATCCAAAAAAAAGAAAGTACTCAAGGAAAATTTGAATATTGACCTTATCCCTGAACTATTCCAATAACCTCTCATTGTGTAGAGAACTCTGGAACTATTATGTACCAAGCGTTCTGGAACTGTAGTCAAAAAGATTTGCATTTGAATCCTGCTTCAGACACTTGCTGTGTAGTCCTAGGAAGCCACTTAAACTCTCTCAGCCTCAATTCCCTTATCTGTATTAGCACTCTTTCCCAGGGTTGTTGCAAGGATCCACTGAGATAACATGTAAGTGCTTTGCAAACTTCAAAGTGCTACGTAAATGCCAACTCTTAGTAATAACAACAATGACAGTGTTAAATCTCTGGAGTCTAGATGTGTAGGTTTGAATCCCAGCTCTGCTACTTACTACCTGCATGACCTTGGCCAAGTTACATCTTTCTGTGCCTTCGTTTTTTCATTTGTAAAGTGAAGACTTGGGATAGGAATCTTTAGGGTCCTGTCCAGGACTGAATCCTTTGATTCTTACCTGTCTCCCAATCCATCCTGCTTGGATTGACCTTTTCCTTCTTCTCCACATACTCTAATTTTACATGGACTCAGTTCAAATCCATCTCCTCCTTGGATCTTTCCCAGATGTTTCAAATTCTTGACCTTATAGTCACTTGCTCTCTATACCATCCACGTAGTAATTTTTGATGTACTACCTTGGGATAACTCTTGCCTTGGGATAACTCTTGCCTTCCCTTATTAGTTATTTCCATATTCATCTGTTGAAGTATCATTTGTCCAAGTAGACCACAAGCCCCTGGAGGACAGAGAGCCATACTTCATACTTCCCTTTCCGTATTTAGCATAGGAAGTGCTTGAGATGTACTTGATTGATTGAACAATGGTGTCTGTGATGCTACGGTGTCCTCCATGGACAATGCCTTCTACCCCATAGGCGGCTGGGTTGTTGTGAGGTTGCAGGAGGAAACAAGATTCCCTCATTGTCTATAACATTTTTCTGCCTGGCCATCATTGTGCTCTCATTTTTATTAGCCTCTTGTCTGGCCAAAGTCTTGGAAGCTAGTTCATTTTAAGCCATTACTGTCTCAGAACAGAGCAGATAGATCCAGAGAGGAGTGGTGATTTACCCTAGGTTACCTGGGAAGTCAGTTAAGATATAGAAATTAGAATCCCCAGTCTCTGTGTGTCCAACTCACTGAGATGCCTAGCCCCTTAGTGTAGTCCCTGTCGATGGTTTCCATGGCATCTCAGAAGTCTGTTATCACTGCCAAAGGAAAGGCTTTAGTCATTTGGTTTTGTTGATGAAGGATGCTGTCAGGAGAGGTGAGAGAGGGGGAGAGGGAAACTCATTCAGGCTGCTCTGTGGTATCTGCTGAAGTCCAGAACCAATTCCCATGGATAAAGACTGTCTCAGGACCATCACTACCATTTCAGTTGGCACTATATTGCTATTTGCACTGTGTCTAATCCCAGAAATTCTCATTAGGGATACTCCTTTCCTACATTTCACCTGCCCAGAAGCCTGGAATTTACTCTGGAATAAACGGCCCCACACAACTCTTTCCACTAGGGTTACAGTGACATATGCCGCAGTCATCAGGCTGTAGTTGATAGAGGACTAGAGAGATACTGTCAAGGAGAGGCAGAGAGATAGAATGGGTGAGTGTCTGTGGCTGGGCAAGAGAAGGGTGGAGAGTGGAAGGGTATAGCTGAGGTGTGGCTACGTTAACTTCAGGTAAATACATCTTTCCATCGGTTGATCTTTTGAGGCTAGTATGTAGGCAGAGTTGCAGTGCCTAGCAGGGCTCAGAGGAAGATCAGCAGTTGGCATATCCCACTAGTTCTATGTAGACTGAAAGCACAGTGCCTGGCACATTGTAGGCACTTAATAAATGTGTGTTGACTTATTTATTAAAGACCACTGAAGGTCTGTTTCACTGCTTCTTGGGCACCTGGAGTCTCTAGGGAAGTCCCTGCACCTGTTCCCTTGTAGGTGTAAACCTTCAGTGAAGAAGAATTATGCAGAGCAGGGGAAGAAATTGAATCCAGGTATTGACAGCTTTGAGAGACTTGGATATTTCCACAGAACACCTACTGTGTGTTCAGGCTCACTTCCCTAGAAGAACTGGGAGGAATAAAGGTAGAAGGTACAGTTCCTACCCTTGAGAAGCATAAACTCTAACTGGGGATCAGGACAGAAAAATGCAAGAAACAACTAGAAACAAAAGCAAAAGTACAATAAAGTAAACCAGACCAGATCCAAAGTGGAGGAGCTGATACAACTCTCTACCTGGGTGTCTGGAACCTAACAACCTCACAACAGAGTTCTTTAATAACTCCAAATCATACTACAGATGGAGCCTGTTTCCTCCTATTTTATCCTCCTTGGAAATACTAACACAAGATATCTCAAAAGTCTTAGGTCAATTGTTTGCTTACAATTGCCGTAAGACTTTTAGGATACCTTGTATAAGATCTCTGTCCCATCAGAGTCTCAAAGTTCAGTCCCACTCAGACTTCTCCAAGCTAAATAATCTTAATTTGTATTGGTCACCTCTATTCATAGGAAGGCAAAGTACATACAGCCTCATTCAGTAGCACAGGCAGGCTCCTCTAAGATTGACCCCTGCCCTTCCATGCCATAAAGGGTTCAAAAGCAGGGGCCAATGGACATTTGGAAGTGAGCAGCAGCATACCCCTACCAATTTTTGTCTGTCTATCTATTTCCTATTTCTTTGTCTTTCTCTCTCTCTCTTTGTTTTTGTCTTTCCATTTCTCTGTGTGTCTTTCTCCTCTGAATCCCTATATTTTATTTATCCTCCAGTCTACAAGGTTCCTCTGCCCTAAATGTGCCAGGGCTTCAATTCCTTCTTGCTCTATTTTAAAGTTCCCAGCTCACGTGGCCCCTGTACTAGGAGCCGGCTCCCCCAAGACCCAGGCTGGTGGCCTCAGATAAATGCCAGGGACATTTTTCACCACTCAGAGTCAGTCCTGCCCTTCCCATCTGCCCTGGCTGCTCTCATTTCCCTGCTGCCACTGGTATGTCTCAGAGCTCACAAAGGAAGGATGATTTACTTTTACTTTTGTCCCCTTTAACAGGCTCCTTCCCTCTAAGAAGGTCTCATTTGCCTCTGTCTCCATATCTCCTCCTCCTTCTCCTTGAATAACAGACTGTGAGAGGACAATCTTAACAGAGGTTGACAGATACAGTATAATCAACATTGCTGAGTGTCCTCTGTGTGTAGTGCTCCATGCTGGGCACCCATCAGAGATGCGGAGGGAGAAGACATAAGTTTCTCAACCTTGGGGAGCTCACAGTCTAAAGAAGGGCAAATAGGATAATGAATGTAAAGCATTAAATAGTAAAGTGCTGATTTAAATATAATCCATTACTATCATCAGTTACCCACAAAATCCTAATCCAGATGTTTACCCAAACCTATATTACTTATAATAACCAGAAGGATGAGGATGATGAGGGAGACCACTTCATACAACAGTCACGCACAGAGATAATAGGTTAATTACAGACCACTCAGCCATGTCAGGTGACCTTATGAGCATTGAGGGCTCAAAAGAGCAAAAGGAATGAATGGCTGGAGTTAGTCAAGGTAAGCCTCCTGAAGGCAGTGGGTGTTGAGCAAAATTTTGAAGAAGAGGGACATGGTCAATAGAGAGAGAGATTGGAGGAGGTATTTCAGCAGCATGGGAGAGAAGAAAGAGCACTGAATTTGGGGTTCGAGAACCTGAATTCAAATCCTGAGTCTGCCACTTACCTCCTGAGTGACCTTGGATAAATCACCTAATCTCTTAAAATCTTGGTTCCATCATCTGTAAAAATAGAGACTAGATTATTTGGCCTGTAGGGTCTCCTTCAACTCTGAAAGCTGTAATTCCATGATCCTATGGGAAGGCTTGGAAGCAATATGAAATGAATAAGGATTCAGAGAATAATAAGAAATAAGGGTTGAGGGGAAATAGACTCATTTTGGGATATAGGCCAAAGTTTAGAGCCATGTGATAGTTCATTGACTAGCTGTATGGACAAGTACACAGAGCCTCAATTTCCTCATCTACAAAATGGTGGATTAGACTATCCAATTTCTGAGATTTTTTCTAGCTCTGTGATCTCCATAAATAGTTCTACCCTAGCTTTTATCTCTGGAAAGCCAAGATGCCAGTGGGACCATGTACTCATTCTCTTGTGTTGCTGCCCAGGGCAGATTACTTCTGCTCCTGTTCCTTTCTCTACTGGAGTTAGTTTCTGAAGCCCTGGGTCTGAGTCTTGGCTCTAACTGTGTGACCTAGCACAAATCTCCCTTTCAGAGCCTAATTTTTTTCTCTATGAAGTGAGCGGTTGGACTATATTAGTAGTTCTCAAAAGTTTTAATTTCCAGGTCTCTTCAAACTTATTGAGTACCCCAAAGAGCTTTTGTTTATGTGGGTTATAGCTCTTGAAATGTATCACATTAGAAATTAAAACATAAAATTTAAAATATGTATCAATTCATTTAAATATAACAGCAATAAGCCCATTGTACATTAACATAAATACTGCATTTTTATAAAATTAATTATATTTCCATGACAAAAATTAGTGAGAAAGATGGCATTGTTTCACATATTTTTTGCAAATCCCTTTAATGTCTGGCTTAATAAATGATAAGCTGGATTCCCATGTCTGCTTTAACATTCAATCTGTTGTGATATTCTGTTGTGGTTGAAATATATGAAGAAAATCATACCAATATGTAGTTGGAAAAAGAAGGGTTATTTTAACAGGTAAATACCATCTTATTATTATTATGAAAATAGTTTTGACCTTGCAGACCTCCAAAATGGTGTTGGGAGTCCTCAGAGCATACTTTGAGAACTCTTGGACTTAGACAATATCTAACAGCCTTTTCAGTTTTAATATTGTGTGATTCCATGGCTTACCCATCTCTCCATCTGCTTAGAGCCTCTCATCTAGGGGCAGAGACAGGGAATCAGCAGGGAAGTCCAGGTCCATTTATTTTAAATAGCCTGTGGCATCATGAAAAATAATCATGTTCCCATAGCTGTGAAAAGACCTGTAATTATTCCAGCTGTCCCTCTGATTTCTTCTGCCCTCCCCATTTTGAACCCCATCTGGTCACTGTCAATTTCCTTTCTGACCCTCCCAGAAAAAAATCACAATTAATAGTGTAATAGCCCCTTGAGGAAAAGAGAGAGAGAAAATATCAAAGGGACTAAGGAGAGATGAGGGGAGGAGATCATTAGCTCCTGGACTGAAGGAGTTTGGCTACCATGCTTGACGTTAGAATAAATCTTGTCCAACTCTCACATCATCCAACCCCAAGATCACTCAACTAACTAGTGACAAGACTGGGACCCAAACCCAGTCATCCTGGCTCCAAATCCAGTACTTGATTATGTTTGCACTAATGACTAGTCTATATTCAAGACACATCTACTAAGCACTTGGACTGTGGAAGTACCTCAGAAGTATAATGCACAGTCCCTGCCCTACTTTCAGGTAACTTCCAGTCTTACTGGGGAGATAAGGCCTATTGGGAACATGAAAAGTAAAATTCAAGAGAATCCTAGAAGATTTGAATCGGAAGGGAGATCAGTTTGGTTGTTCATAGGCATACCCAGTGTCCTTTGGCTCTTTTGAATTTCTTGCACAGCCAAAAGCCACCAAATTCCTTCTCCCTGAGGGTGAAAACTGTTGACATCCCTACTAATTTGGTGACCTTAAGTCAATGTTTCTTAACCTGGGGTCTGTGAATTTAAAAAAAAATCTTTTAAGCTATATTGTAATATAATTGGCTTCCTATGTAATCCTGTTTTATTCATTTTAAAACATCATTCTGAGGGATCTGTGGGTGTTGCCAGATTAACAAAGGGGCCCATAACACACGCAGAAAAAATGCTAAAGAACTTGCCTTAGGTCCTCAGGGAAATAGAAAGTCATTCACCCATCTGAAAAAGATTGAGCACTCCTTTATTTAATCTATTCCTCTCATTTTGTTGTTGGGGAAACTGAAGCCCAAGAGAAGTAAGCTGCCTTATTATGGCTTTGCATCTAGAATCAGAGAATTTGGGTTTTAATTAAAACTGTTATTTATTTATATTGTGGTGGCTTTGGCTGTCATTTCCACCTCTTGGACCATCAGCCAGTCAACAAGCATCTATTAATCACTTACTAAATGCTAGGAGCACAAAGAAAGGCAAAAGACAGTCCTTTCCCTCAAGGAGCTCACATTCTAATGGAGAAGATGACATGTCAATAACAAGGCCTAGGAAGGACATAAACAGGGCAGGTGGAAGGTCGTGTGAGAGAAGACACTAGCAGCTGAGGGGCTGTCTGCAGGTGGTAGAATTGGGGCTGAATCTTGGAAGAAGCCAGGAAGGTGGAAGTAGTGGAGGTGAAGGGACAGAATGTTACAGGAATGGGGGAAAGCCTGACAGGAGGTGGAGCCATCTTTAGAGAATAGCAAGTTGATTATAGGAGCTGAGCCATATCCTCGGGAGGAAGGCATAAGAAGACTGGAAAGGTAGGCACGGGGCAGATTATGAAGAGTTTTAATGGTCAAACTAGAGGAGTATCTATTTGATCCTGGAGATGCTTGGGAGCCACTGAAGTTCTTTGAGCAGGAATGTGATTAAAGCCATACCTAAGAAAAATCTCCTTGGAAACTGAGTGGATAATTGATTGCAGTGGATTGAGACCTGGGATAGGGAGACAAGAAGGCTATTGCAATGGTGCAGGAGAGAGGAGATGAAGGCTTGAATTTGAGGATGTTAATGGGAAATGCTGTAAATGGAAAAACAACAGAAATTGGCAACAAAGTATAAAATGAGTGAGAGTGAGGAGTTAAGAGTGAGGATGACCCTAAAGGTGAAAACCTGGGTGACTTGGAGGATGGTGGTCACTCAGCAGGAATAGGGAAGTTTGGAAAGGGAGGAGGTTTAGAGGGAAATATAATGAATTCTGTTTTGGACATTTTGAGTTTGAGATGCTCATGGGACATCGAGTTTAGATGTCCAGAAGTTGGTGATGTGGGAGACCGGAGCTCAGGAGAGAGATTAGGACTCTATACATATCTGGGAATCATCTATGTAAAGATGATAATGGAGCCCATGGGAGCTAATAAATATAAAATAAGATAGTAGAGTAAAAAGAAAAAAGGGCCCAGGAAAGAACCTTGGGGGATAGTCACATTTAGTGGGCATGTCACAGAAGAAGAATTAGCAAAGAATACTGAGGAGCAGTCATTCAGATAGGAGGACAACTAGGAGAGAGCAATGTCACAAAAACCTAGAGGAGACAATATCTAGGAAAAGATATGTTCAAGAGTGTCAGATCCTGCAGAGGTCAAAGAGGATGAGGAGTAAGGAAAAAAAAATAACTAGCTTTGGTCGTGAAGAGATCATTGGTGTCTTTGGATAGGGCAGTATATTGAATGTTGAAGTTGGATCTTAGATTGAAAAGATGAAGAAAGTGAAAGGAAATGGAAACACCATTGTAGGTGGCTTTCTCAGAGTTTAACCACAAAAGAGAGAATAGATATAGGAAGATAACTTCAAGTGAGGGATTTTTCTCACCCACACTAGAGAAGATTTGGGCATGTTTGTAGGCAACAGGGAAGGACCTAGGGATAGGGAGACCTAGTAGATAGGTAAAAATTAGAGATGAGAAAAGGAAGGAAAGGGAGAAGGAGAGGGAGAGAAAGGAGAGAGGAGGATGGGAGAAAACACTGGAGCAATTTTCTGGAGAAGATGGGAGAGCATGAATGAAAAGTTCTTGGGGGAGGGGGTTGGCTTTGGCAAGAAGGACCACCTTTTCACCTAAGATAAGAATGGAGAAGATAGTAGGAGAAGATACCTGAATTACTTGAGATGAAGACAGTAGAAAGGAAAACTCTCTGAATAGATTCAATGTTTTGGTGATGGTATGATGAGGTACTCATCATACTTTAGTACTCAGTTGAGAGGGTGGGAGAAGCCAGTGCTGTGGGAGGCTTGGGAAGAGATGAAAAGGCCTAGAATAACTTCTGTGGAGAGGAGAGTACCCTCTGGCTCTCATTTTCCCCATATATAAAATGAGGGGGGTGAGCTAGGTTATTTCTGAGGCTCCTTCCATCTCTAAGTCCTACGATCTCATGGTTTTCTCAGTATTCCTTAGCTAGCCAGTGTCAGAGCCAGGATTAAAGTAGTTGTCAAATAAGTCATATAAGAAGTGTGACCTCTGAGGTTCCTTCTAGCTCTGTGTCTATGATTCTTTGGTCCTTGGAGTACTATGAGACCAGAGGAAAATGAAGTCAGTATGATCTGCCATGGGCACAAGCAGATGATAAAGTTCTTGAAGACTACATAAATTCTTGTTCAGACATCTAACTTAGTCCTTAAGGGGAAAATGATTTTAACTGAATGGGGAAAAACCCCATAGGACTAGGTATATCTATGCCCTTGGCTTCTCCTCTCTCCAGAGAGTGACCCTTCCCACATTATAGACGTTGGGATGTGGGAGAGGCTGATTCCCTTCCATTTTTGTCATGGACCCTGCCCCTCCAATGCTGACACAGCTCAATACAGGCAGGAATGCTCCAGAGACTCTTTAAGAAAATAGTCTTTACATGATGTGTCTATAACTATTTGGTTGGTTGGTGTTAGCATTCTTGATAGCGTTCTGTTATTCACTTTGAAGTTGACTCATTTTTTCAAATTTGACCTGCTAAAATGGTATGCATAATTTTGAAATGCTTTCATCAATGAATACATTTAATGGAAAAAAGGAAAACAGTCTTTAAATACACTGCCTACTTTTCTTTTCTACCTTCCTCCCAAAGCCTATAACCTATCTCTAAATCTACGTGCTGATATGATGTCTCTAGTGATACTCCCCATGAGCGTTCTTGATGTGGATGGTGTCTGCTGTGCTTATACACAGCTGGTTCCATCTATATTTTTTGGACTTGTTAAAGACCTTGGAATTTATCACATATTTGTGTCAGTATGGAGGTGCTATTTTATATGCTTGCCAAGTAACAAAAAGGGTTTTTATTTTGTTAACTTTATTAAGGAAGACATAGCTTTTCATGTCCAGACTAGATTAATCTGAGAATATTCAATAATGCCCTGAAATCACATAGATGGTAGGATGATAGGCTTCTACAGCTCAAATGGACTTTTTAGATCATCTTGTCCAATCTCCCCATTTGACAGATGAGGAAATGGAGACCTGTCAAGGAGCCTCATCTTTCTATTAAAAAAAAAATCTATTATCTACTTTTGGTGCTTCGGGTCTTTATACTATGTCTTTGTATCATGTAATTTCTGGCACCTCTCTAGCCCTCCTCTAGATGGAACTCTCCCTTATTGCATAGAAAAACAACCAAAACGATTAAAGCAGAAACATCTGACACAGTGAATGCAACATTCTGCCCTAGTATTCTCCCACCCCTTTCCCACAAGAATGGAGGCCGTTTTATCATCTGTGTTCTGGGAACCCCCACTGCTTTTGTTTTTACTTATTTAGCAGTTCTCTTCAAGTGATATTTTAATCTATGTTGCTGTAGTTGCTCATTGGGTTGTCTTTCTTTTTCTCTCTGTTAGTTCATATCAATCTCCCCATGATTCTCTGAATTCCTTCTATTCCTTATTTCTTAAGAGACAATGATATTCCATTCTAGTCATATACCATAGTTTTTTATTGGTTAGTCTCCAGTTGAGGGAATACTTATTTTGTTTCCAGTTCTTAGCTACCCCAAAGAGTGAATTTGGAGGCATTTATTGGACCTTTCTTTTTTTGTCCTTCTCAGAGTATATGATCAATAATAGAATCCCTGTGTTAAAAGGGTATGAGCAAAGTTCAGTCACTTTTATTCCATTGCTCTTAATGTTCAGACTGGTTGGACCAATTCACAGCTCCACCAATAATGTGTTAGCGTGCCTGTCTTCCCGCGGTGCTTCTGATGATGCCTTTTCTTCTTTCATGTCATCTTTGACAGTTTTCAAAGTGTGAGGTGAGACCTCAGAGTTTTTAAATTGAATTTCTCTTACTTATAGTGATTTTGAGAGTTTTTTAAATGATCACTTACAGTTACAACTCCTACTTTAACTTTTTTTTAATGACTCGCCCATGGTCACAGTCACACAGCTAGTAAGTGTCAAGTATTTGAGGCCAGATTTGAACTCAGGTCTTCATGACTTCAAGGCTGGTTCTCTATTCACTGTGCCACCTACTTGCCCCTAATTTATGTGTATGTATGTGTGTATATACATACATATACATATATGTGTGTGTATATATGTATATATATATGCACACACACATATACACATACCTATACATGTATATATGTATATATAGGTATATGTACGTATGTGTGTAAATATATATATATATATATGTATGTGTGTGTATTTTATATTTATACACACACACACACATATATCCTTTGAACATATCTTTTGTGGTATTTGGGTTTTGTTATACATTTGCCTGAATTCCACATAGAGGTATATATTCCTGTCTCTATCTGTATATATCCATCTATTTTTTCTATGTATCTATCATCTATCTGTCTCTTGAATATCTGACTTTTATTAGACACAGAGACTTACCAGATATTTTCCCATTCTCTTGTATCCCTTATTTTTCTGTCTTCATTGATGTTGTTTGTATACGCACTTTTAAATTTTATTGTAATCAAAATGGTCTGTTTTCTCTTTTATGACCTCCTCTACCCCATGTTTAGTTAAGAATTCTCCCTCAAGCCATAGTACCTTATCTCATTCTCTTCAATTTCTTTTAATGAGATGACATTTTATACTCAGATTTTGATCTTATCGTGGTACATGCTTTTTTCCACTTGTCATGATGATTCCAAGGGTGGGAAGGAGAATTATGATTCATGTTTAATGTTGGGAAAATTGGGGCCCAAAGAGATAGATCATCTCGTCTCGGTCACGCAATGGAGATTTGAGAACCCTGGCTCCCAGACAACGTTCCTTTTAATTTTTTATAGTTATGAGCAGGCAAGCCTGAATAGTCATGACCAGAGTTTAGTGCTGAAATTAAAACTTACAACAAAGTTAATCTAACACATATTTAAGGGTGTGCATAATCCTCACTGTGCTGCATGGTGATTAGGTGTGAATGGCAAGTAGTTGGCTTAAATGATTGTAATTAGTATTACTTTTATACAACCAGGCTGAGTTTTTACAGAGCTTTTTTTCTTCTCTTTGTCAGTGCTCCAGGAGCTATAATCTGCATCATTGTGACAGTTTTCCTTGATACTCTGAACATCTCAATCCCTTTCACTCTCTTTCACCCTCCCTCTCCACCCGCCTCCCATCCAAACCCAGTGGGGGTTGGGGGAGGCAGGAACCAGGATGCTCTAGGGCCTCAAGTTTGTGCTGTAATAAAGATGGATCAGTTGAGTATGTTTAACCTGGAAAAGAGAAGACATGGTTGGGGGAGGGGAGGAGAGAACATAATAGCTGTCTTCAAGGATTTGAAGAGTTGTCACTTGGAAGATGGATCTAACTTAGTCTGCTTGGCTCCAAAAGGCAGAAACAGGAGTAATGGATGGAAGTCACAGAAAAGCAGATTTGGGCTTGATTACTATAAGGCAGAGGTTCCCAAACTTTCTCGGTTCAAGGTGCCCTTACTGTCTCAGCAATTTTTTCACTGTTGACTCTAGGTCAATAAGAAAAGGCCAAACAGTTCCATTTGTTAAGTAGTTAGGGCTAAACAATTCAATAGGTATTTGTGTTCTAACAACGTATTAGCCACTGTTTTCCCCTTAAAAATTTAAAATTCCTGCTGCACTTGTGTGAGTCTGCTGGGGCACAACAGGGTGCCATGGCACAAAGTTTGGGAACTGTGCATGTTAGGAAACACTTCCTAACAGAGCTACCCCAAAGTGGAATGGTTGGTTGTCCCTCACTGTGGTTCTACAAAGTCTGGATGCCAGGTTTTGGAGTATGTTGGGAAAGGAATTCTTGTACATTTAAGGTTTTGATTAAATGTCCATTGACATCCCATCCAACTCTGGGAGTCTTCGTGTCTCTAACACATACCAAGATAGAATGCTATGGGTTGGACTACCAAACAGCTAGGCTCCACTGGCCTCCCATGGTTTTCTGAAGTATTCCCTATGTACACCCTCCCATGTTGTCTGGGGTTTTTTGAATATTATTATATTATATCCCCCTGATGCCTGCTTTTCTGCCCAGGAGGCTGCACAGATGGAGATTGTAGAGATTCTGGGCCCTGGAGGACAGTGAGGACAGACTTTGTATTCTTAGCATCTGGGGACTTTGAGGGGAGGAGACCAGATGTACTCAAGTACAATAATAACAAGTATAATGGTAATAACAATACTGTCTAATAGAATTTCCCCACCCTGTGAGTACAAATGCACTTATCCCCAATTTATAGATGGGGAAACTGAGGCACATGATCATAACTCCCCACATCAAGATTTAAACACAGGTTTCATAACTTCAGGTTCAATGTATTCTCAAGTATAGCATAGAACCTCTCTGGGAAGGGCCACAGAATCCAAACTTCTCAAATGATCACTGGTGAAACTCTATTCCAGAGAGATGGGCTTGCCCACTATCATGCAGAACTGGGATTTGAACCCACACATTACGTCTCCAAATGCAGTTCACTTTCCACGTTCCACCATATACCCCTTCCACATAAATTTATTCATTTATTCCAAATGAATAAATAATTTACTTACTCAGAAAATCTATATTAAGCACATATTATGTCCAGGGGAGGGTCTGAAGGGAGTAGGTTACAGGTCTCAGAACTATTGAAGTAACTGGGAACGTGGAAGACTTTCATCCACCCCCAGTAACATGTGGGAATAGACATCTTACAACTGGGCTGCTTCAGCTTGTCCAACCTAACAGAGCAGGGAACTTCCCTAAGGTGGGGATACAGTTTCAAAGAATTAATTCAGTACTCTGTATCTTCCTGCATTTGCCAAAACATTTTTTATTACTTGTTTATGAAAGAGGAGAACTGCCATGAACCATGAACATACCATAGACAAATAAGCCCATCTCATAGTCATGCTCTCCAACAAAGCGGGGAATACTTAACTGTGTTAAGAAGGCAAAGAATATGGGGCAGCTAGGTGGCACTTTGAGTAGAGCACCAGCCCTGGAGTCAGGAGGACCTAAGTTAAAATCCAGCCTTAGGCACTTACCACTAACTAGCCATGTGACCTTGGGCAAGTCACAACCCCAATTGCCCTGCCTTCCTCCCTCCAAAAAGCAAATAAAAAAAAAAAGAAAAGAATAAATTGGGGGTGATACACGGTTGAAAGATGAAATGGGAGTTGTGTGCTAGAAGAGGGAAATAAAAAGTTAGACAATAGATGGTTAGGTGGTTGGTAGAACTCAGGGTCTGAACAGTGATTGGGATGTTCTAAGAACCAGCATTGAACAAGTCCTTCTCATGGAGCTCTTTATAATCAGCATTCTCACTCATGGGTACAGATTTCCCTAGAGTTTCTTCATATTGTCAGTATTCTTTATTCTGTTTGCTTTATTTCATTTTTATTTTATTTTTGTTAACTACATGCAAACATTTTTAACAATTTTTTTATTTTGAGCTTTAAATTCTTCTCCTCACTCTTTACCCTCCCTCCTCCTTGAGAAGGCAAGCAATTTAATATAGATTATACATGTGTGGCCATGCAAAACATTTCTATATTAGCCATGTTGCAAAAGAAAATATGGGCCAACAAAAAAAAATAAAGAAAGTTTTAAATAAGTATGGTTCAATCTTCATTCACAAACCATCAGTTCTTTCCCTGGGAATGGAGAGTATTTTTCATCATAATTCCTTTGGAATTGTTTTGGATCATTGTATTGTTGGGAATAACCAAGTGGTTCACAGTACAATATTGCTGTTAATATGTATGTTTTCCTGGTTCAGTTCCTGGTTCACTTCACTCAGCATCAGTTCATGTAAGTCTTCCCAGGTTTTCCTAAAAGCATCCTGCTTATTATTTCTTATAGCACAGTAATATTCCATAACAATCATAATGTACAACTTGTTCAATCATTCCCCAATTGATGGGCATCCCCTCAATTTCCAATTTTTTGGAAGTATAACAGCTCTTCCAAAAAGAGCTGTTATAAGTATTTTTGTACATATAGATCCTTTTTCTTTTTTCTTTTTGATTTCTTTGGGGTATAGACATAGCAGTGGTATTGCTGGGTCAAAGAATATGCATAGTTTTTAGCCTCTTGAGCATAGTTCTAATTTGCTTTCTAGAGTGGTTGGATCAGTTCTCAACTCTACCAACAATGCATTAATGTCCCAATTTTTCCACATTCCATCCAGCATTTGTCATTTTCCTTTTCTGTCATATTAGCCAATCTGATAGTTGTGAGATGGTAACTTAAAGTTGCTTTAATTTTCATTTCTCTGATTAATAGTGATTTAGAGCATTTTTTTTCATATAACTGTAGATCGCTTTGATTTATTCTTCTGAAAACTACCTGTTCATCTTCTTTGATCATTATAAATTTGGCTCAGTACTCTATATATTTGAGAAATGAAAGCCATATCAGAGAGACTTACTGTAAACATTTTCCCCCAGTTTCTTACATCCCTTCTAATCTTGGCTGCATTGGTTTTGTTTGTGCGACACCCTTTTAATTTGGTGTAATCAAAGTTATCCATTTTACATCCCATAATGCTCTCTATCTCTTCTTGTTCATAAATTCTTCCTTTATTTATAAATCTGACAGGTAAAATATTCCACACTCCTTAAACTTGCTTATAGTTGTCAGTGTTCTTTCCATTCCATGTTACACAGCCTAAGGTACCTAGGTAGGTACCTCTTGGTACCTTAGAGAGATGGACAAAAAAGGAATGCACTGAATTCACAATTTTGCTTTGTGCCAGCCCTGTTTCTTCATTTGGGTTCAGAGAGATAGAAGCTTCTTTGATTTGGGGCACAGTTTGATCCTAAGTGGCCTTACCTGGGAATAGGTTAGCAGGTGAGTTGCCCTTTAGAAATGCCCCTGGAATGAGACTGATGGGATTTTTTAGAATTACAGACTTTTATAATCAGAAAGGACTTTTGAGATCATCTCTTTCCAACCCCACTCCTTCCTCCATTTTACAGAGGAGGAAACCAAGACACTGGGAAGGGGAGTGACTTGTTCAAGGTTCCACATGAAGTTAATGACAGAAGGAAAACTCAGGTCTGTTCACTCCTGATCCAGGGTTCTTTCCATTTTCTGTTACCCAGCCTAGGACCTGGTGGAGTAAGATCACCGTAGTAGTGACGATAACAACAACAACAATAGTCATAATGATAATAATAATGAAGCTACCAATTTAAGTTTTGCAAACTGCATTGCCTGTATTTTCTCACTGATCTTTACAACTTTGAGGTATGTGCTACTATTATCTACCCTATGCAGATAAGGAAACTGAGGCAGAGGCAGTTTAAATGATTTCCCCAGAATCTCAAAACTAGTAAATAGCTGAGGCAAGATTTGAATTCCAGTCTTCCTGGCCCCTGAGTCCCGAATTCTATCCACTGCACCACTTAACTGTCTTTACTCCAGTTTCTCCCTCTCTCTTGCAGAGTTATGTCATGCCCAGACCAGTGGAGGGCTCCATGAGGATTCATAGAAGATGCCCCGGGTCTTGGCGCCTCTGGTGCTCCTTCTGGTATGGCTCATGACAGTCGCCAGCAGCCTTCATGCTCTGAGGATTGGTAAGCTTTATTCAAGTTTCTCTGGGGACAGGGAAGAAGAGGGTTAAAGGAAGGTGAGATCCATTGAAAGCTAAGTATGAAGAAGACAGAAGCAGCATGGACCTTATCAGGAGAGGATATAAGACATAAAAAGGCCCAGTGGTATGCCAAGAGTACCTGTGAACAGCAGTTTGTTAGCTCTCATTGCCCTTTGGTGCCATGTTAGACACTGTTCAGAGTGAGTTTTCTAGGTCTGATCCCTACCCTGATGGAGCTTATCATCTAGAACAGACCCATGTTAAGCTGCCCTCTCTTATAAGGCCAGGGACAGCTGCCCTTATTGCTCTTGCCCTGAAGTGGCATTTAAGGAATATCCATCAAGGGCTGTCCAGTGATGGGCAGCATTGATTAGAACAAAACTGAGGAGAGCAAACTGTTTCTATTCTGAAACTAAGGTGCTGACGTATAAAGGGTATGTTTGATGTGGAAAACAAAGGGAGTAGTTGTTGGAAATTCCAAGTCCAACTAGGATTGGGATTGATGGATGAAGCTACCTGTCCTTTGATGAATCCAGGAATGCTTTGTGATAGAGGTGGAATTTCTTAGAGATATCGGAATGATGTAGGGGAGAAGGTACCAAGGGTTTTGGTGGGAAAGGTGGAGAGAATGTTTTTGCTTAGGAAAGAGAGATGGTTATGGGTGATGGTAGGGGTGATAATGGTGGTAGTGGTGATAATGGTGGTAATGGTCTCAGCTCCTGGTCTTCCTAAATTGATTTCTGAGGGCATGCATGGTACAACCTGGGTCAGCAGAACCCCCACTGATGTTTACCCAGATGCGCTTATTTCCCTCCCCTACTTTCTGATGTCATTCAGGCTAGCTCCAGGAGGGGTCAGAGTATACAGAAGAGTAAGATTCCTGGCACTGCCAGCCCTGCTACTGTAAATGTCAAGGAACATGAGTCAGAAACAGGTGTGGAAAGAGGCTGGGCCTGTTTTCCTTACCTGGAAGTATGGCTCCTCTGAAAATTTGTGCTGACAGCTTCTCTGAGTAAGAAAGTTGGACAAGTGACCGGTTTACTGCATCTCCAGTACTCTCCATTTTCTTTTGCTGCCCTCTGGTTAGAACTCCACATGCTTCCAAAAAAATAATAAAAAAGGAAGGAAAGAAATCAAATCATCCCATAGCTTCCTCCCCACACCCTTCTTCTCCATTCATTTTGACTGAAACTTCAAAACCTAATTTAATTCTGTTTAGCAGCAATGCAAAATGCTTCATATCCTTAAGATGCTTAATTTATAAGATGCCTACAGTTATTCAGCATTTGCTCTGAGGTTTTTCTCCCCCCGTTTCTAAATGAACAGATGAAGCAGTAACCCATCAATTTCTATTTGTTGCTAATGTGAAGCAGAAAGGGATTCAGCTACAAATTGCCACGCTCAAGTGTCTTGACCTCCCTGATGCTTGCCTTCCAGAAAGGAGGCAATAAGTGGGATTGGCACTTCTTTTACTACTACAACCGAGGACCCATCCCCTAGCCACCTCTGCCTCTCTGGGTGGCATTTGGCCAACATTCTTGGGGTCCAGGTCCAGGCATTTATTCTTCAAACTGACCAGGGACCCAAGGGATCTTATGGGTAATTTGTCCAAATATAGGTCTAGTGCTCTGTTGGAACAAGGAATCAATCCAGGAAGGAAAGACCTCACAAAAGATTTATATGTGAATACCAGTCTTACTGTTTCCTCGGCTATTTTGGGAATCAGGAGCTTTTTTTTTTTTTTAAAGACTTCTCATTCCAGAGGGAGAGGCACTAATTACCCAGGCCCAGAGGGGAGCAGAGTAGAATTGTGGGGCCAGCCCGAAAGAGAAGTAGGTCAAGAAAACACATGTGGATGTGCTTAGCAGAAGGTAACCTTCTACACAGATGGACCTGAATAGCAATCAATAGCATCATCCTTTCTCTGGCTGCTAAGAAGATTGGGGAGAGACTGACTCACTGCTCTTTCTCAAGTTATACTTAACATCCCCTTCCCCCCACTCACCCTCCCCACTTTGTATTTTGAGGATGTCTGCCCTCCCCTCATCCCCTCGTAATGGATGGTGGTCAAACCAGGGCTGGAAAAAAGGCCTAGAAATTCAAGAGATGAATAGCCATCCTGCTGAACTGTCTCCTAGATCACCTTGTCTTATCTTGTCTTGTCTTGAAAAAATGGTTGTTTGTAAAGAGATGACTGTGCCCATTACCTAAGAATATGGATGCTGTTTTTCATTCATAAGAGGTAGGAAAATAACCAAATAATCTATTTAGTTTACCACCCCCCCAAATCCAGATTGTATAGTTTTGAGTAATATGGCTGTGGAATCATCCACATAAATCCCCCAAGCTTCCATATCAACTCCCTTCAGTGATCTGTCTTGTTCATATGCCCTTTGACTTTATTTTGATACTTCTATGTCCATTGTAAGCGATAGTCTAGGGCACTAAAAATATGATAGATACCCTCTATCTCTCAAGCTCCTCTATCACTTAAAGGGATTTTGACTAGCAAAGTTCATTCAGCCACCTGGCATGGCACCGATACAATTGAATAAAGGACCTGAAGCTCTGAGTTGTAGTAGTAGTACTAGTAGTAGTAGTAGCAGTAGTAGTAGTAGTAATAGTGGTAGTGGTAGTGGTAGCAGTAGTGATGGTAGTGGTAGCAGTAGTAGTAGTAGTAGTAGTAGTAGCAGTAGGAGCAGCAGCAGTAGTAGTAGTAGCATGGTACCTAGTAAATTTTTAATAAATGTTTCTTTTTTTTTTCTATTTAGATGCTCATCATTCTTGGAGAAGCATTTCATTGAGATAGAAATCAGTATTAAAGCAGTAAAAACAGTATTATCCCATACCCTGACAAGTAGAGTATACTTCTACTTCAGCCATCAGTATGATTTAGGACTCTTCCAAATTTAGGACATAGCTGGAGGACACTCATGTATGGTCCTAGGGCTGAAAACTTCAATGAAGGTCCAAGTCTTCAAATAGAATTGCTTGTTTCCCCTTCTGCTGTCTCCACATGTCCAGTCTGTAGTCACTTCTCTCTGTATGGCTCTTACTTATGATGCCTTCCATGCAGGCTGACTTGGTTTGCCCCATGTGTCATAGTCTTCACTCCCCCACTCCTGATCACTCTGTCTTCATCTTTTTGGTGAGAAGAATAAATATGTCTATAGGCATCTCACACAGAAAAGGGCAAGAATGACTCAGCTCAGTTTTGCTAGAAAGGCTTCTCAGGCCCTTGTGCATGAACAGTGAGCCTCTTTCACTCCCCTGGGGAAGAGAGTTGAGGAAAGAGTTACACAAGCTGGCCTGGCATTGCACTCCATGGAGCCACTGGCTACATAAATAATGATAATAGCTAACATGAATATAATACTTTATGGTTTACAAAGTACTTTCCAGATTTCATAATATTTGAGTTTTACAACCATGTGAGATGGTAGTTTAAGCATTATTATCTCTATTTGAAGGAGAAGGAAGCAGAAACTCCAGAAAGGTGAAGTGACTTGCCTAAGAGTCTGTAGTTAAGAAGTGGTGTAGTTGAGACTCAAATACCCATATTCTGAGTCCAAATCTAATGGACTTTTAAAAGAAGAGTACCTCAGGACTATACATGGGAAAACAGCATGATTTTCACAAAGGAGAAAGTGAATTATTCTAACAAGAGGCTGATAAACTTAGCCTTGACTCTTAGAAAATTGTATAATCAATTATTAATGAGATGGCATATGAGACTTTAGAAAAGGAAGTGGTGATCATTATTAATTATCGTAGATCATCAAGCTCAAGTGATGCCATACTAACCTCATTTCCTCTTTTGATAGGGTTATTTGAGTGGTAGATGAAGGGAATTTCATGGACTTTGTATATCTGAATTTCAGCAAAACATTTGACAAAGTTTTTCCTGTATCTTTGTAGACAAACTAGAGAAACATGGACTGGAGCTTCTTAAACTGTGAGTTGTGACCCCATAAGGGTCTGCAATGCACAGTTTAAGAAGCACTAAAAGGGTTGCAAGTGGAAAAAGTCTAAGAAGCCCTGAATTCTGGAAGACAGTACAATTGGGTGGATTTGGAAATGACTGAATGACTAGACCCAAAGAATTTTTGGTTCCCACAACTTCTGATTGCAAAAGTCTTTTGACCTCTGACAAAGTGATGCTCAAGAGCATACTGAATGATTCAGAAGGTGTTAAGGATTCAATTATTATTAACTCACTAACCTATTGCATCATAACTGCCAAACATTTTGATATATGCTGTCCCTAATGAGCCTGCCAGCTTGGAATAGAGCCCATGGAATGAGGTTCTCCCTATGGCCATATGTATAAGAGATTCAGGAAACTCTCTTGAGATACACTGATGTTCCATAAAACTTATCCGACTATCTTGCTCTCCTGACAGCACGAGAAAATCTGCAGCATAATGGCTCTTTAAATAATGCTGCCCCCAATCCTGGACTCTACCTGCTTTTATTAGTGGGCTATAGGAAGCTTCAGATATGAATAGAGGCTGGTCTCCTCAGCAAAGTTATTGGTCACAATTGATGCCTTCTTGCTCCATAGATCAGTTGTCTATTGAAAGTATGTTTGGTGCCATTTGTGGTTATGAGTTTTAGTGGATTGGAGGGGGTCTGCCTTGATTACTATTTTTAGAAACATGGTGATTAAAGGATTCATGTGAACCTGTAGGAGGGCCTTGGGGTGCTATGATATTCTTGACTTTTTATCTAAAATTAAAAATCAAGTACTTGGATGAAGTCATGCTTATCAAATTTACAAATTACACACAAGGCTGTGAGAAATAGCTAAGACATTGGATGTCAGGGTCCAGAAGCATCTTGACAGGCTAAAATGATATGATAAAATGTGATCATGTGAAATTTAATAAAGGTAAATGTAAAGCTGTAAACTTGAATTCAAAAAATCACTGTGAAAATACAAAGTGGGAAAGCATGGTTAGACCAAAGCTACCATGAAAAAGACCTGGGGAACTTTAGTGGAGTGCAAGTTTGAGTCTTTTTTTTTTTGAAGATCATTTTATTCAATGAACAAAATCTTTCTTCTACCTCTCTCCTCTCATTAAAAAGAAACATAAAACTTGTAACAAATATACATAGTCACGTAAAACAAATTCTTGCATTGCCCATATCTTCAATATACATCAGCAGTACAACATGACAACCCTCAAAGCTGATGTTATCATAAGTTGTATTAAATGGAGCAGTATCCAGGATTAAAGGAGTTATAGTTCTTCTGTACTCTTCCATGGTCAGGTCATGCTTGGAGTATTATGTTTAGTTCTGGGTACCTAGTTTAGGAAGAATGATGACAAGATGAAGAGAATCCAGAGGAGGGTAGGCAGAATGCTTAGGAGCCTAGAGAACATGCCACACAAAGATCAGTGAAAAGAAGTAGGGGTGTTTAGTCTGGATAAGAAAAAATGGTTTGAGAAGGAAGTATGATAGCTCTCTTCCAGTATTTTAAGTGATCTCATATGGAAGAGGTTTGACCTGTTTTACTTAACCCTGAAGGGCAAAATCACACTTAATGAGTAGAAGCTGCAGGGAGAGAGTTTTTGCCTCGGAATAAGGAAAAAATAACATTTAGAGCTGCCCAAAGGTGAATTGAGCTGCTTCAGTTTGTAGTATCAGTGGAATTCTTCAAGAGGAGTCAGGATGACCACTTCTTGGTAATGTTGTAGAGGGGATTTCTATTCAGGTATGGGTTGGACCAAATGACCAAAGAGGTTCCTTTCCATCTATTATATTGCATAATTGTATGACACAACTGTCTCAGTAAACATGCTATACTACAAACCAAATTCAATATAAATTGGAAATACTGCTAGATTTTGAACCACAAGCAGCAAGGCACACATATGTGTATGTGTATGTTTATGTGTATGTGCACATTTCGTGTACTTGTGTAGCATGTTTCCATAAGTATTCTTCTAGAGCAGTGGTTCTCAACCTGTGGATTATGTTCAATTTGTAACAATGAAAATACATCCTGCATGTTAGATATTTACATTACGATTCATAACAGTAGCAAAATTACAGTTATGAAGTAGCAATGAAAATAATTTTATGGTTGGGGGTCACTACAACATGAGGAACTGTATTAAAGGGTCACGGCATTAGGAAGGTTGAGAACCATTACCCATAGCTCTAAACATAGGATATGGTCAAAATTAGGTTTCATTAACTTGGATAAACAGACATATGCTCTACCTTGGTTTTACAGGGACCTAGGCTTTGCTGGCTAGGAGTATTTGGATAGCAAGATGATGTAGGCCAGCTGCTGGGCTTCCCAATAGCCCCTCTGTGCCTTATTTGTGTGTTTCCTAGAATTGTACTGAATTATTGTTATTTGTTTGTGGTGGGTAGTACTGGCCAGATACATTAAGTACACACTGATGGGGAAATGTAGCAGAAAGCACAAAGCACAGCTTCATGCTGTTTGGATTTACCTCTGCATGCAATAACCTCTTTGCCTGGGAAGTTAGCTCTTTAGGGAGCAGGTGCTTTGCTGGCTTCTGTATATAGGAGCCACAGATGCTAGCTGGCATGACTGAAGGTCCCTTCATTTCTGTCTTGCTTGGTACCATGGACAGCACCCACCACTTTATATTTGGGATCCTTGGGGATGAGTGCAAGCTCCTCCCTTATAGATTATTGAATATTAGATTTTATAAAGACTTCTAGACCATCTAGTTCAAATGAGGAAACAGAGACCCAGGGAAGGGAAGTATTTTCCAAGGTTACACAGTTCATTAATGGCAGAACCAGGACTAGAACTAGAATCTTAATCCTGTATTCTTCCCTCTCTTGTCCCCTCCAGTGGACCTCTTTGAGGCAATCATGGCAGCTATTTATTAAACTTCTGAATTAAAATTTATTAAACTCCTGAATCTTAGTGACCTTTTTTCTCTCCCTTTACCTTGCTGTGTTCCTGGTGAGAAAACTAAGACAAACCAAACATGGACTCACCGCAAACTTACAGCAGGTAGGGAGAAAGACATTCAGAACTCCTCGTGCCTCTTTCTGCAGTTCCTTCTTTGTCCACTGAAAAGCTTAACAGTCAAGTTTTTTCAAGGTTTCTTCTTGGCTTCTCTCCAATCAGGTGTTTTAAGGGCTTCTCCAAACTGATTAGAACTTGAAAACACCAAAAACAAGCTGAGCTAACATGCACTGCAAGCCGTACTGCAATTACTTTCTGACATCCCTCTACCTCCTCCTTCTACTGTATTCTTATTGCATTTTGTCTCTGTTCTGATTCTTCCCCAGCCATTCAATTTGCTTGTAGTCTCTCATTCCCACCAACAAGAACTACACTGCCTGTAGTGCCCTTTCCTTCAATGTGATGCCACAAGGCTTGGATCATCCTTCAGTCACATGGAAATCAGCTTCTCTCATCCCTCGAGTAAAAGCTTGGAAACCTAGGGCTTGGGATAGGCATTTCTCTCTCTCTCTCTCTCTCTCTCTCTCTCTCTCTCTCTCTCTCTCTCTCTCTCTCTCTCTCTCTCTCTCTCTCTCTCTCTCTCTCTCTCTCTCTCTCTCTCTCTCTCTCTCTTGCAGCCCCCTAATTCCTTTAAGCTATGTGCTTCCATCATTCTAGACCTGCTAGTCAAAGACCTTGAGAGATCCACCCCTCATTCCTCCCTTAGCTCCCAGATGAAACTCATCTTTCCCTGAATTAAATTATGTTTCTCTGACTTTCATTTCCTCCTTCCCCCCACAAATACCTTCCTGGATGAATCCATGCTTTTGTAGATATTCTTTGTCAATCTGTCTCTGCCTCTTTTTCTTCTTCTCTTTCTTTTACACCTCTTTCTCCCTTCTCTTCCTTTTTCTCCCTTTTCTCCCTCCGTCTCACTCCTCCCTCTATAATTTTATTCAAGCTCTTCTTTCCTGGTTTGCCTAACACAAGCACAATTCTAGCTAGGAATTCTGTCCCCCTTGTTATATAACTGCTCTCCTCCCTTGACTGTTTATTCCCCTACTCACTGTTTGGGGATTTGTTCTTCCTTCTCCCATTCCCTTCACATTCCTACTTGTTGAAATCCTTTCTTCAAGATCCAGTTCAGGTGATATCTCCTCCTTGAAGTCTTCCCTTCTTTAGTGGTCTTGCTGTCTCTCTCTTCATTTGTATCTAGCTCCTTTGAGGCTTCAAGCCTGGGTGTCAGGGAGACATCAACAGAAACAAGGAATTTCAGGAGGAAAGAGGCTTTAGAGGCAGAAATGAGTTCAGTTTGGTACAGGTTGAGTTTGAGGTGTTGGAGATGGGTAGCACACATTTGGTGGTATGAAACTAACTCAGGGGAGAGATAGGCTTGGCTGTCTTCAGCATAGATGTGATCATTAAAGTTATGGGATTAGATGAGATTACCAACTGTATATATGGCAATAAAGAAAAATAATATGATGGTGATAATTCTTCTTCTTCTTTATCGTTATCATCATCATTATCATCTCTCTGCTTTCTGCCACATTTTCCCATCAAAGCACACCTAATGTTTCTTGCCACTCCTACCAAAAACAAAAGAAAAGTTAAAGAAAAGAAAAATAAACTCTTAAGTAGGCTGATGCATCAACAGACCATTTGCCCCTTCCACATTAATAGGTCCTGGTAGGATACACCACTTCTCCACTAAATCATGTCTTTTTGCCCTATTCAAAACCTGACTTCAGAATCTTGTCCTCCTGAAGCCTTCCCTGTTTACAGCTGGCTCTGTAGCACTACCACCCTTACTCCATCCCCAATTTATTCCAAAACCTAGCACTGATGGTCTGTGATGGAGCCATCCCCTGCCTATTCAGAGCAAGGAATGACTCTTTAAAACCTCCAGTGATCAAAGCAGAATCTTCTCAGTTTGTAAAGGACTGTGAGTGCAGGATTGATATCCTGGGCTTTGTGACTTCCGTGACATAGGGATCACAGGATTTGTAGCTACCAGGGACCAGTTCATCTAACCCTCTCTTTTTACACATGAGAAAATTGAGGTCAACAAATGTTCAGTGACTTGGCCAAAGTCACACTGGTAGCAAGTACCAGGACCAAGTCTTGAACCTTCCTCTCCCTGCCTGCTTTATCCCCTGCCCTGACTTTGTGCTGTGAGGGATATTGCCTTTTCTGTCTGGAGCGAACAGGTGATACTCCAGAAAAGAGCTGGAAGGGGGAAGGGATGCTGCTGCTGCCAAGAATGCTCATAAATTTCCCTCAATGGCAGGGATCTAACAACATGAGACTTTGAGCTTCCAGCTCAAAGATGAAAGAACACGGATTTTCCCTAGGATGACAGTTAAGGAAAGCAAACAGCCCCAGGGGCTTTGGCAAAAAGTCCCATTAAAGAAACATACCAAAGGGGAACCCAACTTGAGCTCCCTCTGAGCAGGACCTGGTCGAGCTGTATCCAGGTCCACAGCCAACTGGCCTTGGCGGTGGGAGCTGGGGACTGGAGGTATAGGGACACTCCCAAGGACAATATTAGTGAATTCTCTTTGCACTTCCTGGAGCTGTGGGGTTTCTATAATAAATGGAGCTTTGTGTAAAAATGATGGTTGAACGTTAGTTTCCCCAGTGAAGTCAATTTGGAAAACCAAAGCTCTGGAAGAATTAAGATTGTTGAATGGAAATAAGTCTAGTCAGTGGAGATGGAATAGAGGGCAAATGACTGAAATTGTTTGTGGATTACCCCCGCTGGATCTCTCCCTTTATTTAATAAACTCTTTTTTCAAACTGTCACAGAGATATTCTCCCAGAGGGGCAGATTAGCCCTGAAAAGGGCTTCAAAGATCCAGAGGCTATTGCTTCTTCCCTGCTAGAAGAGAGCTGACTACCAGGTAGTCATTGTTGGAGTCCGAATTTGGGATTAAAAGATTTAGAGCTGCAGGGGACCTTAGAGAACATCATTTATTTATTTCAACCCCTTCATTTTGTAGGAAACTGAGGCCGAAATAAACTGATGGTTGTTCTCCCTGCCACTAATCTTCTCCTCACCTCACTCTAATCCACTCTTCACTCAGTTATCAAAGTGATCTACTTTAAGCGAAGGTCTGATCTTGTCACTCTCTCCCTTACTCAGTCAGCTCCAATGTCTCCGTCATCTGCATGATCAAACATAAAATCCTCTGTTTGGCATTTAAAGCCCTTCATAACCTGTGATGGTGAGGGACAGCTCTAGAAACTCAGTAATCAGGAGAGTCACTGGGAGAACACAATTTCACACTCAGCCACCTAACCATGAAGTTTGAGCTCCATAGAACAGGCCAGGAAAGGTTCCCAGACCATTCAGCTGAGTGATAGAATGAACATGGCAGGGTAGGAAGAACACTGGATTTAGAGTCTGAGAATGCTACCCTTTAACACTTACTCCATGTATGCACCTTGGGCCAGTTTTTTCATCTATAAAAACGAGGGGGTTGGACTAGGAAGATACCTCTAAAGTCCCTCCTAGCTTGAAATTTATGATCCTATGACTTGAGTCCTAGTCCAGGTTTTGCACTGTGGTCTTTTATTGGAGGCATTTCCAGATTCTCTGCCCCGCTCCAGGCTGCTTATTTGTTAATTGGTATTTAATTCTATATATTTTGCATTTACATATATATCTATGTATCATTTTTTCATAACTCTATGTTCCTTGAAGCAAGAACTGTTTCATTTTTGGATCTTTAGCACCTGGAACAGTTCCTGGCAGGTAGCAGGTATTTAATAAATGCCTTTTGATTAGAAAATTCACTTACATCTCTGGAGCTCAATTTCTTCCTCTGTAAAATGAAAAGGTTGGATTAAATGACCTTGATCCCAGGGTGAGGTCACTGGATATCTTCAATCAATAAATATTTATTAAGCACCTACTATGTGCACTGTGCTAAGTGCTGGGAATAGAAAAAAGAGACAAATGACAGTCCTCGCTTTCAAGGAGCTTACAGTCTAATGGGGGAGACCACATACAAGCAAATATAGGCAAAGCAAGATATACAGGATAAGTAGAAAATAATTAACAGAAGCGAGGCACTGGAATTAAGAGGGGCTAAGGAAGGCTCCCTGTAGAAAGTGGGATTTTAACTGGCATTTAAAGTAATCCAGGGAAGTTAATAGTTGGAGTGGAGGAGGAAGAATGTTCCTGGCATGGGGGCAGCCGGAGAGAATGCCTGGGGCTGAGAGATGGCATGTTTCGTTCCTAGAACAGAAAGGAGGCCAGAGTCGGTGGATTAAAGAATACAGATGCTGTAGTCCAGGTGTGAGGTGATGAGGGCCTGCACTGGAGAGGAGGCATTGTCAGAGGAGAGAAAGGAGCTTATTGGAGAGATAGATGGTGCAGGCCTTGTCAACAGCTTGGATATGGGGGTGGGGTAAAAAGATACTCTGGAATCCAGACTGACTCCTAGTCTATGAGCCTGAGAGACTAGGAGGATGGAGTTACCCTCTGAAGTAATAGGAGGGGGCAGGGTTTCAGGGGGAAAGACAATGAGTTTCGTTTCAGACTTACTGAGTTTAAGATGTCTACCGGACATTCATTTTGAGATGTCTGAAAGGCAGCTGGAGATGCGTGATTGGAGGTCGGCAGAGAGGTTGGGGCAAGCTAGGTAGCTTCTTCAAGTAGAAGCCAGAAGGCCACATGGTCAGGTGTGAATTGGATTTGATGATGTGTCATTATTTAATAGTAATGATAACAACACAATTCCTCTTTCTATAGCCCGTTAGAGTTTACAAAGCCATTCTTCACAATCACCCTGTGAGGTGGCTTTTGTGATGTTCATCACAAATTGTTGTGGTTGTTTTTGCCCCCATTTTGCATATGGGGAAACCGAGGCCCAAAGGAGTGAAGGGACTTGCCCATAGTCAAACAGCTAATAAATGACAGCCAGTTTTCAAACCCAGGTCTTCTCCCTCTGTGTCTGAAGCTCTTGTTAGTTCACTAGTGAGTGGCATTTCTGTGATGTCTAAGTTTCCTTTTAGTCAGTCAGCAAGCATGTATTATTAAGTGTTTATTACATACCAGGTGTCGCACTAAGTGTTGATGGTAAAAAAGATAAAACCAGTCCCTGTTCCCCAAGGAGCTCACATTGAAATGGGAGAAACAACATGAAAAAATATACATATATACAGGGTAAATGGAAGGTGAATTCAGCTCTAATATTCTACGCATATCTGGTTCAGGAAATTCCTGTCTCCTTCCCCTCCAAAAAAGTACAGAGTACCTAATGTTAGCTCCGGAGGCAGGGCTCTGGTAAAGAGAGAGTTAACCAGGATTACCCTGGGTTTTTTTACTCAGGCCAGCAGAGGGCAGCAGTGGCTCAATCGGGCAGCTGATGGACTCACTATTTGCAAAGGAGGTGTAATGCGCCCCAGAAGAATGGGGAGCAGCTCACAATGCACAGTGCCAGCCCTGTCACACACCAAAGAGTCCAGCAGATGTAGGGAGCAACGAACATTGGGTTAGTAGGAAGGGTAAGGGACAACCTGAGGAACAGGTCAAGTTAACAAAGTGGGACTGGCATTAAGTCAGATCTTGGGATAGGAGAGCAAGCTGGCGTTACAGGCAAGACAATGTTGGCAAATGCAGACACCTAGCCTTGTTGCAGTGATGGAAGCAAGTGACACACTGTCAGGTCTCTGTTGGAAACTTTTAGGACAGGCCTTTCTGACAACCATGTCACCCTTAAATGGCCAGAAGCCTGTGGAGCTCAAGGACCTGTTGTGATTTTTTTCATGGGCCGCCAGGAAACGATCTTGGAAAAACACCACTTGGATAGACTCATTGGACTTAAGAGCTTGAAGGGATCAGATATAATTTAGTCCATTCCCTCATTTTACAAATAAGGAAACTGAGGTCTGTTAAAGGTGAAGTGACTTGTGCATGGCCATACAGTTAGTAAGCGAAAGAATCTTAACTACAGACCAAGTGTTCTGACTCTAAGACCAGAGCTCTTTACATTGTGTACCATGCATGTCACTGGTCCGCTTTGAGAAGGAAGGATGAACACCAACAATCCCCTTAAAGGGGCTTGGGTTTTAGGTCAAGCATTATCTGGGAGAGAATATACTTTGCCCAAGAGTGAAAAACAATTTCAAATACAGAGAAGTGCATCCTATGAAAAAAAACCTATTGTATTCCAATCTATTTTTGCATGAGTATCACACAGACTGATAAATCCAAAGCAGTTAAGTTTCCATTGGGACTCCTTGGACAGGATGGAATCCTATATGTGGGCAACTTGGCCTCAAACATAATTGTGCCTCATTGGGATGGACTGCTGGGATAAGGCTATGGAAGGGAAAATTCTTTATCCAATTAATTTAGTAACCTAGCCATTTATTATATGTGGGGATCTCAGAGAGATGCATAGTGAGGGAGTATCGTCCGAGTTTGTATCACCTGGGTCATCTCTGGGACTGGCTTTAAAGGATATGGTCATTTCTTGCCATGATGAAGGGTAGATAGGTGGAAAGGTGAAATGGGGAGAAAGTGACATTTTCTCATAAGTCTGAAGTCTTTTGTCCCAAAAGAGTTTTTTTTTTTTATTTCTTCATCCATTCCAGCATTCTAGGAGAAGGATAATGGAATTACAATGACAGTTTCTATTTATAAAACTCTTTAAGATTACAAAATACTTTACATACACTTTCCCATTTCATCCTAATTTTTACAAGTATGATTACATATCATTGGGGTTGTAGATGATTAAGCTGAGGCCCAGAGAAGTAATGGGACTTTCCTAAGGTCAGATAGCCAGTTAGTGACAAAGCCAGGGCTCAAATCCAGATCTTCTCCCTACATCAGCATTCCTCAAATGAGTTCTGTAGCATTCTGGGCTTCTATTATGTATTTCCAGGGGTTCTATGAGGGCAAAGGCTACAATGCCTGACAAGCACAGAGAGCAAATCCTCCCACTTTGGCTGTGTGTCTCTCCTCCCTCCTCTGTGGTCATACAGGTACAGGCAGCAGACCTGTCTGCATGTTTACCTGAGTTGACCACACATTAATGTATATGCTATGTGGAAAATCATCTGAGACTGGTGCAATTGATTATGTAATCAAAAGTTGGCTTAGTCTAGAAACAATCATCAAATACATCCAATATTGTAACACATCTCATCAAACATTTGCCTGCTTCAGCAGTGTACATGTCCATTTGTGTAATTATTGTTTTTACTTTTCCTGTACATATTTTCTCTTGTCTCCATTATGGAAAATTTGGCCAAGCTTAAAGAGGCAGGGAAGCAAAAATGTTAATATGAAAATGACTACCCCAAGAAGAAGAGAAGATACTTGAGGGTAGGGACTAGTTTTGTACTTTGTCTTTGTAGCCCCGCCACCTAACGAGGTCCCCTACTTCTAACAGGCATGTAATAAATGCTTGTTGAATTGAATGAACAAACATCTCAAAGCTAATTTGAAATGAAAATATAATGATAGCTTTCTCCAATTTGGGTTTAGTCTTCCTGATCCTGCAGCACCCAGTGGGGTGTATTACCATGTCATGATTTCATTACAAAGGTATTTACCAACATGAGACAGCAAACATATGAGAAAAATTCTCAAATTTTTTAAAGGGGAAAATGATAAGCAGAAGCAATTCACCCCCCCCCACACACACACACAATCCTATCTTATGTAAATAAAGGGGAAAATGAAAATTATTATCGTTCTGTAGGATTTTATCCAACCCAATATTGTTTCTAATTATAAAACACTTATTGGTAGCAAACAGTCATATCTTTCCCACTAAGTTGTTTGTGATGTCGTTAAATGTAGAATAGAATGTATCTGGAAATATTTGATTAAAAAATTAGCCTTATGTTATTAGGAACCATTAGTAATAGAGTTTCTATCACCACCAAAATGTCTGAGTACTGCACCCTCCTGTTATTTGAAGAGACAACGCAATAATAATATTTAACTATTGAGTGAATAATTGAAGCATAGTGGTTTTATAGAAATAACATTAGACTTGGAGACAGGAGACATGTGGGTCCTTCTGATGCCTTTCTTGGTCTGCTAGATCAGCACTGCCATGGCCCAGACACCATGCTCTCAGCTCCCTCTGCCTCTGACTTTCCTTAGAGAATGTTGTCAAAGGAGGGACTGGCTATATATTATTTTAAATATAAATGCAAGATCAGCCCATAGTATCATAGATGTAGAGTTGGAAGACACTTCAGACACTGTCTAGTCTAACTCTTTCATTTGACAAGAGAGAAAACTGAGGTCCAGAGAGAAGCTACTTGCCCAAGATGACACACACAGGTAGAAAGTGCCAGGGGCAGGGTCTGAAACTAGCTCTCTTGACTTCTAAGTTAAAGTTGTTTTCACTGTCCCAATAGAAGTTGGGTAGAGTAATAGAGAAAGCATCAGTTTTGGAATCAGGAGACCAGGGGTTGTCTCTTGGTTCTGATACTTACTTTGTAACCACAGACAAGTCATTTTACTTCTGAGTCTCATTTTCTTCCTGACTGTAAATTTGGATCAATAACACTTTGTACTATGAATTGAGAGGCATAGAATGTAGTTCCTAGTAAAGTGGGTAAAGAACCTTGGAATCAGGATGACTTGGGCTCAAGTATACTTCTAACACAAGCACAACCCCTGAGTAGCCCAGGTAACTCTCTAAGATCTACAGTGGATCTACAGTGGTAGAGGGAATTTCCTTTATAAATGAAATTATAAGTCTGGACAAAATGAAAATGGTCAGTTATTATAATTGCCTACCCCAGAGGTCTGTTGTGTGGAGCTCCCTTCATAAATGTTTAAATGGAGGTGGCTAATAATGACAATTAGTGATATTTCCTTCCAAAAATCATTGTCTTCTGTGACTAATTACAGGACTGGCTACCCTGGCCTTCCCTTAACTGATTACTTGTTTGATTTGAGAAGAAGAGGGATGCAAGGCCAAAGAACAGATTTTAACAGTCCTGTTCCTTAAGAGACACCAAAGACAGACTCCTCAGCATAGCCACTGATGTCCTCACCATTCCCCAGTGGTTTTTCCCTTTCTAACACTTTGGAGAGAGAAATTAACTGAAAAACATTCCATGGAAGTCATGCAGACTGCACCTTTAGGCTAAAAATAAGTGCTGTGCCCAAACTGCTCTGGAGGGACTATCCTGCACTCCGATTTTATTTATAGCCACTTATTTATTAGATTCCAAATGATGTTTAACCAGGAATCATATGGCAGTGATCTTTGATTGCTTGTGTGGCTAATGGCTGAACATATATTATTATAACTGTTTATTCAACTCTGTTAAATGTTCCTGGCACTTCATACTCAGACAGGCACTGGGCAGGGAAGAGGGGCCAAGAGAATTATTTATTGTTCTAGTGACCCATAGGGACTGAGAAAGCTTAGTACTATTCCTCTTATTACCAGAAAAACATAGAATCTGCAGCTGGAAGGGACCACAGAGTTCATCCAACCTCCTTGTCCTTTCTACAGAAGAGGAAACTAAGACTCAAAAAGAATAAGTGAGCTGTCCAAGGTCACATAGCTAGTAAATGACAAAAGTTGGATTTGAATGTAGGGAGACAGCTTGATATGGTAGCAAGATATTGAATTTAGAGCAGAGGATACAGGTTCAAAACCCCAGCTCTACCACATATAAATTTCTCTGGGCTTCAGTTCTTTTGCCTGTAAAATGAAGGGTTTGGACTAGGTGACCTCTAAGGTTCCTCTAAACTTAAATTTTATGACTGTGAACTCTTAAACTTGTCAATTTCACACCTTGTGACCATAGGCAAACCACTTAAGTTCTTTGGGGCTCAGTCACCTGATCTATAAAATGAGAGTGAACTAGATGGGCTCCCTTCCAATGCTAAATCTATGGCTTGCAGGTCATGCATTTATTTATCCATCCATTCATCCATACATGCATCCATCCATCCATTCATTCCATTCTACCACTCTGGTTGCTGGTTTGACCAGGTGAAGAGAACTTTCAGAAATAACCCCAGGTCAGTGTCTCTGAATTCCACTCTTTGTCT
>CM053582.1:267640238-267671484 GCA_028627135.1 Pseudochirops cupreus
AAAAAAAAAAAAGAACCTAGTATTCCTCCAGACTGTAGAACTGAGTCTTAGAACTGACTTATTTCAGACTGGGACCACCTTGTGGTTTTTAAAGGCTCTCAGAGATATGATTGAACTTTAGTTACCTTCATCCAATAGCCGAAGCCTTATAACAGTATCAGGTTGTTTATATTCTATTATTGGTTGTTTAGGAAAACTCAGTTTGATCAAAGACCACCTTAATTTACCTCTTTTAGAAAGGAAAATTCAATGAGTCTGTGTCTGGGGTTGGTATTGAGTGCTATTTCCTTCCTATCTGGATTTAGCTTTCCATTATCTCAAGATTGAATGAAGAAAAATTTTTCATTAAGCATTCACTCTATGCTAAGCACTGTGCTAAGTACTGGGGATGCAGATACAAAACTGAAACAGAAGCTGTCCTCAAGGAGCTTACTTTCCCTTATGGAAGGGAGTGTCTGTAGAGTCATTTGTAAGTTGATGTCAGCTGGTGTGCCTCTTCTACATTTCCAGGTGGAAATTCAAGACTTTTCCCTAGACCTCCCTAAGAACAATGGTGATACTAGTTTGACATCAAGCCCAGAGTAAGAAATGGAAAAAGAAGGGGATTGTAATATGTAGGAATCAGGATAAATGACAGAGAGGCCAAGGTAGATGGCTAGATGAAAAGCATAGTCTTGTCTGGTGGCTTGGGGTGGCCAGAGAGTTGAGTTTACACTCAATCACTCACCAATCAAGACATCTTGGCCTAGAATTCTAAAGCTGAGTGCATTAACTTCTCCTTCCCCTCCAGAAAGGGATGACATTTGTTCTGGCTTCCAGAAGTGTGGATCTAGGGGTGGAGAGAAGCAGGATAGATGATGAGATGGATGGAATCAACCCAATTAGGTTTGAGGTGGGAGCAGGACTAGAGAACCTACTAATGGAAGCAGCATTTGTTGGAGCCAAGAATATTCAGAGATGGGATATTCTTTCTTAAGCCTAGGATATTTTGTTGGGTTTAAGGAGCCTGGGCAGAGGGGTTATGTGACTCTTAGGGGTCTATTCCTAATAACCTGGGAAAAATTCTTAGGACTAAGATATTCTAGGGATGGGGAAACACAGAAGGTCTGGATTCAAATCCCAATTCTGTTCAATTTGGGCAAGTCACATCACTTCTCTGGACCTCAGTTTCTTTGCCTGTAAAATGAAGAGGTTGGACTGCTTGATCTCTGAGACAAACTCTTAAACACATCACTTTCACACCTTCTGGCTTCATTCGTAGTCCTTTGTGTAAAGTAGATGGAAGCAAACAGGGGCTACCCAGCAAAAGTCAGTCATAAAACATGAGGCTTCTGGGTGGCTAGGTGGCACAGTCAATAGAGCACCAGCTCTGGAGTCAGGAGGACATGAGTTCAAATCCAACCTCAGACACTTAACACTTACTAGCGGTATGACCTTGGGCAAGTCACTTAACCCCAATTGCCCCTCCCCCAAAAAATATAATTGGGAAAAATTTAACAAGACAAATAAAATATAATGACACAAAAATAATATTAAAAAAAAAAAACATGACGCTTCATCAGTGTCCCAAGGAGACAATAGCGGAACTTCAGCTTCAGGGGCAGGAGAGTTCCAACCAGAAGGGCATTGGGCCAAGTGCTGATGAGTAGCTGTGTTCTTTTTTGTTTACTTTTATCTGGATTAGCAATTCAGGGCCCAATGTTGGGGTGGAAGGGAGGGGGAAGCTCAACTTCTAGCCCTAGATAAACTGGAAAGAACTCAAGATCTATTTGAGAATGGGGTTTAGCTCATTAGGTCTCTCTCTACTCACATGTACTCTTCAAAATATTCTCTCTATCCTGTTTCCTGCTTTTTTTTTGAAGTCTGATTGATGTTGTTTTTTTACATCACTCTCACCAATGGTTCAGTGGCTTTTTATCCCTTGATAGAACCCTCCCTTGAAAGAAGTCCAGCTAACCCAATAATAACTAGAACAAAAAAACCACCACACATTGGCCATATTTGTTAATGCATGGCTTTTTCTAGGCCCTGAAACCCTGTGCTCTTGATTGGTGCACCAACCATTGGTGTTCACCATATCTAGACTCCCCTCGACCCACTGTGTTAGAAATGACTGGCACATCACCATACATTTTCCTTCCTCTACTCTAATTTCCAGCTCTTTCTCTCAGAATACTAATCAGGTCAGTGATCAATTTCCCCAAGGCTCCATTCCCTACCTCTAAGTCACCACCCTCCTCTAAGTATTGTTTTCCTCTTTTAGAATGCCTTGAAGGCAGGGACTACCTTACTTTTTATATGCTTATATACATAACAAGCACTTAATAAATGCTTTTTAATTTATTCTTTTTGCACCATCACTGGTCACTATGTTGATTAGAGTTCAGAAGTCTTTCAATATTCCTTTTCTTTACATTTGTGTAATCATTGAAAACTTAATTTTTTTTCCTGCCCCTTTCTTTAGCATGGCTCATATTTTCTATTCTTTCCATTTAATTTAGATGTAGCTGGAAGGGGCATTAGGGACCATCTAGTGCAATCCCTTCATTATATAGAGGAAGATTCTAGGGTCCAGAAAAGTCAGTGACTCACTCAAGGTCACTCACCTGATTAGTGGGAGGGCTGGGACTAGAATCTATCTTTCCTGTCTCCTAGCTGAGTACTCTTTCCTTTTCTCTATCAAGGTTCCTCGTGGGGCAGCTAGCTGGCACAGTGAATAGAGTACCAGCCCTGGAGTCAGGGGGACCTGACACTTGACACACTTACTAAGTGACCTTGGGCAAGTCACTTAACACCAATTGCCCTGCCATCCTCCCTCCAAAAAAAAGCTTGCGCTATGTGTCTTTCCTTTCCTTAGATTTTGTGCTTTTCCTCTCACCTCTTCCTTTGCCCAAGTCCTGTAATGCCTGTTTTTCTCACTCAGAAGCCTTCATACTCTCCCTTGCCCAGTGATGTTCCTGAGTTCTTCCTCCTTCTCCTATGCTTTCTGTTCCTATATATCATCTTTAAAACCCCCCTAGGCCAGCCTCCCTGCAGCCAGTATTTGTATGTACAGTGAGGACAAGACAATGGGATGGTGTGTGGGTGTATGAATAAGGTTAGAAAGGTATGATCCCCCTGTGGCTTCAACTTTGGATTGTGTGATGACACCTGTTCATATGGGATCTGGATGTCCGAGTCAAGAAGTCCCAGGGAGCCCACCTGAGGCAGTGCCAAGCTCACACAATCCTCCTTTGAAAGGTCAGGCAATTCACACAGTGTATTTTGCTAACTTTGGTATTACAAGGACAAGAGTGGCATCTAGGAAATCTTCATTTTCCTAAGCCAAGGTCCCTTTCTCCTTCATCCCAGAGCCTGGGACACAGCCACCAATCAGAGGCTTTCCCTACCCTCCCCCCAACCCAAACCTACTTCTCTTCCTCCCTATTTTGGGATATGTAGCCAAAGGGCTCCAACCTCCTTCTATAGCTCATTTAATCCTTCCTCCTGACCAGCCCTCTCTATTCACTGTTCTTCCTTGCTCTGTATAATCTCAGCATAAATTCTCCTCCCCTGCAGGTCTGTCTCCTAGAATAGAGTTCCCCGGGCTTCTTCAGCTCCCAGCTTGTTCTCCCACCTAAGACCTTACTCCAACATGATCTTTTCTTGTGGATCCTCCATAGGTCCTGCTCCTTGTTCCTGAGTTATTCGTGTAGATAGCGCAACTCCAAATTTTGTCACTGCTAATTATGGACTCCAGGAAACACTAGTGAAAAGGTTGCATCCTTATAATGGGGAAACTGAGGCAATGCAGTCAACAGTGATGTTAGAGATAACTCTATAAGAACATGATCCAGGCCTATGCTTCTATGGCTCTCCACAGTAGATAGAGAGTAGATCCTGAGTAGATAGATACTGAGTAGTCTAACTTAAACCTATTTTCCCAATATTGGCTTAATGTCCTACGTCTGTAACACTGCGTTCTAATGACCTGACCTGGTCGGACCAACATGCGATGAAGGAGATAGAGTCCCAGACTTGAAGTCAGGAAAACCCGGATTTTAATCCCACTTCCAACAGATATTACCTATGTGGCTAAAGAATTCATTTAAACTCTTTGGGGGCTCTTATCTGTAAAATGAGGGGTCTGTACTTGATAATCTCTAAGGTCCTTCTTACCTCTAAATCTGTGATCCAATACCCCCACATTCCTGTCTTCCAAATAATTAACTGCTGCTGTTCAGAGATACTGTCTCCAAGCACTGACCCTAGCCTCCTGCTCCTTAAGGAAGTAGAATGATAAAAGCTGGGTGTTTAATTTCATTGGTGTGGGCAGTTTCTCTGAGGAATTCCCTCTACCAATACATTTTGGTACCATCTCTGTAACTGCAATTCTTGGCTTGATTCCTAAGGCTGACTGAGGCTGACTTGCCTGCAGTCACACAGATAGTACTTGTTGGAGATAGGATTGAACCCAAATCTTCCTGGTCCTGAGACCAGCTCTGTCCCACACACTCCAATGCCTCTTGCTTCCTGATATCAAGATGTAATGATAACTTTAATGATAACTACATCCCATTCATGACCTGAACCTCACAGTAGCCCATATGAGGGAAGTAGTGTGTGTTATTATTTCCATTTGACAGATGAGGAAACTGAGGCTGAGGGAAAGGAAGTGAGACCAAGGTCTCCTGACTCCAAGATCAGTGTTCTTTCCACTGTCCTAAACTGCTTTCTGGGTCTTTTTTTCCTTTTTGCATATATTTGTATATTTGGTTATAAACAATCACCAACACTTGGATGGATTCTAGGGTTCTCTTTACACAGTCCCATGTGGTTGCTCGCTAATGTTAAAACTATGCCATCACCCAGAGATTAATCTACCCTATCACCAATTTCACCTCTAAAAGGTGATACTCCCTTTCTTCTTAGACTCTGAGACAAGGACCCCAAAATTATGCAACCCGGCTCTATGTTTCATTCATTCATCTATGTCAACCATATAAGATTTGGAGTCTGAGTCACCTGTATGACCGTGGGCAAGTCTCTCTTCTCTGAATCTCATATTCCTCATCCCTAACCCTAGAGGGTTGGACCAGCTTGTTGTCCCTCCCCCACCTTCCCACTTACTGGTTCCATCTCTTGTGCTCTGTGCTTCTCTAACTATGGGCTTTCCACCTGGGCCCAGATTAGCTTCTAAGTAAGTGATATTTAGGTCTTGGTTAGTCCATTCACTTAGCTTTATGGCCCACTTCAGTGAAATATAGAGGTTAAGACTTGATTTTTGGAGAAAGAAGGAGGGTAATGAGAACTGAGGGCAGCAGCAGCCTACTTAGATTGGATTTTAATAAAGTTTCCAGCTAACCTAAATCATCCCCGTTGCAGGCAGCCAGGCAGCTGCTGAGTACATGCTGGTGAGCTCCAAGATGCCCATCTACCCTTTGGCCAGGAGGATACAGCACTAAGGCTGGGGTGAGGGCTAGGGACACCTCCCCCCTTCCCATTGGAACCTAAGCAGAGAGATTCGACCCCGCTCTCCTCCCCCTCCCCCCCCAGTTGATGACTAGGGCTGGGCTGAACGCGGGAGTGCTCCGAGGCAAAGACTCTCTGAGGGTAAGCAAGGCCTGCTCTTTCAGAAACTGTTAATTAGCTGCCGATGATGAGATAATTCATAAAAATTAGCAGCGATTTCCTTCATTGTGTTAATATCACCAGGCAATAAAACCGCTGCTAACGGATGACTTTTCTCTGTGGCAGGGAGCAAGATGTCAAGGAAAGAATAGCCCTTGTTGGGGGCCAAGAGGGGAAAGAAGCAAAATATAACAGGAGGGAGACTGACACAGGCAGTGATTTCCTGGCTTTGGCTGGAACCATCCAAAGGAAGTAAAATTGAAATGCAAATCAGGGTGTCAGCTCAGAGCAGGGATTGGAGGAAAGGCATTTGATGGTGTCACCTTGGCAGACGCTGCCGACTACAAGAAAGGAGCTTTGGCAGAGATCAGAGGACATGCCATTGGCTGAGGCCTCTGGCAGGATTCAGCTCAGGCAGAGGGTGCTGGGAGAGGTAGAACATTGAGAAGAAGAAAAGTTCACTCTGTTCTGGAACTCTGAGGTCACAAAGCTTTCCCCTCATAAAGGAGAGAGTAAAAATACAACCATACCCATTCTGCAGATGAAGAATGGGAATAACTGACTTTTATATAAGCTTTAAAGTTTGCCAAGGAATTGATATACTTTATCTCATTCGACTCTCACAACAACCCAGAGGGCAGAAACAATTTTTACAGATGAGGAGCTGCTTGGTTCTCAGAGAGGCTTAATTGCAGTAGGTATGAGAGGCAGGCTTTGAACCTCTTTCTGACATCTAGTCTAATACTCTATTCAATGTGTCAGTCTGTCTTTTATATAATTCCTTGAAAAAAATACATATATACATACACAGGCAATGTATATGTATGTGAGTATGTGTGTATATATGTATGTGTATATATATGTATATACATATATATACATACATATATATATATATATACATATACATACACATTTTTATATATACATCCCTGTCCCTAGGGATGGAATGGAAAGCTAATAAAATATAGAAACCTAGCACAGCCTTACAGATGAGTACCAGTATCAATCAGCTTACTAATAAATATGTGTATTTGCAATATATGTATATATTAATATATCTGTCCTATGTATATGCACGTATATATGTGTAAACATATGCATATTTACACATGTGTATAATATACACACGCGTGTCACATCTGTATTGTGTACATATATGTACATATGTGTATATAATACATGTATCACTAATATACTTATATATTGGTAAGCTGATTAAAATATGTATATGTACACACATGTGTATATATGTATATACATATATGCATGCATATACCTATACCAATCTGTCCTTCTCCCAGAAACAATGGAAGTGAAACAAATGGAATCCATGGGTCTTCTTTTCATCCATTCATTTGTTCATTCATTCATTCATTCAACCAACCATTTACCAAATACTTATTAAATACATACTGAGTGCAGTTTTTTGTTGGAAGGGTGATAAGGGATCTATAGAAGACTATAACATGGTCCCTCCCCTCCAAAAACTTACAACTTAATTAGTTAGACAAGGTTAACACCTACAAAAGTTAAATAACAAAGTGGTACAGCATGCATTATAAGAATATATATGGTTATACAGTGTATTTAGAAGTTCTGAATTCAGAGAAATGAGAGATCCTGGAATAAACAGGTAAACTTTTTCTATTTCCTTGTGCAAAGCTGATAGAGGAGATTGTAATGCCATGCACGTACAGCTTCCCAAAAGAATGCTACTTTGAATAGCTTTTAAGGTTCTGATTACACAGTATAGTGAACACTCCATTTATTCCATTACAAATCAAGGCAAACATTCACAACCAATCACAATATAATATTCACAACATTACATCTTATCACAGAAAATCACAATACAGTGTTCACAACAGCTTAACATTAGAATGGCCACATCGTTTTCACCAAGTGGCCACAGTATTTGGAACAAAGAACAAAAGAATAATCATTTGGTTTCCCTAAGGGAGAAACCCTCCTTACTTAATCATCCAATCATTTCACAATAAAAGTCAGTCTTCCACTCATGGGGCAATCATAAGTTAACTTAATCAGTCACTTATCCAGATTCACAATTGCTAAGTATCATTAATCACTAAATACAATCATTAGAAAATTACACAAACCCTCCACTCCTGGGTGTCTAGTAAACTTCAACTTCATCATATGTTCAATATCCAAGGAGAGGACTTTTTTTCATCTTGACTCATGGTGGTCTCTCAGATTCCCTGGATCCCCGTACATGGTCCCAGCTCCTACCTGAATCCACCAGTCACCTGGATTTAGAGGCAGACAGCTCGCAGGTTCTCGTCCAGTCCTCTGGGCAGTTCTTGGTACACACTGAAGTTCACAGGGTCCAGCACATCTCAAAACCTTCACCTCTTCTGTTGCCGGGAACTCAAGGATCAACCAAGCCAGAAACAAAGTCTTATCCTGGTCATGCTTCTTCAGTATTCCAGCAGTTCAGCTGGCCCTAGGACCCAGAAGAAATCTCAGCCTTCCAGGCAGCCTCCTTGGCAGCAACCTCAGCCTTCACCAGATTCTGGTCTCATAGAACAATCCAACTCAGATCTCAGTCCAGCAAGCCTAGCTCCTAGATGCTGGGACAATCCCACTTTCTACACCAGGAGCAAAAATTCTTGATTCTGATTCTGTGTCTCTGGAACTCTTCTTATACACACATACACACACACACACACACACACACACACACACATACACATTGGCTTCCGGTCTCAGCCAACCTCTTCCTGTCATGTCAGCAACAGGAGACAGAGTTCATACCTTCTGTTTCTTTCACAAAAATACTTAGCTCTTAGTTACTAAGGGCTAAGTACCTGCTAAATTAATTACCATTACAGGGATAAGTGACCTTTTATAAGGCTAAGAGAAGACTAGAGCTTAGGTAGAATGAAATCTTTGCATTTGTACCTTGTAAGGAGTTACACATTAATCATGCCTTCATTGTTTGGTGAACATGAGGGAAATAGTCCTCTGTGCTTTAAGACCAAGATGGTAGCTTCTATCCCAATGTGATATAATGGAAAGAATACTAGACTCTGTCTGAATTCAGGGATTCATTCAAGTCATAGCAGCTAAAAAACAATGTGACCATAGAATAGTCACTTTCCCTTTCTGAGTTCAGTTTCTTCATTTCTAAAAGGCCAGTTGTAAACTAATGTCTCACCACTGGACCCGTATGTCTCTGGAGGAGAAAGTGAGGCTGGTGACCTTGCACAGCCCTAGCCAAGCACAAGTAGCTTTCCAGAAGACTGCTGCTGTGAAGAGCTTTAAGGTTCTGATCACATAGTATAGTGAACTCTCTATTTATTCAGCAGTAAATTAAAGCAAAACATTAACAGAAACCAAAGTACAGCATTCACAATGCTATAACGTAACAAGTTATCACTAAAGTGGCCACATAGTTTTAGACAAGATTTCATTCAGTAAATCTTTTAACTCAATCATCCTTAAGGAACAAGCCTCCTTAAGGGAAACAAAATACAGTCATTCAGTAAGTCCTTAATTAGATCATCCTTAAGGAGCAAGCCTCCTTAAGAGACACAAAGTACAAAGGTCAAAGTTCTGCACCTGTAGGTCACATTGTCTTAATCTCTTAGTCAAAAAGTCTTCTTTTTTCTTAATTGGAGATTAGTTTCCAATCATCCTTAAGAGGTACAAGGTATAGAGTACAACCCTAGGCCACAGTAAATAATGATATTCTCAGTCAGCACTATACCCAAGGAGAGATCTTTTCATCTTGACTCAAGGCTGGCTCCCAGATCCCATGGTTCCTCTTCCATGGGTCCAGCTCCCGCCTGAATCTACCCAATTGTCACTTGGATTCAAAGATAGACAGCTCTTAGCTCCTCTTGCAGTTCCATACTGAAGCTCACAGTGTCCAGTCCACCTCAAGTCCTTCACAATTTCTGTTTCTGGGAAGACAATGCTTAACAGAGCCACAATAACATTCATGCACATTGCTGGCACCATCATCAGTTCACTATCTGCCAGTGAAATCAACACAGACCCATGTACAAGGTCTGAGAACTCAACACAAATCAACAGTACAGTCCCAGAACCTTCCTCCAGGACATCTGTAAACAGACAACAAGAAAATCCTCTTTCAGGGCTTCCAGTAAAGTCCAGTACAGGGCTTCTGTATAAAGTATTACAAACAAAAATCAACACAAACAGGAGAAACAAATAGAGTGCCTGACTACCACAAAGTTCCCCTTCTCAATTATGCTCTCTCCCAGCTTGGGCTTCTCCTTATATATACAGTCATTAGCTCCTCCCTCTTCTGCCCCTTCCTTTTGCATCAGCAAGTTCCTCCCACTGTGAGGGTCACAAGTTTTGTTTCTTAACAAAGACTTGATATAATCATGGGCAAGGCTCAAAAGAAACTTGCACTGAAACAAGGTGCTAAATAATTAAATAGCTGAAACAAGTGCTAAGTACTTCTTTGCTTCCCATTACACCTCCCTCACTTAAATCCAATTCAGTTGCATGTTAAGGCATCATCTTCCTGATGTCATGGTCCTCTTCAAGAATGAAGGACAAACCACACACACACACACACACACACACACACACACACACACACTATCTGCTTTGCAAAGTTCTTATGGCTTTAGACTTAGGACTTAGTAAAAATCTCAGAAAGTCATGTGTCCCCCCCACCCAGTTATCTTACAGATGAGCAAACTAAGGCTCAGAGATGGAATGTGACTTGCCCAAGGTCATACAGGCAGCAAGTATCAAAGCCAAGATCTGAAACAAGGTCCTTTGATTCTGTTCACCTAGACAGCTGGTCGATATAGCAGATAAAGTGCTGAAAATGGAGTCAGGAAGACCAGAGTTCAAATCTGGCTTCAGAAACTAGTTTTATGATCCTGGGCAAGTCTTTTAATCTCTGTCTGCCTCAATTTCCTCCTCTGTAAAATGGAGATAACTATAGCATTTACCTCTCAGGCTTGTTGTGAGGAGAAAATGTGATAATATTTGTCAAGTTCTTTGGAAACCTTATAGTGCTATATAAGTGCTAGCCATTTTAAAAACTATTATTATTTTTACTGGACTATGATTTCCTCAGGCACTATGCCTTTTTGGGAAGAATATATTATATGAATGTGAATTGTATCATTATCATCATTCTTATTATTATACTAAAGTCCTATTCAGACACTTTCATTGTGTCATATAGGTGATCATATGCTCTCAAAGGCTATATTTGCCTTTGAGGTCAAGATCTAGCAGATTCTACCAACCTGTAAAGACCAGACCCAAACCCAGTGGTGGACCTCATACCTGAGGATTAACCTGGTTAGATCTGTAGAGGGTTATCACCAGATTGGCCAGAGGACTGCAAAACTTTTAACCATAGAAACTCTCAAAGATGATACATTGGACCAAGTTATGGAGGAGTCTGGGTTAGTATCAGTGTGAAGAACATTCTCCCAACAAAACTATGGCAGCTATAAGAAGGTTGTTTTCATTCCCTTAGTTCCATGGTAGCAGCCTCTGCCCTGATTCTGGCCGCCTCTCACAGATGCCTTTTGTTGGATTCAGAAAATTGGAATAGCCAAATTCAGTTCCACTGCCATAGTAGAAAAACTCACAGAGGTCAGTAGCACCATCTTTTTTAATACAAAAGCAACTGCATCAGCCTCTATTTTAAATTCAATTCAATTCCAATGCTATTTATTGAGGGACTCCTATGAGCAAGGCCTCATGCAAGAGGAAAGGAGTGATTTGGGGAATTCAGAACAGCAGGCTGTCCAGAAAGCATTCTGCTTGGCTTTGGATGGCAACATGGTATTTTTGCTTAGGATTCTTCTTCCTGATTATGTTTTATCAGGCTCCTATTAACATGAGTTTGCCTTTTCTGAACGTATACCATCTGGGCAGCTAAGGGAAGAGCCCCTAAAGCATTCTGAGCAGTGGGGCAGAGAGCCAACCCCCATTTTAAATGGTCCGTGGAAAGTCCATTGAATTAGATAATCAGCACATACATAATTGAGAGTTGACTATGTTTTTCATCCCACTCCCCCTTCTCAGATTGACTTAACCTTAGCCATCTATATAATAATTCAGGTATTGGTCAAGGACACTCTAATAATAAAAGTATATGGAATATTAAAGCTGAATGACACCTAAGAAACCTTATCTAGTCTAACTCCTTTATTCTATGTGCCACAGAGTGAGGACTGGAGAAATTAAGTGAGTTATCCCATGTCATGTTCATCCAGATTCTAAAATATCCGTATTATTTAATAGAGGCACTGCTTTTTGGCTAATTCCAGGATATAAGGAATCTTCAGTCCCTTAAGGTTTTTATTACTAACAAGCAGCTATGGCTTCATGGAAAAAGTGCCGGATTTGGAGTAGGAAGACCTGGCTCTTCTTTTTATTACAAGCCGCTTTAACATCTTTTAGCCTAATTTCCCTCATCTGTAAAATGGGGATAATAAGTTAGGTGCCAACATACCAAGGCTGAGGTTGACATGAGGATCAGATGAGGGCATGTGTGCTAAATGCTTTTAGTACGTCTTCTGGTGCTGCAAATGTCAGCTACTGTTGTTGTTACTATTATTTAACTTATGAAAGTTTTGTGAATTATCACAGCTGGAACACCAGAGGATGCCCCTGATGATTCAGCAGACCATGCCCTGATGAGTGAGTGAACCAGTCATAGGGGTGGCCAGTCACCAGAGTACTTGATCTTCTTTGAGGGACCAGCCAGGAAGAAGACCAGAAATGAATGGGGAGGACAGTAATATGCCCCAGAGGAAGGCATTCATTAAACTGAGGGATGAATGTACTGCACTCTCAGGAGGCCTCCAATACTACATCAGATTTCTAATGATTTTGTCAGAGTCAATCCCCTGGGTGAGGAGCAGCATTTTGATATGAGTAAACACATTACATTTCTACCCAGATAACCCAATATGGAGTCAGTCACAAGATCAGAAAACAATTCATCATATTCTAATGGGACTGGGAGATTCCAAGTCAAGATTGATTTGCATCTGAAGGCAGTAGAGAGCAATGGGGCCAAATGGAGAATGGGAATTGGGAGGGAGCATATATGATTGTACCTACAGGGTACGGAGGGGCCTTTGATCAGTAATTGTGGCATGTATGTCTTTCACTGATGACACAATTAAAGCTTAGGTGCTGTGAGGAGAGAGCATTTGTGTGAGATAGAAATCATGTAAACAGAGAACATTGCAATGAGGATACTTTGTCATTTATAGGAAGCAACATGCCTCTAAAAGCCTTAGACAGAATCACACAAAATCTCACAGTTGGAAGGGACTCCAGAGGTCTTCTATTCCAACCCAAATCTGAATTAAGAATCCCCTCCAAAGCCTTAAATTGAGTAAGGAAAGGGGGAAGGGGATGACCCAGGACTGGCCATTTCTCTGAAGCAAGAAATTCAAAAAGCTACTGATGGCTATTGTTTGTCCTATAAGGGATAAAACAAGGGTGGAACGTGGAGGCAGGGCTTATTATTTCACCTCTCTTGGCCTCAGTTTCCTCATTTGGGTTGGATCCAATGTCCTCTGAACTCACTAACAGCTCTCAATCCTATGACTAAACAACATCCTTCCTCATGTCTTGGTCTAGGAAATGTATTCCTCTCCTCTCTTCACATGATTGGCCTTGGGGGAAAGGGAGCAATTCAGGAGTCAAGGCAGGGCTTCTACCCTGTTGGAGGGTCATGCTTTCCTGGGGATGCCTCTGCCTCCCTGATATCAGGGACTTTTTCTTTTCCCTCAAATTTTCCCTCCTGATTCTCAAACTTTCCCAAGGTCTGTCTAGAGTCTGGGGATAGCACTGAGGGAGTAAGACTGAAAGTGTGGTGGACCTCCTTGTTGTGAGGGGAATAAAAGAAGAATTTGGGGATCCTGAGTCTTTGTAGGGACTGGCCTGTTTCAAGGTGGGAGGAATGGTGCCCTGGGCCTGGTAGTTCATCTCTACCTTTATGGACCTTGGAGAGGAGTAGGGATGGGGAGTAGGGATACTTTAGATGGAGCAAACCTGGGGAGGGATCCTAGTTCTAGAACTCCTGCTCAAGGACCATGTCTTCTTAGAAATGCCTCTGCCTCCTCTACCCCTGAGAATTTTTCTTTCTTTCTCCAGCCTAGGTGACACATTGGATACCTCTGTGTCTGGAGTTCAAATCCAGCTTCAGACATTTATTACCTATGTGATCCTGGGCAAATCAATTATCTTCTATTTGCCTCAGTTCCCTCAACCTTAAAATGGGAATAGTAATAGTACCTCCCTCCCAGGTTTGTTATAAGTATCACATAACATAATATTTGTAAAGAGCTTAACACAGTGCCTGGCATGTAATAGGCACTTAATAAATCCTTCCTTCCTTCTTTTGTTCCTGGCTTCCTCCCTCTCTCCCTCCTTCCCTCTCTCCCTCCCTCCTTCCTTCCCTTCCTCCTTCCTTCCTTCCTTCCTTCCTACCTTCTTTCCTTTCCCTCCCTCCTTCCTTCCTTCCTACCTTCCTTCTTTCTTTCCTTTCCTTCCCTCCTTCCTTCTTTCCTTCCTTACCCTCCCTCTCTCCTTCCTTCCTTCCTTCCTTCTCTCCTTCCTACCTTCTTTCCTTCCTTCGGTCCTTCCATTCTTCCATCCTTCCATCCTTCCAGTTTTGCCTTGCCAGAGTGCTTAAATTTTTCTACCTTGCAGAGTCCAGAGTGATCTTGGAGACCTAGAAAACCTGAGATGCCCTCTACTTGACTTGTGGCTTGAGATAAGGGGCAGCCTCTCGGAAAGGGTCATTACTGTAGGGCTCCCCTGGGCACGTCACAGCTCATTTTGACTGAAAAACCACCAGTCTGGAAGTGAATGGAAATGGTGTCCAGTCCCTGCTCTTATGCTAACTTAGGATTTCTGTTTCCTCTTCTGCAGAATGGGAGTGGGGGTAGAGGGGAGCAGAGAGAGTGGGCAAGGAGGTCTCTAAAGTGCCATCTATCTCCAACAGTCTATGAGTTTATGAGATTTGAGCTCCATCTGACTCCACCTCAGCTCAACCTCAATTTCAGTAAGAGTTGAATGAGCCTCATTCAGTGACTTTGGGCAAGTCACTTCTTCCCACTGGGACCTTAGCTTTGTGTTCTATAAATCGAGGAATCAGACTAGATGATTCCTAAAGTACTTTCCAGCTCTCACAGGATATATTGAGACTTGGGCTTCTCTTTCCCAAAGCATCTCTCTTTCTACTATAAGTTACCCCATACAACCCTACTCTCCAATAACCAGGCTTTGGGGGTGCCATGTGACCTTAGCATTTATCTATGAAGTAAAATTACTGTCAATAGAAAAATACCTCTAGTAGGGGGAGTTGACAGTGATGTATGTCATGAAATCTCGGTTTTCTCCCATGGCGAGGTATCTTTCTCTCTCCCTCACACAGTTTGCAGGTACTTGTCCCCTGAGCAAACAGTCTCAGCCATGGGTCTGACCCCACTTACAACATGGCTGACAGGTGGTCACCTCACCGTATTTTGAAGTCCTACAGCCCATTCGCCTTTTATTGATTCTGTTATTATTGTTCACTTGTTACAGTCACATCCAGCTCTTCAAGATTCCATTTAGGCAAAAATACTGGAGTGGTTTGCCATCTCCTTTTCCAGCTCATTTTACGGATGAGGACACTGAGGCAAACAGGGTTAAGTGACTTGCCCAGGGTCACACAGCTACTAAGTGTCTGAGGCCAGATTTGAACTCAGGAAGACAGTCTTCCTGACTTCAGGTCCAGCACTCTCTCCTTCATGACACCTATCTTCCCTAGTTCCACTTTTAAGTATCTGCTCCCATTGCTCCTTCTTCTTCGCTCTGAGGCTAACCAGAACAACTTTAATCTGTCTTCCAGATGACAGCCTTTCAAATATTTGAAAAGAGTTACCAAGTTCTCTCTGAGTCTTTTCTTCTTCAGATTACAACATGCCCAGTTCCTTCAGATGATCCTTTAGTGGCACAAGTTTGAAGCCCTTCGCCATTGTCTTGGGACACTTGCTACTTGTCACGGGCACCATACATTCTGCCCCGGCTCTGGGCCCTGGCAGGTTGGCTAGGCCTCATGGTATTAGTAATTCAAGGTTCCACTCCAAATGTTCATCTGGGCTCTTTGGGCCTGACCTGTGGTAGAGCTTTCTGAACTCAGACTGGTCTGATCAACCACTGTCAGACACACTGTACCTTGATCCCAATATAGTGATGTCATTGAAGAGATGTCATGGAGGAGAGAGTGCTGGGCCTGAAGTCAGGAAGACTGTCTCCTCTTGGAGAACGAAGGATAACAGCAGTAATAATAGTAATTCAAGATCCATGCAAAGCCCTTCGCTGTGGAGACACAGTAAGGGGATGCCTTAGTAGGCTGTTGTTCTTTGTTTAAGTAATTCATGAATTTGCTTAATTATTCTTTGATTGGGTAATTCAGTAATTCAGTGATTCAGTTGCTTTTGTGAGGAATCTCATTCAAGTCAGATCTGAGAAGGGGCTGATGGCCTTCTCCTTCCTGTTTGTGCTGCTGACCTAAGAGCATCCCCGCGAATGGAGAGACCTTCAGTGCTGTGCCCCTTAATACAGAGCCTTGTTAAGTACTTATATCCTCTCTGTTGTCATCTGGTAAAAGGAAGATTTTCACTGCCTGCCTCAGTGACTCAGTTTCACCTTTGGGCTAGGTGCAGGGGTGGGGAACCTGAGGCCACATGTGGCCTTCTAGGTCCTTGGGTGTGGCCTTTTGACTGAGTCCAAGTTTTACAGAGCAAATCCTTGTTATTAAGGGGATTTGTTCTGTGATGGATTCAGTCATAGGGCTGTACTTAAGGACCTAGAGGGCCGCATGTGGCCTCAAGGCCGCAGGTTCCCCACCTCTGCTAGGGTATGCCTATCTGGGAATGCCACCTTATCAATATTTTCCCTAGAATGTGGTGCCCAGAACTGAACACAATAAGTACTCCAGATGTGGCTTGACCAAGGTAGAATACAGCAAGGATGTTGTTCCTTATTCCTAGTTGCTAGGTTTTAATGCAGCCCAAGCTTGTGTCAGCTTTTAGTGCTGCATACATACAAAAGAGAACAGAAGGCACAGGAATGTGGAGTTATTTATTCAGATAATAATAATATTAATAATTTGTTGTTGTTTAGTCATTTCAGTCATGTCTGACTGTTTGTAAATCCATTTCGGGTTTTCTTGGTAAAGACACTGTAGTGGTTTGCCACTTTCTTCCCCAGCTCATTTTTCAGATGAAGAAATTGAGTCAAAGAGGGGTTAAGTGATTTGCAGAGTAGTGAGTAGGTGAGGCTGGATTTGAACCCTGGCCTTCTTGATCCCAATCTTGGTATTATATCCATTGTACTGCCTAGCTGCCCTAATAGTAATAGTAGCTGGCATTTAAGAGCTTAAAGACCACTGGGCTGGGAGTGAATAGAAATGGGTGCCAGTCCTTCTGGACCTCTGATACTAGGATGCTCTGATCCTGACTTGGGATTTCTGTTTCCTCTTTTGTAGAATGAGTGGGTAGGAGGAAGGGACGTTGGGAGTCAAAAAAATTGCTACAAAGAGTTGAATGGGTATGTTTTCTCTAGGGTTCTGTAAGGTAGTGGAGTCAGAAGACCTAAGTCCTATTTACTAGCTTTCTTCCTTGGACCAGTCACAGAAACCCTCGGAAGCTTGTTGCAAGAGCAGCGAGAGTTGATGCATGTGCAAGTCTGTATAAAGCTAGCACTTTAAGGATTACAAAGCACTGTACAAATGTCATCTCATCTGAGCTCTCAACAGCCCTGAGAGATAAATGCTACTATTTTCCCCATTTCACAAATGAGGAAACTGAGGCAGAAATTGGTTAAGTGACTCACCCAGGGTCACAGGGTGAGTGTCTGATGTGGGGTTTGATTGTAGGTCTTCCTGATTACCAGTCCAACACTCTATCCACTGTGTCACTTAGCTGCCTATCACACAGAGGGTCCAGTGTATTCTAACATTCTACTTGTGGGAAAAGACCCGACTGTCCCTTCATCATTAGGGATTGGGGGAGGGGGACTCTAACTCCACTTACTCATGAAGTAATAGAGGCAGATTTACATTGATCCAACTGCACACTCTCACTGGCTCTCCCCTGTGACCATCAGCCTGTAGCCATGGATTATAGGAAAGCTTACTGGCCCACACTGGAAGGAAACCCATGGCCTTGGCCTCATTAGTACCAAGCATCAGCCATCTGGGCTAGTCAGATACAGCTGGGATGAGCTGCACCTGTCCCTGCCTCTTTCAAGAACTCAAGTTGAAGGGAGAGAAGAAGGGAGGGAGAAAGAAGGGGGATGGGGAGAGAGAGACAGAGATAGAGAGACAGACAGAGAGACAGATGGAGATAGAAACAGAGGCAGAAAGACAGAGAAAGGGAGAAAGAGAGAAGAAAGGAGGAAGAGAGAAAGAGGAGAAAGAGAAAGGGAGTGAGAAAGAGCAGAGAAGAAGAGAGAGGAGGAAGAGAGGAAAAGGAGAGAGAAAGGAAGTCAGAGAGGGAGTGAGAGGAGGAAGAGGAAGAGAAGAGAGAGAAAGGGAGAGAGACAGAGAGAGGGAGGAAGAGAGGGCATGGGAAGGAGAGAGGGCAAGGGAGAGGGAGAGAAAGGAGAAAGGAGAGAGAAGAAGAAGAAAAAGAAGGAGGAGGAAGAGAAAGGGGAGAAGGAGGAAGAGAGAAAGGGGAGAAAGAGAAAAGTGAGAAAGAGGAGAAAGGGAGTCAGAGAGGTAGAGAGAGGAGGAAGAGAAAGAGGAGAAAGAGAGAAGGGGGAATGGGAGAGGGAGAGAATATTAGGCAGCTGGAGTCAGGGCCAGGCCTGGCAGGGGCATTGAGGCCCTGAAGTGTCAGGGCAGAGGGGTGAGTGAGAACCCCACCTGAGTGGCTGAAATTGGGCCCTCCCATCCCATTCCCCCAAGCATGGCCTGCAGCCTGGACCCTGGTACTTTGGCATTTCTGTGATTCAGCTGAAACCAACAGATGGTCTGTCATCCACCCCTTCCCTGCCATCCAATTTTCCCAATGCTTCGATTAAACTTTCTCTTATTTTAGTTTCAGGCCATTTCTTCTTTTAATGGTGTCCTTTGCCAAATCAAATAATTCTTCCTCATCTTTCACGTGGCCCCATGTTGCATATTTATAGAGAGTTATCATGTCCCCTAAGTCTCTGATTTTCTGGGCTCTGCATATTATGTTCCTTTAACCCCCCTTTATAGGTCAAGCCTTATAATTCCTTTAATCATTTTTATAGCCTTCTTTTGCATTCACGTTCCCTCCTTGGCTTCCTTGGCTCTTTCCCGAGCCAGAAGCCTCAAATGTTAAGTTGTTCTCCAGTGCCAAAGAGGTGGCCTAAGCAGTCAGTCACAGGAAGTGTCAGTGAGAGACCCCTACAATGGAGAAAGGTGGGGAGGCAGCAAGGGCATGAGCCAAACCAGACAATGTCCAAGTCATTTCTTTAGACAGTGTAAAGTCACTGACACAAACTCCTTCCCAGGATATTTAGAATTTGTCCTCTTACTGTCTTTGCTTTGGCAAGGAATTCAGTCTTCTCTTCCTGTACCCCCTGCCTCCCTTATCTAGAGAATGAGAGGGTTAAAAGCACATAGATTTACTAGGTCATTAAAGAAAAAATGAACAGAGCAACCTTAGTGCAAAGTTTAACTGAATGTTCTGAAAGATGTAAAGTTGTCATTTTCAACTATTGCTCTGTGTGTGAAGGTTGTGTTGGGGAAGAGCAACCACTCCCTCCCATTTTAATTTTCCCCATTCCCTTAGTCTCCTCTCCCTCCTTTTGTGGTGATTGATATTTATCAGAGTTAGTCAATCATGTTGCCTGAAATGTACCTGTCAGTCACTGGAGAACTGAGTGGAAGAAGGAAAGAATCTTGATTCTTCCTCCAAAGGGTCACTTTAGAGAGCAGAGGTGGTAGCACCTCAACCAATCAAAGACAGACAACATTGTATACCTGTCTGGACACTTCCTCCAAGCTTCCTCCTCCTTGCTGAATAATTCCACTGGGTTAGTTTAAAATATATCCTGATGTAAGGGTCGGGTTTTCACCCCTCCCCCAATTAAAATAAGCACAGTTTTTGATAGCTCCACTGAATCATTCAATCAGAAGCTGAGACTAAATATAGACAAGTCCTTAATCAACTTGAAAGGAATAATGTTCTTTGATCTTTGGATAAGGACAAGAAATAACTTATGATTGGCTGAAAGAATCAGATACCTCTAGGGCTATGGGAAATAGCAAACAGGTTTGGAATCATGCAGTGCAAGAGACAGGCCAGTCTAGAGGTAGAAGAGCTCTAGGCATCCCTGGGAGGCTCTTTCTCTTCCCTACTCCCAACTGATTATGTGTTTTGGAGTTCCAGAGGTCAGATAGATAGAGATGGATAGAGAGCCAGGAATCAAGTCAGGAATCCCTGAGTTCAAATATGACCACAGATATTTAGTAGTTAAGTGACCCTGGGCAAGTCACTTCACCTCTGTTGGCCTTAATTTCCTCATCTGTAAAATGGGGATAATAACAGCACCTTCTTTCTGGGGTTATTGTGAGGATCAAAGGAGATAATTGTAAAGCACTCAGCACAGTTCCTGGCACACAGTAAGTACTCTATAAATGTTAGCTATCATCATCATCGTCATCATCGTGATCACATCAAAGGTCCCACAGATGGCTGAAGGAGGTAGTAGTGGCTGTCCAAATGGTAGTGGCCAATGACAGAGGAAGTGCCTGCAGATGGATATACAAAGGTGGCAACTTTAGAAACCCCATTATGGCAGAAAAAAACTTCTAGCCAAAGACACAGACCCTTGGATCCCAATGGAGAGGCACACCTAATGGTAGCTTCATGAGGACTTTGTGAAGGGAAAACACTTCCAGTAGCTATAAGCTGTGTTACCCCTTGGTCACATGTGTTATCTACATGTATTCCTCACCATCATTAAATTCTAAATGTCTCCACAAGACTTTATATGTGTGGGGTGAACAAGTTCCCTGGTTTGGGAAAAAAACTATTATGCCATCTGTTTTTGCTATACCTTCTCACTAAGTTTGTTTGCTAAAAAAAAAAAAAAAACACCACCACCAACAAACCCAAAAATTTAAGTCTAGCTAATTATCACACACACCAGTAGGAGCTCATGAGTGATAGTATTGAACACTCCAATACCCTCGGGGTTTTCTCTAGGACTTTGAGAATAATAAGTGTCACTGTGGGGACCCACTCCACCAATTCAAATGGGAATTTAGCCCTAAAAGGAGTGTTACACTGATATTTCAATATCTGGTTCTTTCTTCTCTGTTCCTCTATAGTGGCCCTGGCTGTTCACCCTTCATGGCTCATTTCATTGCACTGTAGCATAGTTCCAGGGCTAGGAGTCATTTGGAGCCTTAGAGCTAAGAAAAGGTTGGCAGCCAAAAAGCTGCTGCAAAGAATGGAATGGGTAGTTTTTTCCTAGCATTCTGTAATGTAATGGACTCAAAAGATACACGTTTTATTTACCAGTTAGCTTCCTTGGAAAAGTCACATAAACCCTCTGAGGCTTGTTGTGAGACTCACAAGATCAACTCTGTGTGTGAAAGTGCCGAGCCTGAAAGCAATATACACAGGCGACATTATTAAGGAACAATATGATTTCCGAACTCCTTACCCAAATTGAAGCAGTTGCTTCAATTCATGTTCTAGGTCCTTTCAGCCCAAACTTACTCTCTTTATTAGAATCCAATGATCTATATTGGGTAAATAAACACAATCAGTTCATAAAGATCAATGCCTGCTGAGGGCACCAAGAAGGTCAGCCTAGACCTGGTCTCTATCTAGACAACCATCCTTCCCCTCCTTGCCTGCAACTCAGGGAGAGGAGGGGATGGCAGGTTTTGGGGGAACAACAGGGAAAGGCTGTTGTTACGTAGACCATGGCAACCTGTGGTCCAGTTGTCAGTGGCATTTGGGGCTAGCTGTTTCTGCAATGCCAAGGGATGACCCCTTTTATTAGAAAAAAAATCAGGTTGGGAGAGGAAAACCCTCATGGGTTGCTGTTCCCAAGAGAAACAGTTAACATTGACATTCACTCTAAGCCAGGAGGGCCCAAAATACAGCCATTACAAAGAAAGAGAGAGAGAGAGAGAGAGAGAGAGAGAGAGAGAGAGAGAGAGAGAGAGTAAGAGAGAGAGAGAGAGAGAAAGGAAGGAAGAAAGAAAAAAAGAGAAAGTCAGATTCTGAGTACATGAAAAGGCCTTAGCCTAAAAGGGCCAGGGTCTCCCACTGGATCCTGGGTCATCTCCAGTCATCCTGATGAGTATCGGGCCACTGGACCCAGATAGCTCTGGAGGAGGAAGTGAGGCTAGTGACCTTGCACAGCCCTCCCTCACTCAAATCAAAGTCAGCTTCAAGTCCTGTCATCATCTCCCTGATGCCATGGTCATCTTCCAAACTGAAGGACAAATACAACAGTCCTGCCACGTCTCACTGGCAGCCATTTCTTGGAGCCCCCTTGCTTTACCACTTACAGGCATCAGTACAATAACTCACACGATCATTTTGAGGTTTGCAAAGTGATTTCTTTCTATCTGCTCCATGATATAAGTTGTAAAGCTGGGGACAGGGGCTGGATTTGTGATTTCATTGGTATAGAAAACTCTGGGGAGAAGAAACTCCCTCAGCCAGTACAAACTGGTACCTTCTCTGTGATATACAGCCTTAGAACACTGAAAGATTAAGGGATTTGCCCAGAGTCATATAGTTAGCATGTCAGGGGCAATACTTGAACACAGTTCCTCTTGACTCTGTGGCCAACTCTCAGGGGAGAAAGGCTCTGAGAAGTTAGGTAACCCCCACAGTCACACAGGTAATAAGTTATCTGCAGCAGGATTTTGATCTAGGTGACATGACTCCAGAACCCCACTGTCACGCTGTGTCTTAAAGGGTTAAAAATAATTGTCACTAAACATTTATTAAGTGCCTATTATGAAGCAGGTGAGCACTGAGGATGAAAGAAAAGGAAAAGACAGTCCTTGCTCCACCACAATTCTTCCTGGAGATCAAAGGAGAGAATGTATGTAGAGTATCTTGCAAGTCCTAAAGGACTCTGTAAATACCAGCTATTATTCTTGTTCTATGGTTTACAGAGTGCTTCCCTGTGCGTTAGGTGATGCACATGTTGCTATCCTAATTTTATAGAAAAGGAAACTGAGGAATAGAGGAGGGAAGGAGCTGGCCCAAGGTCATCACAGGCTTGTGAAAGGCAAAACCAGGATCCATACCCCAGTCTCCTGCCTTCTAAATCCAATGTTCTCTCCACCTCACCACCCCTGTGCCTAGACTGCCAGGAAAATCCTTGATGTTTCTGAAATGCTAACTCCCCCTGGCAGGATCCTAGAGGGACCCAGCTCCACTCCCCCAGACAGAACTTGGCTCTTTTGGCCAGAGACTTTGCTGAGCAGCTCAGCTCTAAGACCATTTGGATATTTCTAGGGGGTATTGTGTAGTGGAAAGAGCACTGGGTTTGAGGTCAGGAGGTCTATATTTTAGTCCTGGCTCTAAAATCATAAAATAAAGAATTTCAAGTTTAGATGGGACTTTGGAAATCGTTTGGGTGTGTGTGCCTGAGTGTGCCCATGTGCATGAGCATGCATGTGTACATATACATGTATGTGTACATGCACACATGTACATGCATGTGTGCCTGCATGATGGTGCCACAGAGAAATAAATAAATGTGACTATTCAACTGCTTGGAGAATGAACCCCTTTTACTAACAGCATCCCCAATATTCAAATATTCACTGTCTTTGTGATTTTGGGCTTCACCCATCTGGACCTCAGTTTTATCTTGCACAAAATGGGGAGGTTTACCTCAGTGACCTGTAAGGTCCCTTTATGCTTTAAAATTCTATGATTCATCTCTTGACTTGGGCGAGAGGTGGGGGATGGGAGAATAAAGGTGACACCCTCAAATTGCTAATGCCACTGAATTGGTCTTGGGGGCAATTAATCAGTCAGCTAGTATGAAGCAAGTGTTTGCAGATTTAAAGACAAAAATGTAATAGTCCCTTCCCACAAGGGGCTTACTCAGCTTCTGTTGAGGTTTGGGGGTACTGAGACCCCAAAATAGTGAGTCCTACCCAAATGAATTCAACCCAAGCCTTCTTTCAGCCAAAGAAAAGCAAGGTTTATTAAAGATCTGCCATATTGGCCAGACTCTTAAGGAATCTGAATATTTGTATCGCTAATGCAAGCAGGCCAGATTGAATCTGAGCACTTTCATGGAAATAAGATGGATCTCATATACGGAAAGACCATTGGAGGGATCTAGGGTTGGCCGAGGAATCTGGAGTGATTGGGGGCAGGGTCGAGGGAGGATCTTGATGGGAGTGGCCAGTAGGCTGGGGTTCCCTGGAACCAAGGGAATGGGGTCTAGATGGGATCAAGGGTGGGAAGTAGCAAAGAAAGGTGATCCCAGAGATGATAGACAATGGAGGAGTAGGCTAAGTTAAGGGTAAAAGAGAACTGGACTTGGTGATAATGAAATGCCAGTTGAGAGGATTATAGTCAGACCAAGTGGGGACGTTCAAAGAGAATTCTAGGTGGGGTTTTCTAGGGTCTATACCCAGTCATTCAAGGTGGGGGAAACTCACCTTGTACCCTGTACCCTGTCACTTCTGTCAGTAATGACCAGAATCATGGATGAAACGTGGGGGTGGGAGAGGCTTGTTGGAGACGATCAAAGGCTTCCAAAAGTCTCCCAGCATTGAGACATTTTTACCTGGTAATTAGCTACTTTACAGAAGTCCCAAGGGAGCTTTTTTTTTTCATTTTTTTTTCTTCCAGTGGGGGTGGGATAATTGGGAAAAAAATTTAAGTCTTTAAAGTTTACCTCCAAAAATAAAATAAAGAGGAAGAAAGGATTAGGGAAGGAATAGAGAAAAGGAAAGAGGAACAGCTCATAAAACTCTTCAGCCTTTTGTAATATCTCCCTTGCCTCTCCCTTGCCCCCAATCCCTCCTTAGTTTATCATCTTCAGGTTTAATCACAGACATTTTATTGTTTCTTCTCCCCTTTCAGAACATTTAGAAAGTTCTTAATCCCCAACCCCAGCCAAAGCTAGCATGGCTCTGAGCCCCAGGTCCAGAAAGAGCTGTACTTCCCAGGATCCTTATTGCCCCCAAGTAATGAAGCCGCAGGCTTCTGCCTTAGAGTTCCTACCCCTGAACCATGTCCCAGTGCCCAGTTCTGTGGTCAGAGCTGGCTAAGGTATGTGTCTGTGTACCCTCCCGGCAGGCTCAGGAGAAGATGAGCTGTGTTTATAGCTTCGAATGTGCCTGTGTGCTTATGACCCCACTGGGCTCATAAATAGGCCAGTGACCTTTAGTGAACCTGGGGAAATTGAGCTTCATAAAGCTATCTGTTTGCCTTGTTTTATGTAGCCTGGCAACATTCTCTTTATCCTGAGCTGCCCTTCCCCCACCCCCTGTCTTTCCTATAATTAGGCTGTTTGCTCCCCAAGTCCCTTCCTGACCCCTCATTTTAGTAAGCTCTTCTTAAATTCCAAATTCAGCCCCTTTTGTGGGCTCTCATCCCTTTGTCCTTGCTAGGGGGAATCCCAGGAGAATGGTTTCCAGGCCTCTTCTGGTATTTCTTTTGAAAGAAGTATATTCTAGCCATGCTGATATAAATGGGACCTGCTTCCTATTCTCATTTCGAAGACTGATAAAGGTTTCTGTGGCAATACTAAGACATAGGCTTTTCAACTAGGAGGGCACTGGAGATCAAATCTGTCAGAGCATTCATTTATGCAGAAGTCTGGTGCAGGTCGGGCTACAGGGTCTTGGCCTCCCCACAGCTGCCAAGTCTAGGAAGCCTGTGAATGTGAGATAGAAACAATCTGGAAGGAAGCTGTGCCTTGTTAGCACAGAAGAGACCCTGCCTGGAAACCGAAGCTGAGACCTAGTGCCTCTCCTGACCGAGGTAAAATGCAATGTCATTAGCCAGCCTGCCTGGCTGGATATTGATCGGTCCTGCAGAGCGTTGACCGGCATTGGCAGACAGTAGCGCGATGCAGATCGCTGCCCATGGACGCATCTGTGTGCAGCACCGTTAAGGGTCATCATGAGGCACCAAGAACAGATTGGACCCTTTCTCATCAGGTAACCTCCCATAGGCCTCCCTGCCAAGGACAGATGGCTCATGTGCTCCCCCAGGGGGAGAGCCTCACCCACAGAGACCCTTCACAGAGACCTCTTTTAGGAGAGGGTCTCTGGTGAGACATACTCCCACAGTGATGTCCATGGGGGTCTTGTCTGAAGGTCATTGCAGAGTTGGAGCCCCTGGGACTGCCTTCTACTCCATCCTAGAAATGACAATAGAGCTAACAAGACCTAATTGGCTATTAAAGGAAAATGCAGCCCTATGGATGCTGCAGACTAATTAACCCTGGAAGTCCAGAGTATAATGCCCACTCTGCAGGGACTTTGTGAGTGTGTGTGTGTGTGTGTGTGTGTGTGTGTGTGTGTGTGTGTGTGTGTGTGTGTGTGTGTAAGAAGACTAGCCTGTCTAGATAAGCCTCCCTCAGCCCCCACACAGCTCAGATCCAGAGTAGAGACAGAGCCCACCTAATTGAGAACTAAGGGGAGGCAGGAGAGAAAGGAAGGAGAAGGAATAGGGGTGGGAGGCAGGTTTTTGGAGATTTTGATGTATAATGAAAAATAATATTCAAATTGGGAATTTGTTTTAAAAGTGTTCAGGCACTTCTGGCAAATGTCAGTTAACTGAGCCTCTGCCTCCAGTCAGGGCCAGAAGCTGCATGGAGACAAGGGTAGACACAGCCTGAGGAATGGAGATCTCAGGCAGGTACCCTTGCAACTCTAGTTCTAGAGCTCAAGAAGCCTTAGTTATGTGAGTGAAATGATTTGTGAAGGATGGAAGAAGAAAAAGACCGTGACATGGGGTAGCCAGGGTCCTCATGTACAACCTCACACACATATCATCGAAGGGCAAGGGTGAATGTCCAGGAAGATAATGGTTTGGGAATGTGTGCCTGGGGCTAGTGTCCATTTACAGAGGATAAGTCTGCCTCCCTCTGTTCGTTAGACCTGGAGCTGTCTTTCTTCTCTCCCTAAGGTTTCCTTTGTTTTAACCTGACCTGAGCTTCTTCTTTGCATCCCCCTACCCTGCAGCCAAAAGCCTAATCTCCTCTTCTCCAGGTCCCAAGTCTTCCTCCTTTTCTCTTTTCTAAGATCTGCAGAGTTCAGGGATATGCCCCTCATTGCCTTGTGGTTCTTTCCCCACTAACTGGGTAGCCCTATTACTCCCGGTTGCATACTGAACAAATCTAGTCAACTCCTTGGTGTCTGCATTAATAGAGGGCAGCAGGGGCATGGATGATCCAGAACATCAGATAAGCCCCTGGTCTTTCCTGCTTTTCATTTGACTGGCTCTCTGTTTTGTTTTGGTTTCTCAGCAGCCAATTTGCCACCTTCATTCTGCAGAGTGACATTTCAGTGAGTACACGCCAGCCAACAGAAGGGTAAAGGTTAGGCCCAAAGACTCTAATAACGGAGAAGGCAGACTAAGATTAGCAATTAGCCTTGGATAATTCACCAAATGGGTTTTTGATAATGGGCTATGCTCAGGAGTTGGACCCTCTCCTCAGGTTGTGGGACATGCATAGGTAACTGCGTCACACTGTCCAGCCATGCCAGCCCCTACCTGAGGTTGTGTCACAACCAAAGTAAACACAGCGACAGCTTTCTGCTCTACCATGGAGTGCTGGACTGCTGCCCAGTTTGCTGGGACCTTGAGTGGGTCCTTCTGCCATGTTTTATTCATAGGTGGATTTCCTACACCTGCCAAAAAGGAGCCTGCATGAGGAGTAGGGACAGGAAGGTCTGGGGGAAAGGGAAGGGAGGAAGGAAGGAAGAATGGAAGCAAAGGAAAAAAGAAAAAGAAGAATAGAAGGGAACAAAGGAAGAAAGAAAAGGAGGAGGAATGGAAGATAAGGAAGGAAGGAAGAAAAGGAGGAGGAATGGAAGAGAAAGAAGGAAGAAAGAAAAGAAGGAGGAATGGAAGAGAAAGAAGGAAGAAAGAAGAGGAAGAATGGAAGAGAAAGAAGGAAGAAAGAAAAGGAGGAATGGAAGTGAAAGAAGAAAGAAGGAAGAATGGAAGCAAAGGAAGAAAGAAAAGGAGGAATAGAAGAGAACAAAGGAAGAAAGAAAAGGAGGAAGAATGGAAGTGAAGGAAGAAAGGAATGAAGAAAAGGAGAGAAGGAGAAAGATTAGAACTGAAGAAAGGAAAGGAGGGAGGGAAGGAAATAAAGAAGAGAGAGGGTGGAAAGGAGAGGAAAGGAGAGGAAAATAAAAGGAAGGGAAGGAAGCACAGAAGTAAGCATTTATTATGTACCTACTATGTGCTAGGCACCATGCTAAGTGCTTTATGAATATTATTCATTTTGTTCTCACAACACTCCTGGGAAGTTGGTGCTATTATTATCCCCATTTTACAATTGAGAAAACGAAGGAAGACAGAGGTGAAGCAACTTGCCCACAGTCACATAGCTGCTAAATGTCTGAGGTCACATTTGAACTCAGATCTTGCTGGCTTCAAGTCCAGTGCTCTGCTGCTTTAATTAGCATCCCTAGAATTCATGATTCTGATGAGGATTATAAATAATAAGTTTCATTTATGTAGCACGTGATAGCTCATCACAAAGCTCGCCATAATCAATCTCTGTTATCATTCTCACAAAAACCCTGTACGATAGGCCATGTGATGGCTACCACCGTCTTATAAATGATGAAACTGAGGATTAAAAGGCTTTAAATGAGCTTGCTTGAGGCCAAGTCAGACCTAGACTCGTTGATTCACATGTGCAGAGGCCTTAGAGGTCATCTTCTCCAACCACCTCAGTTTACAGTTGAGGATGCTGGGGCCCAGGGAGGTCAAGGGACTTCTACTCTGAACTATTGGTCCTTTATAAATCTTCGATCTTCAGCTGATATTAAAATAATGACTTTGAATTGTGGGATCAAGGATTTAGAGTTAGAAGGAGCCTCAGAGGCCTCTTGTCCCAACTCTAGGAAATTGAGGCTCAGGGAGATTGTGACCTTTGCTCAGTAGTGATGACTCCTCAGTACATCATAGATATTGAGTGAATATAAAACAATCACTTCTTATTTAAGTTTATTTTCTCTCCTGTCAGATGAGGTCTAGACCAAGGCCATTGGACTCTTCCTACTATACAATATGCCGTCACCCATCACCCCACCCTCACCCTAGCAGTATTCTTGAGTCTTCAAGTCGGAGGAGGGGGAGTAGATCTGAATCATTAACCTGGGTCCTGGCATCATCCCTTCCTTGCATTCCGCCTTTGGGTCTGTGCTCCTTCCCTCTGCTTCAGACTTACAACTCTCTGTCCTATAAATGACGGCCACACTAAAAATGTTTTGTGTTCGTGTAGTGTGTTACCTTCTGAAGTTGGTGACATGATGGATAGAGTATGGGACTTGGGGTCAGGAAAATGAGTTTAGACCCTCCCTTAGACACTTAATAGGTGTGTGATGCTAGTCAAGTCACTGTGTGTGTGTATGTATATGTGTGTGTGTGTGTGTGTGTGTATACACACGTATATATGTATGTATTTATATAAACTATATCTGCCTCAGGTTCCTCAACTGTAAAATGGGGATCATAATAACACTTGTTCAGTATGTGACCTTGGGCAAATAATTTAACCATTGTTTGCCTCTATTTCTGTAAAATCTGTAACATGGGGCTAATTATGGTACCTGTTATGAGGATCCAGTGAAATAATACATGTAAAGTACTTAAAGTACTATATAAATGCTAGAGATTATTATATTCCCCTCCTTTGCTGCCTTTTCCCAAGTCTCACTGTTTTTTTCTATAGTCTGGACAGGCCTGCTGTAGCCTTGCCATCCAAACTTCTCCCTTCTCTTCCTCCCTGCCCCATACCACCCCACCCCCCCAGTCTCTTCCTTTTCCTGAGGCCTTCCTGCCATCTACCACCTGAGCAGGAAGAGGGCAATTTCATAGCCCCTATCTGCCCAGCCTAACTACCAATTTTTCTGTCTTGTCAATTCAGTTCATTATCTCCAGGAAATCTGGACTTATGCCTTTCATTTGTCCTGACAATGCTTAGCCCAAGGTAGTTGCTTAATAAATACTTCATCACCTTCACCATCATAACATAAAAAAGAGAAATCTTATTCAGTGCCTGGAAAAATCTTGGCAGGATCTGGCCCACATCTGTTTGACTTCTTGGCAGCAGGAAACACATGCTGTATCTTGCTTATTATATTTTGGGTTGTCACTAGATGGTAATAGAACCTGATGCTTTCATCTATCATGGCTGGTATTTGAATCTTTGACCCAGGGGTAGCTGAGACTGGAGAGTCACCCACTGGGCTGAACTGACTCCTCTCAAGGTCAAAAAAAGACCCAAAGCTCTCTGCATCTTCAAAGCCTGCAGTGGCCACCTCCTGTAGTAATCCCAAGGCTGTTGGTGAGAATACTTGTACTGCAAGACAGGAGGGAAGAATTACCTCTCTCCACAGATCCTGGCTCCATGCAGAGGGAAGAGTTGAATCCCACACAGCTCCCGCTGACCCTGCAGCTTCTATCAGGGGACACACAGTCTGCTCTGACACCTTCCAGCAAGTTTGAACCCTACTTTATCTCAGCCCAGCCCCGTTTGGGGTTTGCTTGTATCGGTGTCCTGTGCAATCCCTGATAGGGATGGGGAACATATGAGAGGTGGCCAAGGATATGACTAAAGTCTTTACTCCAGGCTAATTCACACCAAACTCAAATGAGAAGACTCAGTCCCATAGGAAGACTGGGCTTCAGAGGGAGCTCAGCAGGGGTGGGTTTCTGTATAAGCCAGGAAAGCAGGATGCTACACCGAAGTCTGCCTAGCCCAAGTTAATGGGTCTTGAAGAGAACACAGCTGTAGAATGGGAGATTTTTTTTAACACATGTGCAGGAAACATTTAACTCTCAAATGCCTGAGTTGAGCTGATTAGACAATTTATATATTCTCCCTTGAGATGATTAAACAACTTATGTATTCTCTATGGTGACTGGAGGTCTCTCTCATGATTTTTTATCAACACTAATTAGGCACAGGTCATCTATAGTAAGGGTAAACTAGGAGGGATTTAGGGCAGCTCAAAATATCTGAGGATATGTGTATATATATGTTCAACTGAAAGTGTGTCATTGATGGGCAAAAAAGTCCCACCAAGAAGATTTCCCTGAAGCTCAGTGTTCTTTTTCTTAATCTTACAGGCCATTGGATAGAGAACTCAGTATCCTCTGAGATAGTTCCATCCTCCCCACAGTGAACAAACCACTTCTAGGTGTCATAACTCAGACCACTGGAAAGTGTTTCTGCTCATCCCACCATCCTTCAGCCAATAAATCCAGGGGGAAGAGAAGTAACAAGGCATGACAGGAAAAACTGGGCATGTTGCCCAAGGACTAGGATTCTAATCCCCTCTCTGTTACTTACTGCCTTTATGGTCTTGTCACCTAAACTCTCTGGATTCATTTCTTCATTCATAAAGTGACTAGATCAGGGGTGG
>CM053582.1:267671984-267689249 GCA_028627135.1 Pseudochirops cupreus
CCTCAAGTGTGGTCCTTTGACTGAATTCAAACTTCACAGAACAAATCCTCTTAATAAAAGGATTTTATTTTTGTTAAGAGGATTTATTAATTTTATTTTTATTAAGAGGATTTGTTCTGTGAAGTTTGAATTCAGTCAAAGGACCACACTTGAGGACCTAGAGGGCCACATGTGGCCTCAAGGCCACAGGTTCCCCATCCCTGGACTAGATGTTGTCTAAGATGCCTTCCAGTCCTGAATCTATGATCTTAAATCCTGACTCTGCCACTAATTCACTGTAGCAACATCAGTAAATCACTTAGCCTTCCTAGGTCTTGATTTCATTTATACATTGAGGGGGATTGTAGAATTTAAAGCTGAAAAGGACTTTAGGGATTGCTCAGCTCAAAGTCCTCATTTTATAGATGAAGATACTGAAACCCCAGAGAAGGAGAAATAACTGGCTTAACACGGAAGAGGTGATATGTTTGAAACACAGTTCTCTGACTCCAGATCCAATCAGCTAATTAATCAACAATCATTTATTTACAGCTGTGGGAAGTGCTAGGGATAGGAAGACAAAAAATGAAACTATCCCTGCTTTCTAGGAAGGCAAATTCTATGGAAGGAGATAGCACGTGCCAATAAAAGCTGGGTGTTATGGTGTATGAGGTATCTAAGTTAGGAAGACCTGAATTCAAACCATACCTCAGCCCCTTATAACAGTATTACTCTGGGAAAGTCACTTAGCTCTCTGTGCCTCTATTTTTTTTTTGAAGGGGGAAGGCAGGGCAATTGGGGTTAAGTGACTTGCCCAAGGTCACACAGATAGTACCTGTTAATCCATGATTTTACCTTCAAATCTATGTTTGTTTGTTTTTTATGATAAGACTTAGCTGTTGGTTTCATCTGAGGATCCCTCTCTCAGAAAGAGGGATAGTTCAAAGGCAAGAATATAAGCAGAGGTGAAACTGGAGCTACCAAAAGGTCCTTCAAACCAGTCCCCACAATCCCCTAGTACCTTCCCCATGTAACCACAGGTGAGAAATCCAGTAAGATCCCATGGAAGCATACGTAGTGTGGTAGAGGAAGGAGCGTCTGAGAGATGGAACACGCCACAGATTTGAACAGTGGGACAAGGGCGGCCAACGAGGCTATAGGTAAACAGTAAAGACTGAATTGATAAGGCAAAACACTCTCTCCTTCTAAGAGCAGCTCTTAGAATTGAGAGAGTAGAAGGACAGGGCCAGTTCTGTAAGGCAGATGCAAAGGGAAACATAGCAAACACTCCTTGAGTACTCCCACTCTTCCTATCTCAAGACAAGCTGACACTTCTTGCAAGGATGGACTGTGCACATGCTGTCTAAGAACTGTTCCCAAATGATGACCACAAGTCTGAGTCATCAACTAAGCTCTAAAGCAGTGGTTCTCAACCTTCTAATGCCGTGACCCTTTAATACTCATATGTGGGCGTATCTGCATGTGGGAGGACCCACCTGGAGACGGATAGAGGAGCAGTGTCTTGGTTCCTAAAACCATCACAAATATGTGTTTTCTGATGGTGACCCCTGTGACCCCTATGAAAGGGTCATTTGACCCCAAAGGGGTTACGATCCACAGGTTGAGAGCCGCTGCTCTAAAGAAAGGGTTGAGAGCCATGTGCCTGGAAGCTGTGTCCCACATCAGCAAAATCATGGGTCCTTGAGATATGGAAAGTGGCTCTGAGATCAGAGGACCTGGGTGTAAATCCTGTTTGTCAGCAACAGAGGCTGACAAGCCTGTGTGCCGTTGGCCAATGCTCTTTTTAAAAAAAGAAGAAGCTTTTATTTGTATCTTTTTGAATGTCACTATAATTTCCCTGAGTATCCCTTCCCCTCCCAGAGATACATTCAATATATCAAACTGTATTTTTAAGACAAAAAGAAATAAGGAAAAAGAAGAGGAAAAATCAGTGTAACTGTTCAATATAGAAAACAGTAAGAAAATGCATGCAATGTACGATAGTTGTGGACTTCTACCTCTGTAAAGGGGCAGGGTTGAGACTTCTTCTGTCTCTTCCTTTGAGCCGTGATTGTTCTTTATAATTCTGAAACTGTGGCTTTTGGTTTTATTTCATGATCGTTCTTTCCATTTACATTGTTGTAGTCATTATGTATATTGTTTTCTTGGCTTTTTTTTTTTTTACTTCACTCTGTATCATTTCAGAGCTTTCCATGCTTGTCTGTACTTATCACAAACATAATTTCTTTTTAAAAATTTTTTATTCATTTTGAACTTAAATAAAAAAGGGTAAAAAAAATTTCCATTTACATAGCACAACACAAAGAGAGGATTCAATATGAAACCAGGAATCTCCATTTCACAGTTTACTTTTTTTGGGGAAAACCATGTAATAAATACTACACATCATTTTCAAAGCTACCCTGTTTTCTGGGCTTCCTTCTCTTCTAAGCTGTGCACTTTTTTCCTCCTTCCCTCCTCACCCCCACACACATCATTTCTTACAACATAGTGATATTCCATTAGATTGATGTGCCAGTCTGTTTAGCTATTCCCCGGTCGATGGGCATTTACTTTGTTTCCAATCCTTTGCTATCATAAGAAGTGCTACTGTAAACATTTTGGTATATTGTCTGACATTCTTCACCTTTCTTGGCCTCAGTTTCCTTATCTGTAAAAAGAGAATATGGACTAGATGTCCAGTGAGATCTCTTCCCACTCTAAAGCTACAGTGCTTTTACGATGATCACCTAAGCATCACATAAAGCATCCAGGCAGCCAATAGGAGAGCTACAGAGCAGGGAATGGTGGTTCCTGGGTATCTCTTCAGTGGGTACCCATTGGAGTGGAAGCTAGGCTAAAGCCCAGAAGCCTCCAGTGAGCACCATCCTCTGGGTGTCTGTTCACCAGGCAGCAGATCCTTGCCTTCAGTCACTAGTCCCCCCGAGAACTTCAGCTCTGGCTTTTCCCAGGTCTGAAGAGTACCTGCGCCTCAGTGGCTTTGTTCTCCATGAATATATTGCTGGTTTATTTTGAATCACCATGTTAACACACCAGGCTCTGACAGTTACACCACATGGCTGAGGTCTGACAGTGTGTCAGCCACCTCAGAGGAATAAACAATGAGGACTCCCCCAAGCAGAGCGGCTGGACCACTGGCCATGCTCTCAACACACCATGTTCTTCCCCATCTCCAAAGGCACATCCTTTAGGAAGCCTTCTTCCTGCCTTCTAAACTCCCAGGACTTTCCTTGTTACTGGAAGGACTGCAGGGGGAGATGGGTCCTCTTTGGCTTGGAGTCAGGAAGAAATGAGCTCGAATGCTACCTCAGGCACATACAAGCCATATGAGTCAGGGCAAGTCAGTTAACTTCTCCTTGCCTCTAGTTTCCCATCTATAAAATGGGAGTGATAAAAAGAGCATGTATCTCACAGGGTTGTTGTAGGAATCGAAAAAGATGAAGTATGTGAAGCGCTTTACAGGCCTTACAATGCTTTATAAATGCCAGCTACCATTATTTCTCCTAAGAGCTTATCTGTACTGGTTTTTTTTTTTGCCTTTTTTTGGAGGAGAGAAGGCAGGGCAATTGGGGTTAAGTGACTTGCCCAAGGTCACATGGCTATTAAGTGTTAATGTCTGAGGCCATATTTGAACTCAGGTCCTCCTGACTCCAGGGCCAGTGCTCTATTCACTGTGCCAGCTAGCTGCCCCATCTGTTCTGTGTGGTAGTTATTTGTATATCTCGCCCCATAAGGACAAATGTTTATCTTGGCATTCAAGACCCTCAGCAGTCTGGCTTCAACCTGCCTTTCCATCCTTTTTTCACATAATTCTCCTCCTATTCCACATTCTCATCAAAGTGGGCTATTTCCAAGTCATTGCCCCATCCTGGTCTTCATTTCTCTGCCTCTGAGCATGCCTGTTTTCCCTTTCCATCTCAGCCAATGGAATCCTTTTTTTCCTGCCTTTGTCAGACCATGTCAATCCAATTCAATATTCTATTAAGTGCTTGACTTCAGTAAGGCACTGTACCCAGGGCCGAGGATACCAGAGGGATACAAAAGCACTGTCCCTGCCCATGAGATTGTATTCTAATGTTGCCGCTGTTCAATTGTGTCTGATGCTTCCAGACCCCATCTCTGTGGCATTCTTGGCAGAGATGCTGGAGTGGTTTGGCATTTCCTTCTCCAACTCATTTTACAGATGGAGAAACGGAGACAAACAGAGTTAAAAGTGATTTGCCCAGAGTCACACAGCTAGTGTTTCAGGCTGGATTTGAACTCAAGTCCTCCTGACTCCAGGCCTGGTGCTCTATCCACTGCAACACATAGGAGGGAAGGTTAAAGCTCACATGCAAAGAATTAGGATTAGGGCAAAGGAGAAGTTCAACAATGTGTTTAAGAATATTTGATGAAGGAGAGATCTCTTTAAGCTAGGGGGACCAGGAAACTCTGGTGACATCAAACTGGATCTTAAGGGGAAAAAAAGAAAGATTTCCATAGGCAGAGATGAAGAGAGAAAACACAGGCATGCTCAGACACAGAGGAATGAAGATCAGGATGGGTCAGTCCATTTTGACCAGAATGTGGAGTAGCTGAAAAGGAATCATGTGAAAGAAGGATGGAAAGGTAGTTTGGAGCCAGATTGTGGAGAGCCTTGAAGGCCAAGATAGTTTATGTTTTATCCAATAGCAACAAAGAGAGACTTGGGAGTGGGGTAGGGAAGCAGGGAGCTGATCAGGGGAAGAAGGGGAAGAATTGGGAAGACTGACTTTCACACCTATGTGAGAAAGCATTAGAGAGAAGAAGGAGTGGAAGGGTATAGGAGGACTAGGTTGCAGGTGATTTCCATAGTCTCGGTGAGGTCCTGAACTAGAATGTGGCGGTCAAATGGCTGACATGGGAGCAATTGAGTGGTAATAATAGAATAAGCCAGACGGTTATTTCTAGGAATTGTTAGCCTAACTTTCAATGGGCATCAAGGTCGTAATTATAAAGGAGGACATCCCAGTTCTCCAGAACTTTCTCATATGTTAGCCATACAAAGCTAGTATTGCTAGTATCAAAGGTCCCAATCACAGGAAATCCAAGGCATGGACTTCATCAAAGGCAGACTTCTAAGGAACTTTCTGTGAACTAAAGTAGTCCTTGGAGGTGGATGGTAGGGAGCTAAGGAATAGAATTCTGTGTGTATGTTGTAAGAAGACTGGAACCCAGGCTGGGAGTCTAGTTAATTATTGCTTCAATGCCTCAAGGATCTATGATTCTCCCCATTTGGGAGCTCCCTCCTTGAAGGCCAATAGCAACTGGCTGAAACTTAGTAGATAAGTTTTAGAGAATAGCCTGAAGCTCAGAGAATTGAAATGATTGGCCCCCGGTCACACAGCTGGTAAACATCAGAGGTACTAGTGGAACACTGGACTTTCTGACTCCAAATCTAATGCTCCATCCAGATTGTCACATTGTTATTCATAGTTCATAAGATTCATTTGAATCTAAATTCCAATCCAGCTTCATATATTCCTTGGCTGTGTAACCCTGGGTAATCAGACACTGGCTTAATCTCCTCATCTGTAAAATGGGGGATAAAACAGCACTGACCTCATAGAGTTGTGAGTTAAAATGAGATATCTGAAAAAGCACTTTGTAAACCTTAACTCACTGTGTAAATGTTTCTTCTCCTTCTCCTCCTCTTCCTCCTCCTCCTCTTTCTTATTCCTCTTCATCTCCTCATTCTTCTTCTTCATCTTCTTCTCCTCATCCTCCTTCTACTCCTCGTCTTTCATCTCTTTCTCCTCTTCCCCTTTTTCCTTTTTTCTTCATCTCCTTCTTCTCCTTCATATTCTTCATCATCATCATCATCATCATCATCATCTCCTCCTTTTTTCTTCTTCCTCTCCTCCTTTTCTATCTTTATATCCTCCTCCTTCTTTCTTCTTTTTCTTCATCCCCTCCTCCTCTTCCTTCTGCTTCTCCTGCTTCTTCATTTCCCGCTTCCCTCCTCTTCCACCCCTCCTCCTTTCTTCTTCTTCCTCTTCCTTCTCCTCCTCCTCTTCCTGCTCTTTTCTTTTCTTCTTCTTATTGTTATTGTTATATGTTATTTGCTTAGTGCCTAGAGCCTTAGAGTCTATAATGTGCTCAGGGTTATCATGAGAGGTAGAATGGTACCCTGAGAACTGTGCTGGATTTGTAGTCCGAGTCACTGAGTTCAGATCCCAGCCTCAGGAGTCATTAGCTGTGTAATCTTGGGCAAGTCACTTCATTTTTCTGCCTCAGTTTCCACATCTGCAAAATGGGAGGGTTGGTCCGGACAGCTTCCAAGGTCCCTTCCAACTCTAAATCTATGATGCCATGATCTTATTTTGCCCTCACAATGACACTAGTGAATTAGCAGGGCTTCATAGGATTAGAGATTTAGAGGTAAAAGGAACATCAGATACTCTTTAGTTCGGTTCTCTCCTTTTAGAGTAGAGGAAACTGAGGCCTGGAAAGGGGAAGAGACTTACCCAAGGTCCCACAGATAGTAGGTTGTCAGAGCCATGGTTTGAATTCAAGTCTTCTGATGCTAAGTTCAAAGCTCTTTCTATTATTTCACGTTGCCTTTCATTTTACAGATAAGGAAACTGAGGCCTGGAATGATTGAGTGACTTGTCCAAGGTCATATAATTAATAGTGGTAGAAGGAAAACTTGAACCCAGGCTTTCTTCTTCAAAGTCCATTGTCATTTCTGCTATCCCACACTGCCGCCTTTCTAAGAGAGGGACCAGCAGAATACCTTCCTTGGGCAGCTAGATCGTATAGTAGATAGAGTACTCAGTTTGGAGTCTGGAAGACCTGAGTTCAAATCTGACCTCAGATACTAGCTGTATGATCCTGGACAATTCACTTATCCCATTTTCCTCATCTTTAAAAATGATCTGGAGAAGGAAATAGCAAAGCACTACAGTATTTTTGCCAAGAAAACCCCAAATGGGGTCACCAAGAGTCAGACACAACTGAAAAAGCTGAAAAACAACACAAGTCTTCTTGATGATTCTCTCCTCCCACCCCTGTTCCCAAATCTCATCTGTCTATAGCTCAGCTCAACAGAAACCACTAATGAATAATTGGCATCTGCAGAGGGGAATAAAAATATCTTCTAGTGGAAGAGCCCGGCAGGGGAGGGACGGGGCCTAAGGTCAGAGGGTCTAGCCCGGGCAGCTGGCAAATTGGCTGGTGCTGGTCCTTCCCCTTTTGAGCTTGCAGAGGCTAGAACAGAGCTGCAGCCAAGGGGACGCCCCTGGGGAAGAGGGAACGACCATAGGGGACCGAGGTGGCTGCTTATTCTGGGAATCTGGCTGTCCCTTCAAAGGTTAATTGTCTTTAGCCAGTGTTGAGCTGGAAAAAGGGATTCAGTCAGCAGCAGCCTCCAGTGGCCCTCCCCTCTGGGACGCAGTGCCAGCAGAATCCCTTCTTTTCCCCTCTGACCCCTGGGCCTGATCTCCTGAGAGCAGCAGCCATGCACAGACGCCCCTCTTCTGTTTCTGTCCTCCTCTCCCCTCCATCACTTTTCAGGCATGGCCATGTTCCACCATGGCTATATTTGCCACCCAGCTGTGGCAAATGCTGTGGGCGGATTGTTTGTGTTCTGCTGAGAGCTCTACCACAAGCTCCTTGCCAGTAACTAAGAGCCTAAGCAATGCTGGGGAGGAAGATCACCTGCTGCCTGGCTCCCACCCACTCTGGTGGCCCACACATTTGGGAATTCTCCGGATCACCCCGGGTCCTGTCCACAGACTAAGACTGAGAATCCCTGCCAGGAATTACCGTCATATATGAAAATGGACCTGTGCTTCCTTGGTGCTCCCAGCCCCTGGGGCCACCTCAGGTTTTGAAAACAAAGAATGAGATCATCTGTGGGCCCAGTTAAAATGAGGTAGTAATGAAAAGAGCCACCATTTCTATAGCACTTTAAGGTTTGCAAAGGCTTTTACCAATAAAGCCAATGCTATTATTTATTATCTCCATTTGACAGATGGGGAAAATGAAGCAGACAGAAGGATGTCCACTGACTTACCCAGGGGCTCATAGCTAGTCAGTGCAGGAGGCAGGATTTGAATTCAGATCCTCCTAACTCCAGGGCCAGTGCACTATCCACTGTGCCACCCTTATGAGGGAAATACAGTCATTTACACAAACTTCTCATGGGATTTCTGATGATTACCATTTGTGATATCTTAATTCAATCGAATTCAACAGTCATCTGTTGGTGCCTGTTATGTGCCAGGTGAGGATCTGAAGCTACAAAGGCAGTTTAGTAGGTGGTACAATGGGTAGCGCTTTGGCCCTGGAATCAGAAGGGCCTCAGTTGAAAATTAGCCTCAGACACTTACTAACTTTGTGATCCTGGGCAAGCCACTTGACCTGTGTTTGCCTCAGTTTCCTCAAAAAAATAGAGATGACAATAGCATCTCCCTCACAGAATTGTTGTGAGGATCAAGTGAGATAATATTTGTAAAGAGCCTAAGATCGTGTCTGGTAGACAGGAGGTGCTCAATAAATGCTAGTTATTATAATAATAATAGTTGTTATAATATTTTTATTATAACATATAATATTATAGTATAAAATATGATGTATATATTATAATAAATTATGTATAATATCTTACATTTAATATGTTATATATTATATAATATAGACATTACATATTATTGTACAATACGTAAATATATTATAATAACATAGTTGTTATTATTACAAAGACACAAATTAAGTAGTCACTGCCTTCCAGGAATTTACATTTCACTGAGGGGTATAAGACACAAATATACAGATCAGTAAATACAAGATCTATACAAAATAAATGTGAAGTAATTTTAAGGTAGGGGGTAGGGAGCACCTTATATTATAAATGTGACATTTTTAATCTTTCAGAGTCCTGTGCTCCGGGACACCTGAGCAATACTGGGGAAATAGTTGCCTGATTAATGGCTCAGAGGGCAACCTCCCTTGTGATGAAGGCCTCCTGGGCTTGGGTGGAGCAAGGGCCCCTGGGTTGGAGTCTTGGTCAGGCTGCTGATTAACTCCATGAGTTTCGTCAAGTTAAGACTCTCCGCTGTGTCTTACTTTCTTCCTCTGTAAAATGAGAAGCCTCCTGAGGGCAGAGGTCAAAGATTTTGAGGTGGACATTTCCTTACAGGTCATCTATTGGCCAGAATCTTCTTGTCTTACAGATGAGAAACTAAGGCCTGGAGAGGACAGGAAACTCATAGGACCATAGATCTAGAGCAAGAAAAGACCTAGTCTGACCCTCTCATTTTACACAGGAGGAAACTGAGGTTTTTGTTGTTGTTCAGGCATTTTAATCTTGTCCAGCTCTTCATGACTCCATTCAGGGTTTTCTTAGCTGAGATGCTGGAATGGTTTGCCATTTTCTTCTCCAGCTCATTTTACAGATTGAGGAAACTGAGGCAAACAGGGTTAAATGACTTGCCCAGGGTCACACAGCTAGGAAGTATCTGAGGCTGGATTTGAACTCAGGAAGATGAGTCTTCTTGAGTCCAGGCCCAGTACTCTATCCACAGTGTCACCTACCTGTCCCAACTTAGGTTTAGGGAGCTTAAATGATATACCCAAAATTGCACAGGAAGGAAATAACAGACGTGAGATTTGAACACAGATCCTTTGTCTCAAGGGACAATATTCTTTACACTCTTCCACACACTGGACTTGCCACGGTCTACACAGACATTATAGTGGCAGAGCTAGAATTCAAACTCAGATCCTTTGACTACAAATTTGAGGACCTTTCTACTGTACACACTGTCTCTCCTTCCAGCCCTAAGAGTTTTTAATGAGTCTGATTCTCAAGGGCATTCTAGGTTCTGCTCATATCCTGCCTTTGGAATGTATGATGATTGCCTTTAATAATACCTGCAAGTGGGTTGAGAAATACTTCTGTGTTTCTTACCTAAATGAAGCCTTACCCTTTGGGTCATCTCTGCATATGTAGAACTAAACACTTTTTCTGTTATCATGTACTTTCTGTTCTTCAGAGCATTAAAATTACATCTTATTTCTTGTATTAGACCGTAAGCTCCATGAGGACAAGTTACTGAAGACAAACTTCTGTGAGTATTTGTTCCTGATAGAGAATCCTTTGAAAGACTGCCCACTTTTCCTGAAACGGTTTCAAGACTTTCTGCTCCATCAGATTCTCAAATTATACCAGGAAAGAAGCCTAACTTAAGGGCTAATATACTTTAACATCTGCTAATTTTTTAACAAGATAGGTCTTCTAGGGCTCTTGACTATCTGCTGACAATAGTATGGGAAGCTGTCAACAAAAGGTAAGGGTCAGGGTCACAGCCGCCCCACAGACCAGGAAGCAGCTTAACACGTGTCAAACTGTGCTTCTTGAATCTGAAAGTAGGGAGCATTTAATTTGTCTCATTGTATCCTGATAAACCCTTGTAAAGAAGCAAGGTTAAGTATTATCTGTAAAATAAGGGAATGGAACTAGATGATCTCTAATATTCTGGGACTTGAGGATTTTCATTTGACAGGTAAGGAGACTGAGGCCTAGAGAGATTACATGACCAATCTAAGTTAACATAGATTGTGACAGAAGCCAGATCTCCTGGATCTCAACTCAAGGAATGGTTCTTTCCAGGGGTTTTGTCTTCTTTCTGGGAAGAAACTCCTTCTCTGGAATCATTCACTCACTCATTCATTCATTCATTTATTCATTCATTCATTCATTCATCATCTTTTCCCAGTTCCAGATTATGTTAAACAAGTTGAAGGAGGAATTCTCTTAATCCCTGTGTTATCTGGGTCAGGTTCTACTTTAAGCATCCTCTCCTTGTTGTTGTTCACTTGTTTTCAATCATATCTGACTCTTTATGATCCCATTTAGGGTTTTTGTGGCAAAGATATTGGAGTAGTTTGACATTTCCTTCTGCAGCTCATTTTACAGATGAGGAAACTGAATTAAGTGACTTCCCCAGGGTCACACAGCTTGTAAGAATCTGAGGCCAGATTTGAACTCATGAAGATGACTCTTCCTGACTCCAGGCCCAGCACTTTATCTACTATGCCACCTAGCTGCCCTGATTTCTGTCATTTTTCAGTCCTGTCTAACTCTTTGTGACCCCATTTGGGGTTTTGTTGGCAAAGATACTGGAGCGATTTGCCATGTCCTTCTCCAGCTCATTTTAGCATATAACAAAATGATCTGGGACTCAACTGTCTTGCGTTGGGAGTTATGACACCTGGACCTACCTATAGGCTCTGGCATCACCTTCTCAACATTACCCATACCCATATGCCTCAGTTTTTCCATTTGAAAAATGAGTAGAATTGTTCTTCAACTCTGAGCACACAGGCCGAGTGCTTTGAGACCCTTAATTTCCCAACATTACCCACCCCTATATTCCTCAGTTTTTCCATTTGAAAAATGAGTAGAATTGTTCTTCAACTCCAAGCACATAGGCAGACGGCTTTGAGACCCATGATTTCTCCAAGGCTTCTAAATGGGCAAGGTTCTTTGTCTTATTTAGGAGCACTGTCTTGCCATAGAGGATCCCTCTCTTCCTGTGTGAATCAGGAAGCCACCCCTCACCCACATCCCCGCCCCCACTGCAAATCATATCTTCTGATTTAATCACTCACTCAGTCAGTCAGTCAGCATAGTGACCAATTCCAATACATAAGGCAATGTGTTAAGCAACATTAGGCACCAGGAGAAAAAATATGATTTGGTATTATGCCTAAAAAGCTTACATGGTAGGGGAAATATGGCATCCACACAGATAACTCTAGTATGATCTAGAACGTGCTGCCAAAGTGAGCAGAATACACCGAGTGAAAGGCAAACCAAGTTCTGTAACAATCTGGAGGAGGGAGAGATCCTTTCTCGGTAGGGGCAGGACAATCAGAGAAGACTTCATGGAGGAGATGGCATTTGAGAAAGACCATAAAGGATGATTAGGAATTTGCTGGTAGAACTTGAAAGGAGGAAGGGCAGCATTCCAGATATAGGAAACAGATTGTGCTGAGACATGGAGTCAGGCAAGCACTGGATACGTTCAATGTTCAGAACGCCAAGTGGTCCTAGTTTGGCTAGGGGACATGAAAGGGCTTTGTGGAAGAAAAAGCAAGAAAGGCAGGTTGTGGTCAGAAGAGAGAGGGGTATGAATTAATAATAGTAACAATACTACTATGGAGAGGCAGCCATTGAATAATGGCTGAATAGTTAACCTCAGAACCAGGAACACCTGAGTTAAAGTCTTGTCTTAGACATCTGCTGACTTTGTGACCTTGGACAACACTTAATCCCTCTGTGATCTAGGCCAGAGACATCAAATAGGCCCAGGGAAATGTGGCCTGCAAAATACTACCAAGTGTACCCAAACCACATTAAAATGTAATTGGGAAATATTCAGCAAAATGAATAAAAATGCAATAAAACACAGATTATGTTACGTTTTAAAACTGCTAGTATGCGGCCTGCAGGGATCCTTAGCTATGATTTAGTTGCCCTGGTTCAATTTGAGATTGATACCCCTGCTCTGAGCAATTTTCTAAGACTGTTAGTTGCAGCGTGGGGCTGACCTGCTTTGGGAGAGGGAGCTTTCTCATCTGAATTAATTCCATGTGACTATGAAATCATAATGGCCGCTAGGTGGCGCCATCACACACAGAGCACTGGCCTGGAGTCAGGAAGACTCTTCTTCCTGAGTTCAAACCTGGCCTCAGACACTTAGTATCTGCGTGACCCTGGGCAAGTCACTTAACCCAGTCTGCCTCAGTTTCCTCACCTGTAAAATGAGCTGGAGAAGGATGCGGCAAACCACTCTTGTATCTTTGCCAAGAAGACCCCAAATGGGGCCATGAAGAGTCACACAGGACTGAACAATGAACGACAAAGAAGTCATAGGTCCACTCCCTACCTCTGTCTAAATAGCAGCTAACATTTGATAGCATGCTAAGCTGATCCAAGCACTTTACACTCACTACACTATTTCATCCTCCCAATAATGCTGTGAAGCAGGTAATCAGCATGTTGTTATCCCATTTTCCAGATGAGGGAACTGAAGCTCTGAGAGCCTCAGGGTTACAAAGCTTGTGTAAGTGTCTGAGGCAGTGTTACCTTGGGAGGAAATGAACACTGGTTCTGTTAGGCAACATGCTAAGCAATTTACAGATATTATCTCATTTGATCCTCACAACAGCCCTGGGAGGCAGATGCTGTTGGTATGCCTTTTTTACAGATGAGGAAACTGAGGCAAACACAGGTTAGGTGACTTACCCAGGATCACACAGCTAGCAAGTATCCGAGGTGGGATTTGACCTCAGGTCTTCCAGACTCCAGGGCCAGAGCTCTAACTGCTGTGCAACCAAGCTTGCCTTGGGCACATTCATCACTTAACCTGCCTAGGACTTAGTTTGCTCACCTGTTAAATGGTCCTGACTAGCAAACCAACTCCATGTACTCTTCGATACTTCTCCTATCTCCCTTGCTCGGCTCTCCAGACTGGGCCACTTTGCAGATTGAATGAATGGTTGCCAGTTTCCATTTTAAATGTTCATGATTTGTATTATTTTAAAACGTTTGTGAGCCTGAGGCCTCCTTGCCTAAGGCCCATAGGGCACGGGAGGAGATAAGTAAACAAACCAGGGGGGGAGTTTTCCGCAAACATGGGCTCCCCAGCTGCTCCGGGAGGAGGCCAGCCTCAGAACCCAGTCTGGATGGACTCTCCAGCTGCCTCTACTGGCCCTGGGGCCATGGTAGGGGCGGGGATATCTCCCAGCTTAACTCCCTCTTTGTAGCCCCAGCTGAGGCCAGGGAAGCCGCAAAGCACCTAGCTAGGACCCCTGATTAACACTGCACCAGAGCTTGTTAATATGGGGAAGCTAGGGCTTACTCGAAAGAAATTAAATATTAACAGCAGCAATAGAGTCGCAGGTAAACAAGGGAGAGTTATTTCATTTTAAGGGCAACAGTGTTAACTCCAGCTGCTTTGATTGGAATGAGCTGGGGAAGAACAGGGAGAAGGCATTTAACTCCTCGGTCATAACTTTTTAAATGGGCCTGCCAAGTCTGTGAGAGGGAGCTTTGCAGTGTGGTCTGGCCCAGGCTGGGACTCAGGGGGCCTCATCTTCCTCCACCACAGCTGCCACATGCACAGGGAGAGGGGGATGGGAAAGAGAGGAGAGAGGAGAGAGGGACACAGGGAGAGCGACAGAGAGAGACAGAGAGAGGCAGAGACAAAGAGGCAGAGAGAGGGAGGGAAACAGACACAGAGAGACAGAGACAGAGAGAGAACACCAAACCTCCTATCACTTTTGTCTGAAAGGGTGACAGGGCCTTTCAGTGGCAGCCAGAACACAGCTTGGAGTCAGAGACCCTCTACCTCTGTGACTTGGATGAGGGGATGGGGAATGGGGGTAGCAGGGTACTAATGGGGGTACCTCTAGAGCTGTCTCTCTCTTTTTTACCTTCATAGTCACACCCAAATTCCTTTTCCTCTCTTGGTAATCTCTTACCAGGTTGTGTCCACTTGGGTTACTTACCTTTGTCTTACCAACTACCTTCTTGAGTTTTCTAGAGCTGGAAGGGACCTTAAAAGCTGATAGTACAATCCCCTCATTTTTTAGACAAAGAAACTGAGACCCAAAGAAGCTAAGTGACTCATCCAAGATCACACAGGTAGTAAGGCAGGATTTGATAAGAGTAGCAGGCAGGATTTGAACCCAAGTTCTTAGCCTCCAGAGTCAGAGCTTTTTCCACTGTAGCATACTCTTTTCTTGTATTTCTACTCATCTTCTTCTTCCTCTTCTTCCCCTTCCCCACTTTCTTCTTTTCATCCTTCTCATTGAGACCTTTTCCTTCATCCTCTCCTCCTTCAGCCTGTATCTATCTTCTTCTCTTGGTCCTCCTTAGACCCTTTTCATCCTTGAGTTCTCCCATCTTCTCCTCTTTTGGTTCTTGACCCCAACCCTTTCACTTCCTTCAACCCTAGCTCATCTTCATCTTCAGCTCCTTCCCCTTCAATTTGTTGTCAAATCCCCTCCTTTTCCCTTCACCAAAGTTAATCTCATACATTCTTCCCAAATCCAAGGGCCTCTTCAAAGGTGATCCAAAGATCATCTTCAGAATTTCTCCTTCTCTGGTTCTTCTTTCTCCCAAACTTTTCTCCAAATAATCTTCTTCCATAGAAGCCAGAACTAGATAGTATGGCAGGAAGCAAGTACCTCGGCTCAGTGGGAAAAAAAAAATCCCAAAAACTGGACTTAGGGATAGAAACTCTGAATGTGACATTAACTAGCTGTGTGGCCACGGGCAAATTGCCTGATCTCTCTGACATCAGTATTACAAAGCTTATTTGTAAAAAAAAAATATATATAGATAAATAGAGATAGTTGGATGAATAGATACACAGGTAAAGCATTTTTAAAATGCTTACTGTGTGCCAGGTATGTTGCTTAAGGAGTACAAATTCAAACAAGTCAGACAATCCCTGCCTTCAGGGAGCTTACATTCTAATAGTGGAAGACAACACATCTATGGGGATGGGTTAAGAAGGGCACCTTCATGGGGGCAATTCAAGAGGAAAAGAGAAGAATGAAGAGCCAGGAAAGTGAGTCCAGGCATTAGTAAGGTGAAGTATGGCTGCCGTCCTTCCTAAAATGGTGGTCCTAAAGAGAGAGTCACCAGTCAAGAGAGGAAGGTCCTTGGTCAAAGGGGTCTCTAGCATGACAGTGCGGAAAGCAAGGAGCAGGAGGAGTCAAAGTGAGAGTCCAGGCATAAGAGGTCATAATAATATTTGCATTAAAAATAATTAAATTTCTAAATTATTAAAATTTAAATGATAATGAAATCAAGTAAATACATAAATGTGAGCCACTATTTATTTTTTGTCAGACCTATGACTTCATTGGTATAGAGAGTTCTGGGTAAAAATGTGGTCTACCAGTGCAAATTGGCACTGCTTTGCAACTTAGATCATTAGTTCATTGCCTGAGGGCATTGAGAGATTAAATTATTTGTCTAGGATCATATAATTGGATGTATCAAAGGTGAAATTTTAACACATCCAACCTGACTCCAAGGACAGCTCCCTAGTCACCACACCACAGTGCTATCTAATTCCTGTATTTTCCTCTTCACAATTATAGCTTGGTAAGGTGAATGGGGCAGGGGTTCATGCTATTTATTTTACAGAGGGGGAGACTGAGGCCCAAGGTTATTGAGTATCTTGCCCATATAGTAAGACACTGATAGAGCTGGAACTGACAAAAAACCAGATCCTCTGACCTTTCAGCCTGTGGAAGGAATCACTTGTTAGCTGTAATCTAAGTTCTGACTCTTCTGATGTCTGAGGAACATCACTAGCCTCTTAGGTATGAGCAAAACATCAACCTATCCAGCTCTAGGCAACAAACTAGGGTTGAATAGAACATTTAACTAGGAAAAAAAGAGCAGAAATAAAAATGAAAACATGGCAATAGCTGGCAAAAGTATGCAGGAGAGTATTCCCAAGTTAACCCTACCCCATTCATATCCTGGGAAGCAAGGTTGCCCGGTGAATGGCATGCTGAGCTTGGAGTCAGAAAGACTCAACTTCTTGAGTTCTAATCTGGCCCCAGATACTTCCTGGCTATGTGACCCTAAGCAAGTCACTTAACCTGTTTGCCTCAGTTTCCTCATCTATAAAATGAGCTGGAAAAAAAAATGGCAAACCATTCCTGTATCTCAGCCAAGAAAGCACCAAATGGGGTCACAAAGAGGCAAACAACTGGAAATGACTGAACAACAGCAATTTATATCCTTGTTTTGTTTTCATTATATCCACCCAGCCTCTTCCTCAATCCCTCTCCCTAGTGGCCTAGAATTGGGAAAAGCCAAGAGTTTGAACACTGAGTATTTTCTTAAAATGTCTTAGGAAGATTCTGAAAATCACCTGGAAAAGATAAGGTAGCTTCTTCATTTCGTGAAAGAGAAGGTTGGATTAGGAGGTGCCCAAGGACCTTTCTAGTTCTAGGTCTCCTGATCCTGATGTCCTCCTTCTGTACAGTTCTTATCCAAGTTCTTTCTCTTAAATCCTTCATGGAAGGAACACACTGCACAAAGAATTATCCACTCATTCTTTAGTCATAACCGTTAGGTGTCAGGGTGTGTACCAAGTCACTGGAAAATGTCTCCTCCTTGGGCACCTCCTAATCCAACCTTCTCTTTCACAAAATGAAGAAGCTAAAGTTCAGAGACAGGAAATAGACTGCCCAAGGTCACCCAAGCAG
>CM053582.1:267689749-267726694 GCA_028627135.1 Pseudochirops cupreus
AAAAAAAAAAACCAAAAAACCTGTTTAGCAGAGCTTGATATATTGCTTTGTTGATTATTTAGATTTTATAAAGTGATGGAGAAAATGTTAATAATGAAGATTAAAATTAAAAATATGTCATGGAACCACTTTACCAGCACAGAATGTCTACAGAATCACAGATTCATCATCAGACCATCCATGAATTCAAACACTTTTTCCCAATTTGTGTCCCTTAGGGAGAGGGATAAACCTAGCACCTAGTCAGGTCAGAATTCACTGTCTTTAATAAGCTATTTTCCCATGGCTCATTTATTCATTTATATACTTATTGGGTAATTCAGGAAGAGTCTGGGGGATGCCTACCATGTCTGTCAAGGCCAGAATTGAACAAAGGGCAGATTGAGGCAACTGTCCAAGTGATATCCTTTATTAGCAGGGGCTTGCAGCCTGGTAACAAAGGGTTCTTATGTCTGGCCTCCATTAGTTTCAAAGACTTAGAGGAAGGGCTGATAGCACCTTTTAAACCTAGGTGTGTTTTCCTTCTGATTGACCTGACAGTGTATCTTTGGGACCACCCCCAGCAAACATTAGACAACCTTGATTGGTGGACACTTTAATAAGGGGTGGGTAAATAGTTCTTAACTCCTCCCTATTACTTCTTAGTTAGGGGCAGGAGGACTAATCCACAGGATCAGCTAGGGAAAGAGTACTGGCTTTCAGAGATAGCTGATCATTGCCCCTCTAACATTCGAGGACTTCTAACACCCCATAGACCCAACTGACTCTTATAACCTTGGCTAGAAAAATATAAGCCATCTCAATTGTTTTTTTTTTTTTTTAGATCAGGTCGCTCCAAACTTTGATTAGGAGAATCAAGGACATAACAGTCATTCTCCCATAGGGGTGGGGCTTAGCTAGAGCTGCCTCTGTTTATGGGGTAAACAACCAAGACCGAAGTGGAGGGAGTGCTGGTGCATGATTTTCTGTTTGCAGATGATTGTGCACTCAGTGCAGCCTCCGAAGCTGAGATGCAACAAAGTATGGATCAATTCTCTGCAGCTTATGCTAATTTTGGCCTAATAACACCAAGAAAACACAGGTGTTCCACTACCCCACCATCCATACATGGAACCATTTGTTACAGGAAATGGAGAAGTTTTGAATGCTGTGAATAAGTTCGCTTACCTTGGTAATGTACTTTCCAGAGACTAACACATGGGATAAACAAAAGCTAGAGTCCCTTCCCAGTTGGATGCCTTGGGGACTGGGAGGAATCAATCACCTTACTCAGTTACTTCACAACCTGCCTGACCTTCAGAGGTGGGATCTGAGGAAATGAATGGATTCACAGAGAAATATTGGTTATAAATAATACAATAATAAAATTTCTTCAGTGAAAAGCACTATGGAGGAATACAATGCTGTATTCATATACGATTCTGACTTTTGGTGGATATTTCCTTTAAGAAACACTCTTAACTGAGCTAAGTGGGGGGCAGTAGTAGTAATTGTCCTTTATACTCAGAGGCCTAAAATGACATCACTATGTCAGGGTCAATGTACAATGTGTCCTACTATGACTGATCAGACCAATAGGAGCTCAGAAGGCTCTACCAAAGGTCAGGCACAGATAGTCTGCAAGAACATCGGAGATGGAGATGGTTCTAAATTTGCACATCTCACATCTCTTTTGAACTTCTGCAATTCTGCTTTGCTCATAGAGCACAGCACCTTTTTTGATGTGGGCATGCCATGCTGGGCAGTCCTGTGCCAGTGTCTCCTATATCTCAATTGATTCCTAAGTTCTTCAGAGAGTGTCCTTCTTCGGACCTCTGTGTGAGCACTTACCTCATGTGAGTGCTCCACAAAAGTCTCTTAGGCCAATGTATTTTTTGCCATTTGAACAACATGGCCAGTCTATCCAAGTTGAGCTCTCTTCAGTAGAGTTTGAATGTTTGGCAGTTCAGCTCAAGAAAGGACCTCAGTGTCTGGTACCTTATCTTTTCCAGGTGATCTTCAGAATCTTCTTAAGATGATTTAAAAGAAAGCCCTTGTTTCCTGGCTTGGTGCTGGTAGACTGTTCAAGTTTCATAGACATGCAATAATGAGGTCAGCCCAATAGCTCTATAGACCTTCAACTTGGTAGGCTGCCTAATATCTTTTCTCTTACACACTTTCCTTCAAAGCCTTCCAAACACTGAGCTAGCTCTGGCAATGTGTGCATCAACCTCATCATCTATGTGTACATCCTTGGAAAGTAATACTACCAAGGCTAAGTGAACTTATCTGCAGCATACAAAAATTTCTCCATTTGCTGTAACCAATGGTTCCGTGTATAGATTGTATGATGCTACCTGGTGGGGAACATCTGTTTTCTTGATGTTAATTGTCAGGCCAAAATTAGTACAAGCAGCAAAGAATCAATCGATAATCTATTGCATCTCAGCCTCAGAGGCTTCATTGAGTAAACAATCATCTGTGAACAAAAAGTTATGCACCAATTCTTCCTCCACTTTAGTCTTGGCTTGCAACCTTTTCAAGTTAAACACTTTACCATCAGTGTGGTAGCTGACCTTAATGGCATTTTTGTCCTTGCTGAAGGCATCTGACAGCATTGCTGAAAACATCATGCTAAAAAGCATGGGAGCAAGCACACAGACTTACTTCACTTCATTAGTGATTGAGAAAGCATGAGAGCATCATCCATTATCCAGAACCCACGCAAGCATGCTGTCATGGACCTGGTATACAAGACTGACGAACTTCTCCAAGCAACCAAATTTTGCCATGATTTTCCACAAGTCCTCACAACTGACAGTATCAGAGGCTTTGGTCAGATCGACACACGTGTACAGACCTCTGTTCTGCTCCTGGCATTTCTGCTGGAATTGCCAAGCAGTAAAAACTAAGTCAACTACTCTATGTAAAAATGGTAAAATGGTATGGATGATGTCATTGGCGTCACTCTCTCTTCCAGAACCATCACAGTCCAGTGGCAAGACTGGTGATGGCTTAGGATGCAGTGGATGACCTTTGCATCTTTGATCTGCAAGCCCTAAGCACTCCACAATGCCTTCATCAGCCGCCTTCATGGCTGTTGGAACAAATTGTTCTCATCTACCTATTTTGCTGGAAGAAGTCTTCACATGCTTGGGGTAGACACCAATCTGACTCACTGATAGGGTTAGGCCCAGTGGTTACCCTCAACCTGGTTTAGCCTGTCTGCTGAAACTGTTGAGAGGGTGTGACCACTGCACATGCTATGGCTTCTTGGAGCCATTGGTGAGAATTGAGTGGTTCAGGTAGACACCAAAGGTGGAAAGCAGCCCTGAAATGGGCTCAGCAACCCTAATACCAGAGCTACTAGTCTTCCCTGGACGCTTATGTATTCCTAAGTATGGGCACAATGAATGGGTCATAATTTATTAAGGAATGACCCAGATGAAGGTTGTGCAAGGGTGACCAACGTGATAGAGGAAGCTCTTGTGTAGTGAAGAGAGAGGGTTTGGGATCACAAGACCTGACTTTAAGATTTGACTCTTCCATTTACTACTATGTGACCTCTGACAACTTATTTCTCTGGACCTTAGTTTCTTTATCCATAGGATGGGAAGATTGGACTGATGATTTCTTAATTCCCTTGAAATTCTAATATTTTATATTCTAAGGAACCAAGGAGACACTGGTGTATTAATAAGATTGCTGAAGGACATCTCCATCCCATTCATTGTTTCATCCTTTCTCTTTCATTCCTTCTACCTCAATCTCCTTCACCTTTTACCCTAAGACTCCAGTTTACCCATGTTTGACTTTCCAGGGGAATAAAGAAAAGGACATTTTCCAAATGCTTTAGGATCCTCAGAATGTAGGTGCATAAAGATTCAGAGTTGAAAAAGCTGTAAGAGGTCATCTATTCCAATCCTCTCTTAAAAAAATAAATGAGGGCAGGCAACTAGGTAGCACAGTGAATAGAGCACCTACCCTGGAGTCAGGAGGACCTGAGTTCAGACACTTAACATGAAAACTGGCCATGTGACCTTGGGCAAGTCACTTAACCCCAATTGCCCCTCCAAAAAAAAAAAGGCAAAAAAATATAAACAAGGGCATAGATACCCAGAGGGGAGAAGTAACTTGTTCAAGGCCACACAAGTATTAAGTTGTAGGGCCAATATTTGAACCCAGGTTCTCTGACTTCAAAACCAGATTCATCCTACCCATCTAGACTCCACTCCCATTCTGTACCAAACTACAATGACTAGCAGGCAGGTAGGTAAATAGATTTAGAACCACAAGGGATCTTAGGGGCCTTCTAATCCATATACCATTTTGATAAGAAAATTGACACCTAGTGAAAGAAGGAAGGGAGGGAGGGAGGAAGAGAGAGTGGGGGAAGGAAGAGAGGACGAGATAAGAAGAGAGGTAAAGAGAAAAGAAGAGAGGAGAGAAGAGAGGGGAAGAGGAGAGGAGTAGGAGAGGGGAGGGAAGGAAAAGAGAGCAAGAAACATTTCTGTAAGATTCCTTTTCATCAGATTCCACCATTTCTTTCCAAATCACCTTATAGCCATGGGGAATTGAGGAGTGAGGAGTTTCTTCCTAGCTAGAGGTTGGGAAGTTTAGGCAGAGACTAGAGACTCCTCTGGGTCTCTCACCTTGTGACTTTAGGAGCCAGCTTCAGGTTGGCAAGCCCCAGCAGATTTGAACTAGTTGGAAGGACTTCAAATATCAAGCCAGTATCAGATGGCATCTGCTACCTGAGGATGAGGCAAGCATGGTTCAGAAAGGCTCATTACCGCAAGTTGGCCAATAAATGACGAATCTTCTTGGCCATGATGACCACGATGGTGACAAAGATATAAAGAGATCTGGATTCCTATGTATCCCTATTCTGGGTCTACAGTGATGGTAATAAAGTGGTAGAAAAGGTGTTCAGAAGTGGCTTTGTTACTTACTACCTATGTGACCTTGATCAAGGGGCTTTACCTCTTTGGGCTTCTGTTTCCCCAACTATGAAATGAAGTGTTGAACTATACACCTTCCAATGTTCCTTCCAGTTATAAATCTATGATCCTTCAATCAAGGAGCAGAACATTAGATTGCTATGGGCTTTAAAGATTCATGGGATCATAGATCTAGGACCTAGAACCTCAGAGTTTTTCCAAGCTGCTAGGAAGCTAGGTGGTATAATGGATAGAACACTGGACTTGGCATCAAAAAAATCTGAGTTCAAATACCGCTTCAGGTACTTTACTAGCTTTGTAACCTTGGGGCAAGTTACTTAATCACTCTCAGCCTCTGTTTCTTTATCTGTAAAATTGGTTTAATAATAGTAACCATCTCACAGGATTTTTGTGGGATAAAAGAAGATAATATTTGTAAAAAAAAAACACACTAATAAAAATTAGTAAAAAGTATATATTAGTATATAGCATTTTTTAAGTGCTATTAGGATTCTATAGCACTTTAAAGTGCTATAGAAATTGTAGTTAATATTATTGTTATTATTTTAAATAGACACAAGCACAGGGACCCATGGTCATACAGCTAGTAAATAGTAGAATCAGGACTCAAACCCAGACCCTCCAGGGCTCTTTCCACTGTACCACAGAAAGTATGGCATAAAGTAGTGCCAGACCTGCAGTTATAAGACCTAGGTCTGAATCCCAGCAGGACTATTTACTAGCTGTGTGTTCATAGGTAAGTCTCTTCATGTCTCTGAGCCTGATCTGTAAAAATGAAGATAAAAACAGCTATGCTTTGTACCTAATGGGGTCATTATGAGGAAATCACTTTATAAACCTTTTAAGAGATTTTATTGTGGGTAGTAATTATTATTGTTATTTCATCCATCTTGTGACAAATGAAAAACCTGGGAAACAGAGTTTCTGGGAAATTAATAATCAATTTATTAACTAGGCTAGATTATAATCAATAAATTGATGGTGAGTAGTTCCTCTAGGTAACCAAAGACAAAACCATGGAAAGGCTGAAAGTCTTAATGTACTTTTGGAAAAGGGGGTGTCCTGGATAAGTAAAAATCAACTCTGATTGGAGGGCATTTTAATGAGGAGGTGGTGGGAATGTGACTTCATCATGAGACTCAGCCACCTCCAGCACTCTGGACAGAGGAATCCACCTCTACCTAGACCACTCCAGTTGGTTTTCTCTTTCACAAGTAGAGTCATCCTGGATTTGGGCGATCTCATCTATCATCCTTGTCCTTCAGAGATGGGTTAACTGACCTATAGGGGCTGATCCCTGAAGGAGGAAATAATGAGAAAAAGCCTTAATCCTAATTTAATAATTGGTTGTTAATATAATTGCAAAATAATTTCTCTTAATCTCATCCTGTTTTTTAGGTTTAATTTTTGGTAAACTATTGAGAAGGTGGCTAAAATTGATTTTTTTTTTTAAATTGAATGAAAGCATTGGTATGCAAGCCCATCTTTTAGACACTCAATGAAAGTATATTTAAGTATTATTCCTTGTTATTACTGTTGTTTTTGTTGATGTTGTAAACATGGAAACATAGACTTAGAGCTTGAAGTTGGAAGGGACATAGGAGGAGAGGGGGGAAATCCAGAGGAGGGAACAAGAGCAGCAGCCTAGCTAACTGGTTGCCTCAAATATAGTAAACTCAAGGGTACATGTATGTATCCATTAGGTTGATAGAGTCCCTAGGATTTCATTCAGCTGCAAAACTCCTTGCAAAGGTCTGAGCAAGGGAATTAGCCCAGTTGGTGAGGGAGACCCAGGAAAGGGATGAGGGCTGAAGGATAGTCAGCTTCTCCAGATGTTTGCTTCAAGGACCTCTCCCTATGTGAAGGAGGGAGGGAGAGAGGGAGGTGGGTAGCAGCAGCTCCCTGCCACTCTGACTGGAGGGGCCCAACTTGGGAGAGCTGAGTGACCTTTAAATAGAAGACGAGCATTCTGCAATCATCACAGACATGGCAACCTTAATGAGAGTCAGTCCTGAGAGGCAAGGCATTGGGGAACACCTGTCTGGACTGATACAAATGTAATCCAGGGGCCAAAATGAGGTGGGAAGGAAGGAAGGAAGGAAGGAGGGAGGGAAGTTCTGTCACCATGTGGCTGGTGGGTGGGAGGACAGCTGGGGAAGGATAAATGGAGGAGTGAACATTTTAAGGAAAATCAGTTGCAAAGTGACATTTTAATTGTCATACAGGTAGTGACAGCTCTGCTCTTTTGGATTCTTTCTCAGTGTGTCCAAACCTGTCTACTAAATACTGAAGATACAATAAAGTTAAAATGATAGGGGATCCTACCTATACCCTTTTCTTTTCTTTCCTTCTCACCCAGCTTTTAAAAAAGGAAGCTGTGTTCTAATAAAAATAATAACTTATACATGTATTATATACATGCACACATATGCACATACATTTTGTAGATACATATCTATACATATATTTTAGTGGGTCATGCCTTCTTTTTTTCCTCCCTCCCTCCCTTCCTCCCTTCCTTCCTTCCTTCCTTTCTTCTTTCCTTTCTTCCCTCATTCCTTCCTTCTTTCCTTCCTGTCTCTCTTCCTTCCTTCCTTCCTTCCTTCCTTCCCTCTTTCCTTTCTTCCCTCCTTCCTTCCTGCCTTCCTTCCTTCCTTCCTTCCTCTCTTCTTTCCTTCTCTCTGTCCTTCCTTCTTTCCTTTCTTCTCTCCCTTCCCTCTTTCCTTCCTGCCTGCCTACCTTTGTACTTCAATTTTCTTGTTTGTAAAATAAGGGTGGGGTGATCTAGATGGCTTCTATATTTATATTTATGCCTTAAGATTTACAAAATATTTTCCTAACAACAATCCCATAGGGTAGGTAATTGTAACAAAAATAATAACAAAAACAACTCCCATTCATATATCTCTTTAAAGTATACAAAGTGCTCTTTACACATTATCTCTTTTGAGCTTCCTGATCAAGGTAAAGTAGGTAGTACAGACGTTATTGTCCCCATTATATAGATGAGGAAATTGAGGCTGAGAGGAGTGACTTGGCCACAGTTGCACAAGTAGCACCATAGACAAGTCTCTCCTAGCCTCAAGTTCAACACTCTTCCTGCTGACTTAGGAGGCTGGAGGCTTGGGTTCTAGCTACACCCATTTCCATCCCTGACTTATTCCATGATCTTGGACATATCAGTCGACCTCATTTTTAGTTTCCTGGCCTATAAAATGGGGAATAACAATTCCCACCTTTCATCCCTTAAGTTGACTTGGGTTATATGAAATTATAGATAGAAAGGAGTTTTGGTGATGGAGAAACTTCCCTAATTCCTCCCCACCACCAAATGTGAGGGATTATAATTAGGAAAATCAATTAACTTGGGAAGCTGAAGTGGCAAGTACTAATTTTGGGGTGATGGATATCTCTTAGTTGCCAGAATCCAAGCAGACCATCCCTAATGGGGGAGAGGAGGGAGAAGGGAATGCTCATCAAATGACATCTATGTAGGTAAGAGGGACTTAGAATGAGGGTACAAAAGCAGCAAGGTGAGCTTGCCCCTCATATTGGCTCAGCCTCTTTTTAGACACACAGCCTCTGGTGCAGCCCAACTTTTAATAGAGCATGAGAAAATTCTTAATGGAATTAGGAAAGCAGAGTTTTTTCGCCTGTAAGTGTCTGTCTAGACATCTCCTATGTCTTTTGTTTTCTGCTGTGGGTACTAAAATGCCCAGATTTTCTTCCAAGGCAACCTCTCTTCCTCAAACCTTCCTCCTTCAGAAAGTATCCCTAGACCAGGTTTTTTTCTAAAACCAGCTTCATCTAGCAGGTCCCTTAACCTTTTACCAGTCTTTGTTTTTCCATGTAGGCATTTCAGAAAAACCTTTTGCTGCTGTTAGATTGTGAGCCTCTAAAGGCACCTAAGCTCATAGGATCATGGAATGTAGAGCTGACCAGGACTTCAGAGATCATCAGTCCAACCCCTTCACTTTAAAAATGATGAGACTGAGGCCTACTGAGGTGAACTGACTTTTGCAAGGTTACATAGGTAGGAAGCAGCAGAGATAGGTTCCGTATAGAAGTTGGTAAATAACTATTTTCAGGGGCAGCTAAGTGGCGCAGTGAAGAGAGCATCAACCCTGGAGTCAGGAGGACCTGAGTTCAAATCCAGCTTCAGACACTTAATACTTACTAGCTGTGTGACTTTGGGCAAGTCATTTAACCCCAATTGCCCTCCAAAAAGCAAACAAAAAAACATTAACTATTTTCCATCTTCCCTGAGCACAGAGCAAGGGGATATATATGACTTAGGCTGCAGAAGAAGGGAATTTTTAGGAAACTAAAATAACTGTGGCTGTGAGGGTCATGGCCTTCTTCCTGCTCTTGAACCCCTCTAACCTTCACAACTAAGGCCATTTCACCCTAGGACCTGTCCCTGTCCCTAAGAAGGAGGGCTGTAAAGAAGCCTCGCCCATGTCGAGAACTGTCCCTCCTCATCTTTTCCCCTGGCTTCTCAGCTAAAGTCCCATCTTCTGCAAGAAGCCCTCCCCAGTCCTCCTTAATGCTGATTCCTTCCCTCCTTCCCCAATTTATCTTATATATAGCTTGTTTGTGCATGGTTTTTTGTATGTTACCTTTCCCATTAGATTGTGAGCTCCTTGGGAGCAAGAACTGAATTTTGCCTTTCTTTGTATCAGTGCCTGGCTTAATAAAATAGGTGCTTAATAAATAAATACTTACTGACTTGATCTAACCCAATGGGTCACTAGCTCAATATCAGATATGTTATGACCTTTTGTCTCAGTTCTAATAAATAGACTCTTGACTTGTTCTACTGGTACCAAACCCTGCCTAGTACTCCCATCCTAATAATTGGGTTCTTCCATTTTTCCCCTCCTGTCTCTCTCTGCCAGGCCTAAGATTCTACATTGGTCCCTTGTCCAGTAAAACAAACTCTCCAGGAGTGGGCTTCTGCCTTGCATCACTCATTCTTCCAAGGATCATTCTCCTCTGAAACCCAAGCCACCCTGGCTAGATACCACTGCCTGTGTTCAAATCTCCCTGACCCTGTCCATCTACATTGACCTCCTACTGAATTCTTCTGAAGCCTTCCCTGCTTGCTTGGTCTGTACCAGTGACTCTTTTTTTGTATCTAGGCCCCAGCCATCTCCATTATGGTCCAATCTGCTGTCAACTGAGCCCCAGGAATGATAATCAGAATTTTTAACTATTGCAATGACTTACTATAAAGGAAGTAGAATATTTCTCTGGTGGTCTTCAAAGCAATATTAACTCCCATGCTAATGAGAAGAAAGTGGCCTGGATGGCCATTTCAGTTCCCTTCAAGCACTGGGATTCTATAAATGTATTTCCAAATGAGACATTTCATGATAAAATTGCATAAAAGATTTATATAGGCAACTTCCTCCCTTCCTGTCTTGCAGACCCCCAGGAAAAACTAATGTTCAGAAATAAGAACTAACAACACAGAAAATTAAGGGTGGTTATTCTCAGTCCAAAAGCATGCTTCTTTTAGTATGAAAAAACACATCAGGGGCCTCCTTCCTCTAGAACATTGGATTCCAAGCTTTTTTCATTAGGAATCCTTATCAGTAAAAAAAAAATTAACTTATGCCCCCAGTATGTATATAATGATTTTTAAAAATGTTTTGGCATCTAGGTGGCACATTGAATAGAGCACCAGCCTTGGAGTCAGGAAGACCTGAGTTCAAATCCAGCCTCAGATATTTGACACACTTACTAGTTGTGTGACCTTGGGCAAGTCACTTAACCCCAATTGCCTTGCCTTCCCCCCTCCAAAAAAATGTTTTACTCACATTTTCTGTTTTTAAAGTTGCCGTAATTATCTCGAGTATTGCCCCCCATCTTTCCCAGGGAGCCATCCTTTATGAGAAAAAGTATTTTTAGAGAGAAAAAAAGTCAATACAACTGATTGATACATTGAAAAAGTCTGAAAATGTGTTATATGTAACACTTGTAGATCTCCCACCTTCATGAAGGGGTAGGTTGGAGGTGTCTTCTCATCTCTTTTCATTTGGGTCCTGCTTGAGCTTTATAATTTTATTACATTTACTTTTGATTTTTTGGTATGAGGTTGTCTTTTCCATTTATGTTGTTGTAGTTACTGTGTATATTGTTTTCTTGACTCTGCTTACTTCATTCTGTATCAGTTCATATAAATCTTTCGATGCTTCTCTATATTCATCATACAAATAACTTTTCACAGCAGAGTACTATTCCATTCATGTACCACAGTTTGTTTAGCCCTTACCCAATAAATGAGCATCTACTTTCTTTCCAATTTTTAGATATCACAAAAAGTGCTGCTATAAACATTTTGGAATATATGGGCACTTTCTTATTAATGGTTTACTTGAGGTATAAGCCCAGTAATAGAATCTCTGATTCAAAGGGTATGGACAGTTTAGTCACTTTATTTGCATGATTCCAAATTGCTTTCCAAAGTAGCTCCACCAATAATGTGCTAGTTTGCTTATCGTTATACAGTATCTCCAATTTGCAAAGTATAAGGTGAAAAGTCAGGTTATTGCTCTTCTTATTAGTGATTTGTAGTATTTTTTCACGTGGTTGTATTTTGCTGGTTTTTAAGAATTATTTGTTCATATTCTTTAACCAAATATCTATTGGAGAATGACTATTAGTATTCTATATTTTAATTGTCTACATGTGTTGGATACCAAGCTTTTGTGACAAATTTTATATATTTTTTTTCCTGTTTGACCACTTCCATTCTTATCATAAGTACATTGTTGTCTGGGCAGGAATTTTCAGTTTAAAGTAATAAAAACTGTCTAAAAATTATCTTTTGTAATTGCCTATCTCCCTTGATTGGTTAAGAATACACCCCCTATTCATTGCTGTGTGAGGTATATGATCTGTTTCTCTTCTGTGTTGTTTTTTTTTTTGTTTGGGGTTTTTTTGTTTTTGTTTTTGTTTTTTGCTTTTTGGAGGGTGGAGGGCAGGGCAATTGGGGTTAAGTAACTTGCCCAAGGTCACACAGCTAGTAAGTGTTAAGTGTCTGAGGTCAGATTTGAACTTAGGTCCTCCTGACTTCAGGGTTGGTGCTCTATTCACTGCACCACCTAGCCACCCCCTCTTCTATGTTTTTTATAGTATGACCTTTAATATTACATTCATATATTCATTTAGAATTATTGTGGAATGTGGCATAAAGTGTTGGTCTAAGCCTAATTTCTGCAGCCTGTTTTCATGATTTTCCAGTAGTTTTAATACATTAAGGAGTTTTTTCCTATACTTTATCCACTTGACCCAACACTGGGTTATTGAGTTCTATTATTTCTTTTTTATTAATCTTTTTGTAAATTTATTTTTAGTTTTCAACATTCATTTCCACAAGATTTTGAGTTGCAAATTTTCTCTATGTCTCTCCCCTACCCCCACCCCAAGATAGTGAGCCTACTGAATACCAGCTTCCCCTGCTCTGTTTTCTCATATCCTCCCCTATTCCTAACCTTCTTGTTGGGAAAGATGGAGTTCTATATTCCATTGCCTGCATATCTTATTTCCCAGGTGCATGTAAAAAACAATTTTTTTTAAACAGTTGTTTTTAAAACTTTGAGTTCCAGATTCTTTCCCTTCCTCCCTCTTCACCCAATCCCACTGGGCATACAAGCAATTCAATATAGGTTGTACATGTGTAGTTATGCAAAACATTTCCATAGTAGTTATATTGTGAAAGACTAATTATAGTTCCCTCCATCCTATCCCACCCCCCACTTATTCTATTTTCTCCTTTTACCCTGTCCCTTTACAAAAGTGTTTTCTATTAACTACTCTGTCCTCCAATCTGCCCTCCCTTCTATCATTCCCCCTTCTTATCCTCTTCCCCCCACTTTCCCATAGGGTAAGATACCCAATTGAGTGTGTATGTTATTCCCTCCTTAAGCCAAATTCAATGAGAGCAAGGTTGACTCATTCCCTTTCACCTTCCTTCTCTTCCCCTTCATTGTAACAGTTTTATCTTGCCTCTTTTATGAGATAATTTACCCTATTCTATCTCTCCCTTTTTCCTTCTCTTAATATATTCCTCTCTCACCTCTTAATTTTATTTTTTATATATCATCCTTTCATATTCAACTAATCCTGTGCCCTCTGCCTGTGTATACATGTACATACACATATATTTATACACACATATACCCTCCTATACATACATATATATGTGTGTGTATACATATATATTCCCTTCAACTATCCTTATACTGAAAAAAGTCTCATGAGATAATTATCATTTTTCCATGTAGGGATATTGATAGTTCAACTTTTATAAGTTTCTTATGATTTCTTTTTCCTATTTACCTTTTCATGCTTCTCTTGCTTCTTGTATTTGAAAGTGAAATTTTCTGTTCAGCTCTGTTTTTTTCATCAAGAATGCTTGAAAGTCCTTTATTTCATTGAATGTCCATATTTTCCCCCAAAGAATTATACTCAGTTTTTCTGGGTAGGTGATTCTTGGTTTTAATCCTAGCTCCTTTGACCTCCAGAATATCATATTCCAAGCCCTTCGATCCCTTAATGTAGAAGCTGCTAGGTCTTGTGTTATGCTGATTGTGTTTCCACAATACTCAAATTGTTTCTTTCTGACTGCTTGTAATATTTTCTCCTTGACCTAGGAACTCTGGAATTTGTCTATAATATTCCTAGGAGTTTTCTTTGGGGAATCTTTTTCAAGAGGCAATCAATGAAGTATTTCAATGTCTATTTTGCCCTCTGGTTGTAGAATATCAGGGCAATTTTTCTTGAGAATTTCTTGAAGGATGATGATGCCCAGGCTGTTTTTTGATCATGGCTTTCAGGTAGTCCAAGAATTTTTAAATTATCTCTCCTGGATATATATTCCAGGTCAGTGTTTTTTTCCAGTGAGATATTTCACATTGCCTTCTATTTTTCATTTATTTGGATCTGTTTTACAGTATCTTGATTTCTCATGAAGTCATTAGCTTCCAGTTGCTCCAATATGATTTTGAAGGAATTATTCTCTTCAGTGAATTTTTGAAATTTCTTTTCTATCTGGCCAATTTGGATTTTTAAGGCATTCTTCTCATTGGTTTTTTTGGTCCTCTTTTGCCATTTGATTTGCTCTATTTTTTAAGGTGTTAATTTCTTCAGTGTATTTTTGGGCCTCCTTTAGCAGGCTGTTGACTTGTTTTTCATGATTTTTTTGTGTCATTCTCATTTCTCTTCCCAGTTTTTCCTCCACTTCTCTTACTTGATTTTCAAAATCCTTCTTGAGCTCCTCCATGGCCTGTGACCAATTCATATTCTTGTTGGAGGCTTTTGATGCAGGAGTTTTGACTTTGTTGTCTTCTTCTCGTTCTATGTTTTGATCCTCCTTGTCCCCAGAAAAGATTCTATGATCTGATTGCACTTCCTCTATTTGCTCATCTTGCCAGCCAATTACTTGACTTTTGAGGTCTTTGCCCTGATTCCAGAGTGGAGAGTACTTTGTCCCAAGTTTCTGGGGTTTTGTGCAGCTGTTGTCAGAGCTATGAGGAGGATGCCCTCTCTATAGCCTTCATAAGCTCTGGCATGCTTGCCTTCCTCACCCCAGGACTGCTACCCAAGACTGTGACCTAGATCCAAGCAAGTCAAAGCAAGATCAATTACCCTCTGAAAGGTAGCTTGGTCTCCCTACAATCTGCAGGCCAGGAGCTCTGGGGGCAGCAACACAGCAGCAGCTGCAGTGGCCACACCACTGTCACCTCTGCTGCCCTGGGGGCAGGGACCAAACCCTGCTCTTTCACTCAGTTCCAACAAAGTTCCCTACTGACCTTTTACTTTCTCTTTGGTTTTTATGGGTTGAGAAGTCTGGAAATCACCACAGCTGAAGGTGATTCGCTCTCATGAAGTCTGCTTTGGCCAGTCTGGGCTGTGAATCTGGGTCAGTGCAACTCATGTGAGTCTGCGCTCAGCTCCTGCCAGACTGCTGTCATTGGGAGATTTGTTTCTCTCTGTCACTTTGTGGGTTCTATAGCTCTAAAGTTTGTTTAGAGTTATATTTTATAGGTATTTGAGGTGGTTATGGGGGGAGCCACAGAGTTTTCCTGCTTCTGTGCTGCCGTCTTGACTCTGACCCCCCTATTTCTTTTCATGTGTATAATGATTTAATTATATACCTTACTGTTGTACTAATAATTTAAAAATTAGAAATCAGAAAAATATGAGATAAAGATGGATAATATTTGGTCCTGCAGTCAATAAAAAAATCACTGGAGAGTTTTGAGTAGAGGGGGTGACATAGTTAGGAAAACAATTTTGACAGTTGTATGGAGGATGGATTGGAGAAAGGAGAGAACTGAGAAAGGCAGACTAATTAGAAGTTATAACAGTAGTCCAGATGAGAGGTGATTAAGACTTGAACTTGACCCTGTGTGTAGAGAGAAGTGGTTGGATGAGAGATGTTATGGAGGTAGCAATGAATAATTAGAGCTAAGTGGTGGTTCAATAGATAGAACTCTGGTCCTGGAGTCAGGAAAGTCTGAATTCATATCTGACCTCAGACACTTACTAGCTATGTGACCCAGGCAAGTTACTTAAACACTGTATTCCTTAATTTTTCCCATCTATAAAATGGGGAGGGGATAATAATAAAAATGATAATGATAATAATAATGATAATAATAATAATAATAATAATAATAATAATAATAACGCCTATTTCCTAGGGTTGTGAGGATCAAATGAGTTAGAGCACTTTGCAAACCTTAAAGTGTGACTGAATTGCTAGCTATTTGGCAATGGATTGGATTTGTGGAATGGGAAAGCATGGAGTAGAGGAGGACACTGAGGTTGTCAATCTGAGCAAGTGGATGCCCTTTGGTACCCTCCACAGTAAAAAGGAAATGTAGAAGAAGAAGTGGTTTGAGGTTTATGGTGGAGGTAAGACATAATGCAAAAGCATCAAACAGCATGGCAAGTTGTTTGCATATGGCCCACAACCCTCCTGAGTATAGCCAAAATCAGATTAAAATGTAATTGAGAAATATTTAGTAAAATAAATATTAATACAGTAAAACATATATGATAATAATATATGGTTTTCCAAGTCAATATGTGGCCCCCATTACAATTTGAGTTTGACGCCACTGGTATCATGGAATGTACAGTGTAGATCACAGCATAGCCTGCTCCCCCCATGTAACTCACTATGTCCCATTGAAAATGAAAAAAGGGAGTGGAACAGTTTTTACAAATCACTGTCCTGGAGTCCAGAGCCAGGCAAAGGAGGGCAGAAGCAGCAGAGGAGGTACCCTTAGGCAGGGGTTGGGAGGCAGGTTAGACTACAAGGGGTAAACACAGTAGTGTGGTTGACTGACTTGGTGAGGGTAGAATGAGACCCAACTTCCTATCCTTTGACCGGTTGCTTGGAGATGCAAGATTCTTACTTTGAAGACCACTGCTCAGAGCATTGCTGTATTTTAAAAACTACTAGCTCCTTGATGAAAGGACTGAGAAGCAGAGAAACTAACATCAAAAGGCCAGAGTCTTAGGAAATGTTATTAACTGAAGATAAGGTATCTTTGGGGGTTGGGGAAAGAGTTTACATAGATGGGAAGCTCCAACGGACTCTCAGCAGTCTTTCTCTCAGCAACTCAGGTTCCACAATACTGGATGTTGTTCTCTAAAAATCCTTCTGGCCTTCTCTAAGCTTGGGTCTCTCTCCCAATTCACAGCTCCTCCCAGTTCAGCCCTCTCTCTTTACGTCAACAAGTCCATCTTACAAAAATTCCAAATTGTACACAACTTTTTGAGAGTACAACTATCTTTTTGTTTGTTTGTGTGTAAGTCATAGAGTTTGGTTTAGTTTTTGGTGGGGGTAAATTTTTTATTCATTTTGAACTTAAATACAAAAAGAAAAAAGGACATTTCCATGTAAAAAGAACACTAGAAAAGATTTAATATAAAACAATAAATTTCCATTTCAAGAAAACCCATATAATAAATACTACATATTGTTTTCAAAGCTACCCAGCTTTTCTTTGCCCCCTTCTCCATTTTCATTTGTTCTCTGCTGTAATATACACATGTATGTGTATATACACACATATACATATGCATGTATACATGTATTTGTGCACATGTGTGCGTGTATATGTATATACACACATAGCATAAATAGATATCTATAAACATACATACATGCACGCATACACTCATTCACATATATGTAAGACTGTATTATTCATATTTTCACTTGTTATTTCTTTCTCTGGAGATAGATAGCATCTAAGAGTACAACTATCTTGTAAGTTAAAGTAGGCTGGTACTACTGTGCCTGTATCTGGGAAGTAGTTCATGCTATGCATAGGGTGAGAGGCAGGAGCTATTGCATACCAGACTTTTAAAACTATTTTTCTTGGTCACGGTCACAGAGCATTAAAGTCCGCTGAGGGAGGCTGGCTCTCAGAATCGATCAGCACTATTTTTTGTGTTTGACTTGAGTTTATTACACTTCTTCTTCTCCAGATGTCCTCAGTTGTATCTTTGGCCCTGTAGAAAGCAAATATGGATTTTTCTAGCTGCATTCCATTTCTCAAGACTCAATTCCCCACAGCCATGCACTCTGGGAAGGAGGCATTGTGCAGGAAGATTCCTCCAAGTCTTGTTTCTCATTTCTGATTTAATTAGACCTAGCCAATTATTGATAATAACAATAACTCACATATTGATAGGATTTGGGATTTGAAAAATACTTTCTTTGCAATGTATCTGTGGGGTATTTAGTGCAAGCATTATTAGTTTCACTTTATAAATGAAGAAACTGCTCTTCCAAGAAGTTGTGATTTGTCCATCATTACAAAATTAGTAAATGTTAGAACCAGAATTTGAATCCAGATCTTTGTGCCTCCAAATCTAGTGCTTTTTCAAACCCTTACATTGCATAAGTTGAAAGCCCAAACTTTGGCATCTTCCTTCATACAGGAGGCATCAATAAGGGAAGTTATGTGGTTATTAATAAAAATAGTTTGCATTTATGTCATATGTTAAGGTTTGTATAATGTCACATATATTATCACAGCTGAGCCTCATAATCCTGTAAGGTATTATCCCCATTTTATAGATGAGGAAACTGAGGACTAGAGAAATTAAGTGGCATGGCCATCAACACATAGCTAGTAAATGTCAGGGGGTAGGATTTGAACCCCATTCTTCCTATGTCCAAGTTCAGGATTCTATCTGCCAAACTATCTCTTAACAGTTCTGCATCGGAAATCAAGAGGTATGGGTTCAAACTTCAGCTTTCACCCTAAGCAGCATGACCCTGGACCTCCATCACCTCTCTGGGTCTCAATTTCTCCATCTGTAAAATGGGAATAATAGTACTTTCACTCTCTACCTTGTAACGAAGTTATATTGCAGTTTATGAATTGCTAAGTAAATGTTAGTTATTATAATTGGTATGTTATTGGTTATAATAATTGGTGTATTGGTATTATAATTGGTATGAGTGAGATACTTGTTTGGAAAGTAGGGCTGGTTACATGATTTCAAGGACCATTGGGGATCTGCCTCAGATCAATAGAAAGAAAATTCCCTTACCTGGGAGATCCATCATGCAGAAGTTATAAAGAGAGCCTTTTAAAAGTATGTTTCAAAGTACAAATGGCACTTAGAAAGTGGACTTCAATTAAGAATACATTTACTGAGTGCCTATTACTGGGTGCAAAATAAGAAAAGAGAACAAAGGAAGGGAACAAGCATTTATTAAACACCTACAATGTTCCAGGCACTGTGCTAATTGCTTATAATGGTAATAGTATTTGGAGATGCCCCTGTATTGGCTTGGTTTTTGTGTTGAGTGTTAAAACCCAGAGCTTGTGAATCCCACTTGTGGGATGGACTTGTTGATGTGAAGAGAGAGGGCTGAACTGGGAGGAGCTGTGAATTGGAAGAGAGACCCAAGCTTAGAGAAGGCCAGAAGGACTTTTAGAGAACAACATCCAGTATTGTGGAGCCTGAGTTGCTGAGAGAAAGACTACTGAGAGCCCATTGGAGCTTCCCAGGACTTTTGAGAACTGCCAGAGCTGCCAAGGACTGAGGAGGCATGGCTGTGATGCTAGTATTTTGTCTGTCTGTTTTGATGTTGTTTTGCTAGATTCACCTGCTGGTGAAGGACAATGCTGCTGTTGTAGAGGTTCTGGAAACTTGCTGTTGGTTCAGAAGCCCTGAAGGAGGATTTTCCTGTTGTATGTTTATAGAAATCCTGGAAGAGGGTCTTGCTGATGTTTTCAGGGGTTTGGGGACTGTTCTACAGGCAGAGTGACTTGATGAGGACACTGGCTATGGCTTTGTTGAGCCTTGTCTCCCCAGGAACTGAGATTGCTGAGGGCTTGCCTTGAGTGAAGATGAAAGAAAGGCCTTTCCTTGGGTATTCAATGCTGAGATGATATCTTAACCTTGTTGTGACTTAAGGGATGGATGGCCTTTTGTGCTCTCCTGCCCCTTTTGAGAGTCGGGTGGGAAGCCTTTGAGTTTTTTGTGCTCTGTGATTGACCAAATGAATGTACTTTGTTTATGATTGGAGACTAATCTCCATTTGAGAGGAGAGGCTTTGTTGTCTGACTAAATGTACTGCCCAGGAGTGGACTACTTTGACTATATACTGGCCAGTGGTGGTATACTTGGACCTCGATACTTTGCAATTGAATTGAGAACTTACTTCCTAAATGAACAAGTTACACTGTATCTTGACTTTCTCTGTTCTGTGAATGTTTGCTGAATAAATAGCGTTTGCTATGCTGGTAATTTGAACCTTGGAAGTTGCCTTTGCTTGGCATTACATCACTTTACAAATATTATCTCATATGATGCTCACAGTAACCTTGGGAGGTAGATGCTATTATTATTATAACCATTTTACAGTTGAGGAAACTAAGTCAGATAGAGGTAAAGTGACTTGCCCAGGGTCACACAGCTAGTAAGTGTCCAATGTTAGATTTTAATTCAGTCTTCCTGAGTCTAGGCCCAAACACTCTAACCACTGCACCACCTGCCTGCTAAGGAAGGAGACAATATATTATAGTGAAAAGAGTCATTGTTCTGAAATGGGGTGAATGTCATTTAAATTCTGTCTCTGACTCCTGTGTGGTTTTGGGAAAGTCACTTAATCATCCTGGGCCCCAGTTTTTTCCTCTATAAAGCAAAGACATTGGACAAGATGGTCTTTGAGGTACCTTCCAACTGATATTTATGGTCCTATAAACCCACTACTATTCAAGAAGTAATGATTTAATATGTATTTATTGAACTTCTTCCATGAGCACAGCAGTGTTAGAAGTGCTGTATGAAATCTAAGAGAATTATAAGACATAGTCCTTGTCCTCAAGGAACTTACAATTAACTTAAGGATTTAAACACTTGAAGTAATCAAGGAACTAGCCCAAAACACCTATAAAGTGATATTGTCTGATTCCCGTTTGAAAATAAGACCAACTTTTAAACTCAAGTCAAGCATCAATAAGATAAATTCCTATTTCCTTGGATTAAGATAAGGAAAGAATTATAAAAGATGCCTTCATTAGAAATTTTAGACTAGTGGGGAGAATTAGTGGAATCAGGAGAGTTGGTTTCCAATCTTGAATCCCTTGCCGACTGTCCTCAGAACCTTGGACAGATCCCCAATACATTTGATTCCTTTTCTATTCTGCCTGTTTTGAAAGGCTGACAGGAATAGAAGTGAGACCATTTACCCCAGTCCTCATGAATCCATACCCCTTGGGATTTGGAAGTGACTTTAGAGATCATTTTGCTTAAACCCCTTAATTTACAAATGAGAAAATGGAAGCTTAAGGAATCAAAGTAGAAAAAATATTAAACTGGGGGGGGGGGGGGCAGGTCTGCTGGGAAGGGGAGTTTCAGAAGACCTGGGTGAAATCCTAGCCATATTACCATGTGACTAATGGCAAGTCACGTAGGTAAAATGAGGGAAATAATTCATATACTTCCATAAGATTGTTCTAAGGAAAGCATATTATAAATATTCAGGTACTATATGAATGTGATTTATTATTATTGTGAAGCAACTTACTCAGCATCATATAGCTACTTAGTGGAAGATCCAAGAGTAAAACTCAGGTCCTTCCTCTACATCAGGTTGCTTAAGGTCTTTCAAGCTTCATGTAAATTAAAGATATTATTACAGTGATAATGACTGACACAGACTATTCCCAGTCCTCACCTCTTACCTCAAGATAAAATTTACCCTCATTTGCCACTTGGGTGGAAATGAAAGATTTACCAGAAGTCAGACAGCAGGCATTGTTTCTGCCCAGAGGCAAAGCTGTTCTGCTCTTTGACATCTTTGATGAGAACTAATGCAAGCAGCCTCAATAATCTACCTAGGACTTATCAGAATAAACAAAGAAATGGAATTCAGTTCACCCTGACAGTTTCCTTACTTGGGTGTTATATAACAGGACCTCTTACATTAGTCAAATCTGGATTAGGAATTTCCTTAATAGCTCTTAGTTGAGTTTTCAATGTATGTTGTTGTTGTTTCAGTCATATCTTACTTTTTGTGACCCCATTTGGGGTTTTCTTAGCAAAGATACTAAAGTTCTTTGCCATTTCCATCTCCAACTCCTTTTACAGATGAGGAAACTGAGGCAAACAGGGTTAAGTGACTTGTTTAGGGTCACATGGCTAGTAAGTGTCTGAGAACAGATTTGAACACAGAGAGATGAGTCTTCCTGGGCACAAGACCAACACTCTCTCCATTCTGCCACCTTGTTAACCTTTTTATGTATGTAGGGAAATGCAATGCAATCTTGTTGATGGTGTACCTATCTTACCTGTGGGTGGAATCGTTCACAGAGCATCCTTGAGTTACAAGAACTTGAAGTTCTCAATCCCAGGAGTCTTCTTGACATTGCCTGCTTCCATGCCAAACAGCACTTGGCATATTCTAGATAATAATATTATTTACCACAACTAATACTTTGACATTTCAATGTACATATGATCAATTAATAGATTTGTTAAATGCTTACTGTGTGCCAGGCATTGTATTATGTGTTGGGAACACAAGGACTAAAGTAAAACAATTCCTGGCCTCAAGGAGCTTACTGTCTATAAAGGAAGACATATAAATATCAAATTATATCCAAAATAGACACAAGGTGATGTAGGGCATTAATTTGGGTTGATCAGGAAAGGACCTAAAATGAAGGTGGAACTTGATCTGTGTTTTGATGGAGACTACAGATTCTATGAGATGGAAATAAGGAGGAAGAACATTATAGGCAAGAGAACTAGCCAATGCAAATGTAAAACGGAGTGCTGTGTATGAGGATCAGTAAGAAAATTTGTTGGACAAAACCATAGAATGCAAGAAGGGGAGTAATATGTAATCAGGGTGGAGAGGTAAATTGACACCAAGTTGTAAAGGACTTTAAATGTCAAACAGAAGAGTTAATAATAATTGATTATAGAGCAAACAGGGAGCCACAGAAGTTTATTGAAAGGTGACAGTCTGACTGACAGCTAGGTGGTAGATCAGTTTGACTAGCAAGAGATGGAAGGCAGGAAGGCTAATTAGGAGACCTGATGAGAGCTTTAAGTAGTGTGGTGACTGTGGGTAGAGAGAAAGGAATGAATGTGAATGAAGCTGTGGAGGAGGAAATATTACAGTTTGTCAAGTGAGTGGATATATTAGGTGAATGAGAGTGAGTTGAGGCTGACACCAAAGTTGTGAACCCAGGTGATATCATTGCAACGTATATGCTCTCCAGTAGTGGAGATCATGATCTGTTCACATCTTTTCTCCTACATAAATCCTCCAAAAGGGGTTCACTCAGTGTTGAGAGTGCCTTTTCTAAGAGGTTCTTCACCTTTTCAATGTCATGGACCCCTTTGAAAGTCTGATGAAGCTTTTGAATCCTTTTTAAGTACATAAAATATGTAATATTACAAAGGAAGTCAAATTATATTGAGAAACAGGTACTAACTTTTTTAACTCCAAAAATTTTAAGAATGAAAGGGTAGCACTTTTGACATTACAGTCTCAGACCTCTCCAATGACAGTTCTCCTGTTGCCTCCCTTCCATGATTCTTCACTGGTAATGTCATATAGTCTACCACACCTGCCATATACCTCTCCACTACCACCTGGATTATATACAACTTTAATTTTTCACACTAGATAGAGTATAGTCTATGCTCCTATTGGGAATATTTCTCTATTCCCAATCAAACTATATATATATATCTTGTCTGTGTATATGTATACATATGTGTGTATATATGTATACATATATGTGTATATGTATACACACATATACCTGTTCTCTCCTCCCTCCCAAAGCCTCCACTTAAAGAAGGACCCCAGGCCAGTCATCTCTTCATTTTCTATCCAGCTGTGCCCCTTTAAATTGGAATCCCTCATGCACCAAAGCTGGGTACTTTCCTGCCCCTCTCTCACCTTCCTTTCATGTGTTGTCTTCCCCCATTGAAGTATAAGCTCCTAGAGGCCATAGATCATCTTTCTTCTTTACTATTTATATCATCCCTATTTATATATTTGGCACAGTGCTTGGCACATAGTAGGCACTTAATGAATGTTTGTCGATTGACTAGAATAATGCTCCCAGAGAACAGAGATGATTTCACTTTTGTTTCTGTGAAAGTTGAAATGATTTGGCAAGTGAGTTCACAAGGGGGATTTTTGTATCCCCAGGGCTTAGGCAGAGGAGGTTCTTAATAAATGTTTATTGATTGATTGGTTGCTAGCTTGATTGATTGAAGAAGAGTCACCAGTGAAGGAGCCAGAGGAGTGTCTAGTGACAAAAGGAGAACCAGCTTAGTGATGAAGCAAAGGAAAGAGAGTTTCCAGAAGGAGAGGACTATTAAATGCTGCAGATAAATTGAGAATAAAGACAGAAAGACCATTGGATCTGGTCATTAGAAAGTCACTGTAGAGGGTGGCTAGGTGGTACAGTGAATAGAGCATCGGCCCTGGAGTCAGGAAAACCTGAGTTCAAATCTGGCCTCAGACACAACACCAACTAGCCATGTGACCTTGGGCAAGTCACTTAACCCCAATTGCCCTACCTTCCCCCCTCAAAAAAAAAAAACAAAAAAAAAGTCACTGTAGACCTTCAAGAATGCAGTTCCAGTTAGTGATGGGGGGTGGAAATGAGATTACAGGGATTTAAAGGAGAGAGTAGGTGGTATGGAAATAGAGGCAAGGGGCAATGCAATAGTTCATTTGGTTGCAGTGATAACAAGAGGAATTCCCTGCATTTCCATAGCTTTTTTATTTTTGACACACTGTTTCTGTAATGACATATTACATATGGCTGCTGCCATACTTGCCATATGCTTCATCCACCTGTCTAGACTGCTCACTGATGAGACTTTCTAGGTTCAGTTGCCCCACCCTTGTGACTCAACCTATCACTGGCAACCCTTAGTCAGTGGGAGTCAGAGGCAGGAATCTAAACTGGGTCCCTTGGATTAAAAGGGTCCTAGCCAGTCCTCTCCTTCCCTAAATCCCTCTTAGTGATGATCTCAATTTATCTCACATTTATTAATGAGATAGCAGGGATCAGACTTCCTTTAATTTTTTTTTTCTTAAGCAAACAATGGATAGCAACTCTTGCTAAAAAAATTTCAAAGGGTTGATAGCAATTAAAGAGATTAAAATGATTTGTTCCCATCATGGCATTATGCAACTGCTCATATAACTTGGGTGGTATTGATTGTATGGTTTTATATTGTATATTTTAAAAGTCCTTTCTTTTTCTGGATTCATGTTTTACTTTTTATAATAATTGTTGACAGAGCTTGGACCTAAAGGAGTCCATGAATACCAGGAAGGCTGAATATATATTCAGGAGATCAACCTGTCATTTAATCTAGAGCCAGAAGGGACCTTAGTGATCAACTCAATTGTTCTTCACATCCCCCATGCCCCATTCCTCCATTTTACAGTTGAGCCTACTGAGGCCAGGGAGCTTAGGTGAAATTCAAGTTCCTATAAGTAGTTAATAGCAGAACCCCTGGGCCGTTGGTTCTAGATCAAGTGCATTTCCCACTGTTCAGTCCCTCCTCTACTTTTATGCTTATGTTGCCTCACCCTTTGTGGAAAATGCTACTTCTTCAGTTGCTACTTTCACCCCAACTAGACATAGTCTATGCTCCTATTGGGAATATTTCTCTATTCCCAATCAAACTATATATAGCTTGAGTACCATTCCTTCAAGACTCTAATTACCACTGAAAAACTTATTCAAACTGGATGTTAATAGTTGATGGTGGCTTTATTCTTCTCTGTTTCCAAAATTTCAAAGAAACTTATCTCTCCTACCCACTCATTCACTCCACTCATATCACACCTGCCCTACATGGGGCCCTTCTCACCTCTCATCTGCACTTTTGTTAGTACTATCAGTCTTATTAGTCTCCCTGCCTCCAGTCTCTTCCCTTTCCACCCTAACATCCACTTAGCAGCCAAGTTGATGTTGCTAAAGTGCAATTCTGACCACGTCACTCCCCTCCTCAAGAAGTTTCAGTTGATCTCTATTATTTCTAGGATAAAATCATTTTTTTTCCATTTTAACAAATGAATGAAAATGTATTTATCAAGCACTTTCTATGTCCCAAGCACAAGAGATACAAATACAAGCCAGTTAAGACAGTTATTGCCTTCAAGAGCTTACATTCTAATAGAGGAAAGCAACACATAGTGGGCAGAGTGGTATATTGGTAATGGAATTTGGAGATGCCCCTGTATTGGCTTGGTTTTGGGGTTGAGTGTTAAAACCCAGAGCTTGTGAATCCCTCTTGTGGGATGGACTTGTTGACGTGTAGAGAGAGGGCTGAACTGGGAGGAGCCGTGAATTGGGAGAGAGGCCCAAACCTAGAGAAGGCCAGAAGGACTTTGGGAGAGCAGTATCCAGTATTGTGGAGCCTGAGTTGCTGAGAGAAAGACTGCTAAGAGCCTATTGGAACTGCCCAGGACTTTTGAGAACTGCCACCTGAAACTGCCAAGGACTGAGGAGGCATGGCTGTGATGCTAGTATTTTGTCTGTCTGTTTTGATGTTGTTTTGCCAGATTTACCTGCTAGTGAAGGACAGTGTTGCTGTTGTAGAGGTCCTGGAACCTGGCTGTTGGTTCAGAAGCCCTGAAGGAGGATTTTCTTGTGGTACCTGCACAGAAATCCTGGAAGAGGGCCTTGCTGATGTTTTCAGGGGTTCTGGGACTGTTCTACAGGCAGAGAGTGACTTGATGAGGACACTGGCTATGAATTTGTTGAGCCTTGTCTCCCTAGGAACTGAGATTGCTGAGGGCCTGCCTCCAGTGAAGATGAAAGAAGGACCTTTCCTTGGGTATTCAATCCTGAGTTTAACCTTGTAATTTAAGAATGAATGGCCTTTTGTGTTCTCCTGCTCCCTTTTGAGATTCAGGGGTGGGAAGCCTTTGAGTTTTTTTGTGCTCTGTGATTGACCAAATGAATGTACTTTGTTTGTGATTGGAGACTAATCTCCATTTGAGAGGAGAGACTTTGACTGACTAAATGAATGTACTGTCTAGGGGTGGAGTAGTACCTGGATTGAATTGAGAACTTACTTGCTAAAGGAACAAGTTACACTGTATTTTGACTTTCTTTGTTCTGTGAATGTTTGCTGAATAAATGGGGTTTGCTACGCTGGTAATCCAAACCTTGGAAGTTGCCTTTGCTTGGCATTACAGGTGGGAAGTCCAAATGTGACAACATGGTATGGAGTCCTCCACAATCTGGGTTGTTCATACATTATCCACCTAGAAGGGGGTGCTATATTCCAAATAAACTGGCTTGCTTGCTATCTCCCATACATGAAATTCCCTCTACCACAACCCTGTGCCTTTGAACAGACTGTCTCCTATGCCTGGAGTGCTCTCCCTACTCATCTCTCCCTCTTTGGAGCCCCCATCTCCCTTCAAGACTTAAGCGCCATTTTCTACATGAGACATTTCCGGATTTTCCCAATTATTGTTGCTCTATTCCTCACTGAGAAATTATTTTGCATAAATTTTGTACATTTTACAAGTTTACTTATCTGTGTATATGTTGTTTCCCCAATGGACTGTAAACCCCTTGATAATTGGAACTGTTTTAATTTTGTCTTTATTTCCTGGCGCTTCTCACAGTGCTTGGTGCTTAATGCATGCTTGCCGGGTTGAATAGAAGAGGAGTCTGACGCTCACTGCAAAGAGACCTTCATTTCTGTTCCTGGGACAAGGACCAAAGACACTTTTCCCCTGTACTTTTTTTCATTTGCATGCAAAGAAAGAACCTCAAAGTTTTTAGGAAGCTGACACAAGCCAGAGTTCCATTCTTTTTGCAAGAGGATGGGGAGGGAACAGTGAGGACTGAAGCCTTTGGAGCATTTGACTGAGCCCAGATGAGATTTACTAGGTAATTATGTCCTCCTTAACAAAGTTTAAAGGAGGCTGTAACTAACATTGTTTTATTTAGATATAGAACATCCCTCATCGACAATTACCCTTTATGGCAGGACCAACAACAACATAGCTGAAAGCATAGAGACTCCCAGGGCCACTATGGGACCATTGGGTTGGGGAAGGGGAAGGACTGAGGAGAAGAAGTGATCTGTATTCTCCCTCTGCTCCTTTTGCCAGCTTGGCATGGCCTCTAGCTGACCTTCCTCTCCTGGGAACTCAAACATATGGACGTGAAATGGACTTTGGTGGACAGTAAATCTTCTTAAAAGTGCAGAAGCTATCCTGGGAGCCCAGAGCTAGCAAGGCCCTTTAGAGATGCATAATAAAATGCCCTTTACTCCATGGGAGTGATGAGAACTCTACCATAAAAGGCATGCTGTTTTCCTTATACTGTAAATGGGGATGAGGAAGGTACATTTTAGGAGAGCAGAAAGTATGGTGAGTGAAGTGGAAAGAATACTGGTTTTTGAGGACCTGAGTTCAAATCCCTTCCTCTCTTTGTTACTCTAACCACCATCCTTCCAATCACTTGGGTTGGTAGCCTCAGTATATCAACTCTTTCCCTCACATCATCAAGTCATATATTCTGCCTCCACTACTTCTCTCCCATTTATTCTTTTCCTTCCACTCCCTTATATCCACCATCATAGTTCAGACCATTGCCTGAATTATTCCAGCAAACTCCTAGTTGGACACCCAACTGTATGCTCTCTGTCTCTGTCTTTCTCTGTCTCTGCTCTGTCTCTGTCTCTCTGTCTCTGTCTCTCTGTCTCTGTCTGTCTCTGTCTCTCTGTCTCTGTCTCTCTGTCTCTCTCTCTCACACACACACACACACACACACACACACACACACACACACACACACACACATCTATCTGTAGTGTTAATAGGATGTAAGATCTTCCCCACCCATTAATAGGCCTCACATGGAACCCGTTAAGGGAAGCTTACTTAGGTGAGACTTGCTTGTAGGAAAGTTTTCACACCTTTTGCTAATTCCTAATTAGGCACTGAGTCAGGAGGGTTGTGATGCCTTCTGGCTCTGAGAAATGTATATGTACTCTGAGTTGGTATTTTGCTTTGGGGACTCAATTATGAGAAGGATCTTGTGATTCTCAGGTCAAGATTCTGAGTGGCCATATGTTTAGAGCTTTGCAACTGCTTGGATGTAAAGGCTCTCTCAATCCAGGGATGTATGTAAAGTGTATAGTTGATTCAGGTAGTCAGAGCCCTGTCTGTTGGTCTTTATTTCTCTGCTTGCATTTTCTCTCAAGTTCAGGGTGCTGACTTTTCCCCTGAACTGGTGAATGTAATTTAAAAGGGTTGTTGACCCCTTAAATAACTGTCTTTCCTAACAAAGCAGATCTAAGAACCTGTGCTAACAGTCATCCTGAGTATGCCAGTGTGGTTGTTGCTACACTATCCTCTACCCAATTGCCCCAGTAATTTTCCAATCCCTGTTCAAGGAACTTCAGTGACTTCTGGCTAGTAATTTAACCTCCCTCAGCCTCAGTTTCCTCATCTGTCAAATGAGAGGATTGGCTAGTTTTTGAGATCCCTTACAGATCTTGATCTTTGAGCCTATCAATACTGGCATTATTGGACTCTGAAGAGATAGATAGTAATGAGGATAAGGTCCTAGGTTCAAATCTTGACTCTACTATTTAAGAGGCACAATTATGAGTTACTTAATCTCCCTGAGATTCAGTTCCCTTATTCTTAAAATAAGAGGATTGGCCTAAATGATTTCTAAGGACTCCTTCCAATTCTAGATCCTGTGATTGTAGGAGACAGGACCTAGATGCCCAGGATTTGAGGTCGACGTGGGTCAGAATGCTGCCCTGTATTTCAAATATTCTTTCTTGGTCAAACAAGAACTGGGTCACAAAGAGCCTGCATAGCTTCATGAAGAACAGGTTATGACAGAATAGCCTCATTTCATTTTTTGACAGGGTTACTCAGGTTGGTAGGTTAGGTGAATACTGTAGATAGAGTAAGAGTTATAGCCAGCATAGGCCAAGTGAGGATTTGCCCTAGGCAGATGGAATTAAGAGAGGGCCACACTGACCACAGCATGGGGAGGCATTGTTATTGGCATCAGAACGGTCCAAGGAAAGATGATGGGGGAATCAGGGAAGGATGCCAACCTTTTGAGCTCCTCTGGTGAACTCTGTTCCTTTGCACCCCTTATCCAGGGCCTGGGGGCACTTATAAACAGATGTCTCTCCTTTCCAAAGGTTGTTGTGACTTCAACACCTTGGACACCTCCCCCTCAATCTCCAAGAGGAGTGTAGAAGGGAGATATGGGAATAGGAATGACAAATGTCTTCCTGGTATTGGAGAAGGAGAGGGGGGTGGGGGAGTTTACCTGCCCACCAAGTAGTGGGCTTTAGAGGGGTTCTGTGGTCAACCCACCAAACTCAGCAGTGGCTAGAATGCTAGGAATGCTAAGACTATAGGATCCATGGAGGAGGGACACCCCAGCCTGCAACAATGCAGTTAAATCTTCTTGTCATCACCAGAGTTGTGTTTATGGAGGTTCACTGTGGATGATGAGAGGAAGATTACAAGTCTACACTTTCCATATTGGGTCAGGATGAGAGCATTCAGGCAGCTCCTAGAGTTGGTAAGAGGAAAGATGCACTTCACACACACACACACACACACACACACACACACACACACACACACACAAAACCCCTGCTTTGCTTTGGTGTTCTGCTTGCAGATAGACCTTACATGAAGAGGGTGAAACAAATGGGTGTTGGAAGTAAGCCTGCATTCACACAGGAAAAGTAGGGAATGAGAAGAGAGACTCATTCAAATTCACACCAATAGTAAGTGTCTGAAATAATATCTAAACCCTGGTCCAGACAAGTAGAGAAGGGTGTCATATTTACCCAGCCCCACCACTCCCCCATCCTAGAATGGTCAGATTTGGCCAAGCTAACATATAGTCATCCACAACAGTTAAAATTAGGGACTATCAACCTAGATTTCTCTCCTCTTTCTCAGCCAAACTCCTATGAAAGTCTGTTTATATTCCTTGCCTCCACTCTCCTCCTACTCATTTCTCAATCCTCTGAAATCTGGCTTCAACACCAACCCCTGAATGAACCTGCTCTCTCCATGGATGAAATATCTTATTTGCACAGTCTGATAGCCTCTTTCAGGCCTCCTCCTTCCTAACTTTTCTGCAGCTCTTGACACTGTTGACTACTTTCCAGACAATCTCTCCTCCCCACCAGTATTCTGATTCTTCTGGCAGTCTGATCATTCCTCAGCTTAGCCTTATTCATGTCCTACCTAATAATTGTGAATATCCATCAAGTCTCTGTCCTGGGCCCTCTCTGCACCCTCTCTCAGTGATCTTATCAGCTCCCATAGGAAGAATTATGTCTTTAAAAGTGACTCTAGACCTATATGTTGAGCCTAAGCTCCAGGCCCCCATCACCAACTGCCTTTTGGACATCTTCAATGATGTGTCCCACAGGCAAATAAAATTCAACCTGTTCAAAATAAAACTCATTATCTTTCTCCCTAGGCTTAACCCTCCTCTAAATTTCCCTGTTTGTCTAGGGAACCACTATCCTGGGGCAACGAGGTAGCACAATGGACAAGAGTGCAGGGCTTGGAGTCAGTAAGACTTCTCTTCCTGAGTTCAAATGAAGCCTCAAACACTTACTAGCTGTGTGACCCTGAGCAAGTCACTTAACCTTGTTTGCCTCAGTTCCTCATCTGTAAAATGAGCTGGAGAAGAAAATGGCAAAACACTCTAGTATCTTTGCCAGGAAAACCCCAGATGGGGTCCCAAAGAGTCAGACACAACTGAACAACAAAAATCACTTTCCTTCTAGTCAACTGGGTTTGCAGCCTCTGTATCACCACCAACTCTTTCCTTTCCTTTGTCAGCCGTATCTAGTCAGTTGCCAAGTCTTATAGATTCTACCTGTTCATTTTCTCTCCAATTTATCCCCTTCTTTCCACTCACGTGGCCACCACTGTAGCTCAGACCCTTGCCTGGAACATTGCAGCAGACCCCAAGTTGGACTCCTAGCTTCTTGTCTTTTTCGTTCTCCAAGCTAGCCTTCATCCAGATACCAAAATAATTTTCCTAAAATTGTACTGACCGTCTCTCTCCCCTGCTCAAGTAGATTAGTAACTCCCTATTACCTCTAGGTTAAAATGCAAATGCCACAGAGTGTTATTTAAAGCCCTTCCTTTAGAGTCTGGCCCCAGCCAACCTTGCCAGGGTAATAATTCTCCCCTTCATATACTCATCATATAAAACTGGTCTACTTGGCACTCCTTGACTTGATGATAATATTAATAGCTAGTCCACACACACACACACACACACACACACACACACACACACACACACATTTTCTATTTGCCAAGCACTTTACATATGTTGTCTCCTTTGGTCCTCACAACAATTCTATTAGTAAGTACTATTATTGTCCCCATTTTACAAGTGAGAAAACTAAGGCAGAAAGAGTTTAAGCAACATTCCCAAAGAGCTAGAAAAAGTCTAAGGGAGGATTTGAATTTGAGTCTTCTTGACTTGGGTCCAGCATTCTACACACAGCACCACCTAGCTGCATTCCCTGTAATGGTGTCCCACATACCTGAAATATACTTCCTACCTCCTTCTTTCCATGTCATAGAATCCCCAGTGTCCTTCATTGCTCAGCCTAGGTGCCACTTCTTATTGGAAGTGCTTCCTATTGTTCCTAGGCATTAGTGCCATCTCCGAATAGCCCTCGAAACATCATGTACGTGCTAAACTGTTGACATGTTGAAGATGTTATATGAACTTTTTTGAAGGCATAGACTATTTTATGTTTTGTCTTTGTATCCACAAACACCTAATGTAATAATTCCTTGAACATAGTAGGCATTTCACAATGATTGTCTTGGAGCAGGAGCTTTCTGATGATTCATAGGTCTTCCCTTCCAAGACAACAATGTCCCCAGGCCTATGCCTTTTCCCATAAATTGAGAGCACATTTCCTGTCTCTATCCAGGTACCAAAGTTCTTAGCTATGATTCAGGATATAGTTTTCCTAGATTTTAGCAAATCATCTGATACTCCCTTATGCTATTCTTATAGAGAAGATGGAGAGAAGTGGGGCTACTCTAGAGTTAGGGAGATTTGGAACTAGTCAAATGACCACCCTCAAAAATCATTGGTGTGGGATTTCAACTCACAAAGAGATATCCAGTGTTAGTGCTCCAGGATCTGTCCTTGACCCTGTGCTTCAATTAAAGGCTTTATGACTAGCTTTTGTTGGGATTGTCATAGAAGGAATTCCTATTACAATAAGAGTTGGACTCCTATAGGTTACCTTATTATGTAAACCCTGTTAGTTTTAGTGTAAGAATGGCCTCTGAGGTCCTTCCAACTTTGAGATTTTGGGAATCTAAAGTCCTATCGTTTCAGTTCTGGGTCCCATAGTTTAGAAAAGATATTAATAAGTTGGTGAGTATCCAGAGAAGGCTCACTCACTAGAATTGCAAAGTGACTGCACACTATGATATGAAAAGATAGATACATATACATATACACACATATGTGCATGCATATATAAACATAATACATGTATGTATATATACATATCTACATCTAATTACATACATGTATTGTGCATACCTCTATCATGTATGCATGCAGACAGTATATATTGTGCATGTGTGTATATATACTCTTTTAACATTTATTACAGAAAAGAGATGGCTTAGGGGAGGGGGGGAGAGATATTTTCCTTCAAGTATTTCAAGGGCTGTCTCATGTAAGATTTGCTCTTCTTGGTCTCAGAGGGTAGAACCAGGAAAAATAGATATAGTTGCAGAGGCAGATTTTGGCTGGGTATAAAGGGGGAGTGTGTAGGGGGGAGGGAAGAAATTTCCTAATTATTAGAGCTATGCAGAAGTTGAAACTCTTGGGTTTTCCCAATGGGATCTCCTTCTCTGGAGGTCTTCAAGCAGCAGAGGGATGACCACTTGTTGGAAGGTATAGAGGGAATTTGCTCAGATGTGGTTTGGACTAGGTGACTTCTCCTCCAATGCTGAAATTCTGGGATTTCATGGATAAAGAAATCTTTTTATGTGCCAGGAAAGGAGAATGACAATGAGTTGGGCAGGTCAGGAATCACATAACAATGACATGGAGATTTCCCAGTGGTCCAAGGAATTAAAACTAGAACATAGAAACTCTGAGAACAAATACTGAACTTCTTTATACTGCAATGATATCTGTTCCTTCCCTTAAGCTCTCTCTTCCAATGAGAGTAGAGTAAAATTATTCTCTGTGGATTTCTTGTCCTGGATTTCTGGGGAAAACCACTCATCGCAACAAAAATTTAGTTTATTTATTACCTAGAAGTCACTGTTTTAGACACTGAAGATTACAGGTTGTTTGTCCTAGAGTCTTCAGTGTCTAAATAGTGACTTCTAGGTAGTAAATACACCAAATTTTTATTGAGAAGAGTGGCTTTCCCCAGACACTGAAGATTACAAGAGTGAAACTGAAAGAGTTCCTGCCCCCAGAGTGCTTACATTCTACTGGAGAGCAGAGGGGAAAAGGGTCAGGGTCCTGAAATATGGAATAGAGAGAAGAGGACTCTTCTAGGAGCCTGGCAAGGACAGGGTATGGGCATGGGCAGAGTAGGTGTTACAATAAGTACCTGGCTGAATTGAAAGGGAAAATAAGAAGATGGAGAGAATTTGGGTAAATATTAGTCTTGACTCTCATTTCTTCACAAAGTTATCTTGACCACGCCCTTGCCCTCCAGGCAGGATTAAAACTGATCCATCCTTGGCTTCCTTCTCCTAAATGATTGACCATTCCAGACTGATCTCTAGGAAGATGACTCCCAAACCTCTGTCTTTCACCTGCTCTGAATATCGAACCTCATGGTATGGAGAGCTACTCTCAATCCCTGCAGTCATCCCTCCTGCCTCTTTGTTCTTACACTGTTCTTAAGGTATGACTGAGAATGGTATTCTACTTCATTACATCCAATTTCAGTGGTTTTTCCACCATTTTCATCAGGTGTACATTTTGTGTCTCTAGGGCTTATAGGTTGTAACATTAGGTAAAACACTATACTACATTCCACTTTCCTTGTTTGTAGAATGAGACTGACTCCATCTTCCCTCCTTTCGCCCCTGGAACAGAACACAGAATACACAGATCAAGAGTTTACCAGCCTATCAACAAGTGAAAGATGGAGTCAGGCAAAGGGCTCATTTCCTTAACATGCACCAAACTGCAGGTCTCTTCTCTGTGCTGGTCTCCTGTGTTTCTGTGTCTGCCTCTGTCTGTGTCTCTCTGTCTCTTATGTCTGCCTCTCATTAAGCCTCCATTTCTGTCTCTGCCTTTCTCTGTCTCTTTTGTCTCTGCTTCTGTTTATGTCCTTGCTATCTCTATTTGACTGTCTATCCCCCTCCCATTCACACCTCATCCTATCCCCACCCCACACCCATTTCTTGAAGAATCCCGTCTCCTTGACCCTGCCAGAAGGCTCCCTAGGAAGCCCCCAGAGAAATAGGCACATTGTCATTGTGACATATCCAAGAAAAAGAACAGGGATCAGCTGGGTCGAGGAGAGCAGACCAGACTAGGGGAAGCCTGTTTACTGCTTCGGTGGGAGGCAGACAGTGAACCTTGCCCAGGCCATATGGCACAGGCATCCTGCCAGGGAAATGTGAAACCAGGCCCTCACAAATTGTGACAAGGAGAGGGGCAGCCATAGCAGGGTCTCCAAAGCCCATCTGGTTAGGTGAACTGATTTTCCCATTTGGTGTCCAGTGCCAGATCTGGTTGTTCCTTAATTGTTGTGAGAGCAGGTACAATAGGTCATTTCTCTCTGCTGCAAACTCCAGTTCCAGAACTTCAAATGTGCCAGAAGATGGGACTATGAGAATAATTATCTCCCATAATGCTTTCTTCCACAGTACCTTCTCATTCACTTGCCATCCTGGTGAGGTAGGGAGCAAAGATGTCATAGCTCCTATTGTATGTGAGGGAAACTGAGGTCCATATGGTTGAAGTGACTTGTCTAAGTCAACTAACTAGAATCAGGATGAGAACTCAGGCCCCCAAACTTCAAGCCTGAAGCTGTTTTCTACTTGATCTTGCTGATTTCAGGGCAGATCCAGTTTCCAGAAGGAACTTGGATGTGAGTGATGGTGAGCATAGGCATGAGAGCCAGAAGGGACCAACCCCTCATTTCATAGATGAAGAAATGGAAGCCCTGAGAGATAAAGTGACTTGCTAATAATGACAACTAAAATTTATATAGTGGCTCCTATGTGCCTGGTATTGTGCTAAGTACTCTGACATTTATTGTCTCATTTGATCCCCACAGCAACCCTGGGAGGTAGATTCTATTATTATCCTAATTTTACTGATGTGGAAACTGAGGCAAACAGATTAAATGACTTGCCCAGGATCACACAGCTACTAAGTGTCAGAGGTCTGATTTGCACTGAGGGCTTCCTGACTCCCAGCCTGGAGCTCTATCCACTGAGCCACCTAGGTGCCCCTGTGGCCATATACATACTAAGTAGAGGAGTTAGGTTTTGAATTCATGTCCTCTGACTCCGTACAAAATACCCACATGAATGTTTTGTCTTTTTCTTCCTTGCACCCTGCTCTTTTCCCCTTGGAAGAAAGAAAGACAGTTAAGGAAAACTTTCAGCATAGTCTGCCTATACAGTCAGTTTCCTGCTTCGGTGCCTTGGTACCTACTTCAATGTCAATTTTCTTGGACTGAGATTGGTCATTTCAATTAAATCTGACTTAAACAACTTTTTGTTGTTGTTTTCATTTACCTAATTGTTACTGTGCATGCTGTTCTCCTGGTCCTGTGTACTTAACTCTGACTGCATCCACTTGTGTCTGAGATTTGAGGGGCAAGAATAAACCAAAGTCTTTCCTTTCACATTTGGCAGTGAAGCTCTCCTTTCCTCAGAGATCCTTCAGAACTCACTCACTCTTCCTGTAGCCAATACTCCTCTCAGTGCTATCGGGGCAGCCAAGATGCTGTAGACTTGGTATCAGAAGACCTAGGTCCAAGCCCTGGGTCTCTTGGGAACTACTTTTCTCACAGAGTTATTATAACCCTAGAGATCCTATAATCCAACTCCTTGATTGGTAGATAACCAAATGGTATACTAGGGAAAGGTTTGTTACTGAGAAGGAGAAACTTGAGACTCTTCTCCTCCTTTCTTAGTTCCCTAATATACCAGGACAGGGTATAGAGTGCCCATCACCAGTAACTGCTCAAGAATCTTCAGTGACTCTGTATTTCTGTTAACATAAAAGAGAAATTATTCTTTTAGGCATTTGAAGCCTTAAAGAATCTGGTTCCCACATAACCTTTTTTTTTATATTTTATTTTATTTATTTTAGTTTACATCATTCATTTCCACGAGATTTTGAGTTACAAATTTTCTCCCCATCTTTCCCCTACCCCCCCCCTCAAAACAGCCATCCCCTTGTAT
>CM053582.1:267727194-267749358 GCA_028627135.1 Pseudochirops cupreus
TAGGTGTCAAGATGCAGATGGCCTTCAATGTGAGGCTAAGAAACTTGCATTTTTATCCACAAAGCAATAGGGAGTCATTGAAAGTTTTTGAGCAGGAGAATAAAAGGATCAGGCTTGCATTTTAGGAAGATTGATTTGGTAGCTGGGTGAAGAATAGATTACAGAGGAGAGAGGTAACAGGACCAGTTAGGAGGCCATCACGCTAGTCCATGTGAGAGGCAGCGTATTCTTCTAGGCTTGAATTAGAGAAGTGACTATGTGAAGAAAGGAAGGGATGGTTGTGGAAGAAGTGTTGTGCAGGTGGAGTTGACATAAAATTGGCAATAGATTGAATGTATGGTGTGAAGCCAAATAAAGAGGCAAAGGAATGTTCTAAGCATCACTATTTCCTGAATCCGTCTCCCTTTCTCCACTCACATAGGTGCCCTCCTAGCTCAGGCGGTTATCCCCTCCTTTCTCACCTCCTCCCATCTCTTCTATTTTCAGTCTTCCTCTCAACCAGCTACTGAGATCATTCCCATCCCTATGTCTGATCATCTCACTCCCCCATTTGAACACCTTTAGTGATTCTTTACTGCTTAGAGAACGTACCAGCTCTTCAGCCTAGTATTTAAGACCCTCTATAACCAGGTGCCTGTATTCTTTTTTAGCCTTATTTTATATTCCTCACCTTCAAGAACTCTCTATTCCAATAAACTGAACCACTGGCTGTTGGCTCCCTAAACTTCACACACCTCTGTAATTGTCTCAGCCATCCGCTGTGCCTGGGATGTACACACCTCTTGTCTGAGCCTCTCAGAATCCTGATCTTCCTTCCAAGCTCAACTCAGGTGCCATCTTTTCCATGAAGTCTTCCCCGATTTTCCCAGTGACATTGCTGTTCACCTTCTCAGTTGTCCTTATTGGTGGCCATCTCATACATCTCCTAGCACCCTCTAAGCAACTTGAAGGCAGCCTCTGTTTTATCTGTCTTAGCATCCCTATCGTAGAAATTCTCACATGTGCTTCATGAATATTTGTTGCATTTAATAGGCCTTGTTCTGGGAATTGCCAATTAATCATTTTGGCTGTGTCTTTATGGAGACTTTCTGCAGAAAAATATAGACCAGAGTTGAGGAACCTGTGGCCCTGAGGCCACATGTGGCCTTCTAGGTCCTCAGGTACAGCCCTTTGACTGAGTCCAAGTTTTACAGAATATATCCTTTTATTAAAGGGATTTGTTCTGTGAAGTTTGGATTCAGTCAAATATAGACCTGATAGAAACCATTAAAAAAAGTTTTGATGTCCCTTATTTTTGACACTTGTCATTTTCTGATCTACCCTGCTTTCCCACTGAATTCTCCTCTGTAATAAGGAAAAAGCAATTGGGTGTGATGGTGTGTGCAACATTTCATTCCCATGGTCCCCTACCTCTCCGACACAAAGAGGGAAATGTGTTCCTTTATCTTCCTCTAGGACCAAGATTGGGCACTACCATTCATCGGAATTTGGCCACCTTTTATTGCTGATTTTTGCTTACATTATTACAGTCATTGGGTATTTTGCTTTTTTTGTATTTTCTGATTCTGCTCACTTCATTCTGCATCAGTTTGTACAGGAGACCACTTATTCCTTAAGTCAGATCTAAGTATAGTACGTGTTTTCTGGCCCATGTATACAAAGGTAATTGGGACTCCTGAGGCAAAGTAAGGCATGAACTTTGAGTAGCCTTTTAAGTGTTGGGGATGGATTTGCTTGACTTTATTTGTACTCTCTCAATCAGTCCCTCATTTTAAGTGAAATGCATTTTTAGATTGGAGACCTGGACTGAGTGAAGCTATATAATGTCCCTATGGTAAATGGACCTCCTGTGACCTCAGCTGCAGTGTAGTTAACCACAGGGTAGTTGGGGGAAGAAAGCACAGGACTGGGAGTCTTGAGACCTGAATTCTAAGCCCAACTTTATTTGTTACTATCTGTGTGACCTTGAACAACCACTGAGTCTTTCCAAGCCTCAGTTTTCACATCTATGAAATGAAAGGGTTGGCATTTTTTTCTCTCTCTCTCATAAAATGCGGAAGCTGAAGCAGGTAACCTCTAAATTCTCTTCTAGCTCCATTTATCTATGTCTAAATTGTTGTGTTTGCGATATGATAAATTATGATTAATCACTTTTTGACAGTCCTGTCATATCTCTTCAAAGTTCTGCAGGTTCAAGCTTTCTTACTTATCACAGGAGGGAGTCTGTAGTCCCATAACTTATAAATACAATTCCTGTTTGGTCCCCCATCCCCATCCCACCCCTCCAAAAACACAGATACTCACACTAACCATGGAGTGGCTGGGGACTATGAAGGGCATGTGAATGAATGACCAGGAGGTTCAAAGGCCAAAGAAGAACAGAGAGACACAAAAAGGACAAGTGATTTTCATCTTGAAGGTTACCCCATAGAGGAGACAGCAGACTGAAAGAAGAAGGCCCTTGTTTTTTTTTTTCAAGGGATTGTTTGGGGAAGAGTTCATTTTTACCCATCTGGGGACCAGGCTGTATGGAAACCAAAGGATGCCAGCAGCCATCCAGATGTTTAGTCTATCTTGGCACCAAACATCTGGAAATTATCTAGAAAATTAACAGAAATTTTACAGGTTCATATGGATGCTAGGCACTGATAGACTTGAAGTTCTTTGCCTTTACTATCACCTTAACGCAATGAAAGAGTGATAAGATAGTTAGTCATTAAGTATTTATTAAGCTATTACTGTTTTCTGGGTACTTTGCTAAGCAATAGGAGGAGAGAGGCTGCAAATTCTGAAATGAAATGCACCAAAAGTTTGCTTTTAGAGTCTGGGCTTCACCTTCAGGCTTGCCTATGGTGGCTTTTGCTTATTCTTATATTCTTATTCTTTACTAGGGAAGATACAACTTGTCTGGGCTTTTGTTTTCAACATGAGCTGGCCATGAAGTGATCCCGTTGGTGCTAGGCATCGGTCATGCTCAGCAGGCAGGGACCAGAGACCAGGGACCAGGATCATGGTAGCCCTGCTGATCCCCTCAAGCTTTGCTCAATGACAGATCTTCCACCTACACTGAGCAGTTAGATGGCTATTATTGTCCATCTATGTGTAGCCCATCAGGCCAGTTCCAGACTCATCAAGAACTTACCCACAGTCCGAACTCTCAGAGCAGTCAAACCAGGGAAGTGAGAGACCCCAGTTCAGCAATGAACTTGAAGTTGATGTTGGCCCTCACACACATTCACCTCCCTGAATTCTGTCAACAATAGAATAAGACCAGGAGTGTAGCTGCCTCCATTTTACAGTTGAGGCACTCACCAAAGCTACACACAGCAATCTATACAGTTGTGAATTTGGCAATAGAGGAGCCAGGAGGACAGTTCTCACTGATGCTAGTGCTGTCTCATACCCTGTGGCCTCTTATCACTATTTGGAAAGTGGTTAGGGAGAGGGATTGGGATGGTCAGACCTCCTGGAAACTACGTGAAGAATTAACAGTTCCATGAGAAGCTCTTCCCAAGCTGCCTGGCTGCACCTGGCTGAGTAGAACAGTAAGGAAGAGAGTAGAGGCTCAGCTCAGAGTTCAGACTGTGAGTAAGGTCTTTAAGCCTATCATAGCACTTTGCTTGGCACATGCCTAGTATTCAAACCATGTAATATTTAGTTATCTGTTTATCTTCCTTCCTCTCCTTTTCCCTCTGGGTGTCCTCTCCAAAGGAAGTTACATTTTGATGACCAAAAGCTGCCTAGTTAACTTGGGTTTACTGGCTAGATTTCTTTCTCAAAAATCAAGCCGACCCAATTCACTCTGGATTGGACTACAAAAGGTCCAGGCTCAAGCACCACTTAATGACTATTTTTTGGGCCTATGGGGCTCAGAGTGAATGTAAATTGTAACTGTTTCTATTTTGGCCACTAACCCTGAGGGTCTTCCCCAACCAGGTTGATTTTTTTTTCAATTAAAGGGGTCATCCCTTGACTCTCTTCTTAAAGAGGCCTATTCACTGAATAGGCATTACCTCACTCAACTTGAGAACCCGAAAAGGCCTTAGCCTAAAAGGGCCAGGGTCTCCCATGGCATTCTGGGCTATCTCCAGTCATCCTGATAAATATCTGACCACTGGACCCAGATGGCTCTGGAGGAGAAAGTGGGGCTGGTGATCTTGTCCAGCTCTCCCTCACTCAAAGTCAAATGCAAGTCATGTCATCATCTCCCTGATGCCATGGTTTTCTTTGAGAACAAAGGACAAACACAACAGGTTGTAAGGTTTTCTAGAGCAGAAGCTGTGTCAGACTCAATCTTTCGATCTCCTCTAGCCTCAAATACACAGTGGGTACTTAATAAATGTTGAATGCATGAATAGTGCAAAATGTTTTCCTTGTTTGTGCATCAATTTCTCCATCTATAAAATAGGCTTTAAGATACTTTTCCTTCCCTTTCTTTCAGGTGTATGTTCTGTAGAAGTCTTAAAATAGATGGTATTATTACTGTCACAACAACATTTTCCCCATTGAAAGATTGCAGCATTTGTAACTTCATGCAGTGGAGTAGAAAGGATACTGGCTTTGGAGCAAGAAGAATTGGGTTCAGATCTTCACTTTGCTACTTCTTGGCTGTGTGGTTTTGGACAAATCACTTCACCTTCCTAGGCCTTGGTGTGCTTATTTTGTTTTAATTTAACATTTTATTTTCCCCTTTTACATGTAAAAACAATTTTAACATTCTTTTTTCAAGTTTTGAGTTCCAAATTCTCTCTCCATCCTTTCCCTGCATCATTGAAGAAGTCAAGCAATTTGACATAGGTTATACATGTGTAGTCATGCAAAACACATTTCCATGTAAGTCATGCTGTGAAGGGAAACACAAAGAAATTGGTGTCCTCATTTTGAAAATGATTGGATTTGCCTAAGACTCTTCCTTAGGTTCCTTCTAAAAATACGGCAGTGGGTTTCAAGGGGTTTGCTCCTGGGAGTTTTTCTTAGATATGCATGAATTCTGTTGCCTTTACTTTTGAAATTAAATATACATATGTGACTCTCTCAGCCCTCCCATCATCAGTCTTTATTCCTTACAGCAAAGAGTAATATTGTGTTGTAAGGGGGGGGGGGGGGAGAGAGAGAGAGAGAGAGAGAGAGAGAGAGAGAGACAAAGACAGAGAGGAGAGAGAGAAAGAGAGAGAGAGAAAGAGAGACAGAGAGGAGAGAGAGAAAGAGAGAGAGAGAGAGAAAGAGAGAGAGAGAGAGAGAGAGAGAGGAAGAGACAGACAGACAGATTCAGGGAGAGAGGGAGTAATTTTAAAGGGTACATTTTTAAAAAAAGAAATTAATTTCAAGGATCAGCAAAGATTAGGATATATGGTTATTTAAGTTCAAAGTCTGACCTCTTCCCAAGGCAGGATGGGCAGAGGTCCTTAGCTGAAATCCTGGTTTTTTCCCACTTTATAAGCTCTATAACTTTGGACAAGTTCCTTCCTTTCTCCCTGCCTTGGTTTGCTAATCAATAAAAGAAGAGGGTTGAGTCACATTATTTCAACAATCCTTTCTAGTTCTAAATCCTATGACCTATAACCAAGCCAGAGGAGGTCAGGCAAATAGACCAAGTCACTGGAAAATAGATCAAGATGAATATATTGCCCTGCACCTCTTTGCCTGGTGAATTCCTACCCACCCTTTAAAGCCTAACTCAGATGTCACCTCCTCCATGATTTCATAGTCCTTGATCCTGACCATTGGTAATAAGTTTCCCATTTGGACCTTATAGGAACAGCCCCTCTCTAATATAATTATAGTAATGTATACCACACTTATGTATGTACGTCTTCTTTCCTTTACAGTCAAAAAGTATTTATTAAGTACTTTCTGTATGCCAGGCATGGTACTGAGATCTGAGGACATGAATACATGATAAGGAAAGACAATGCCTTCCTAAAGGAGCTTATGTTTTAATAGCAGAAGACAACGTATAAAAGAAAGCTGAAACGAGTCCAGGGAAAAGTATGAAGATACCACAGTTTAGATTGCAGCCTGTTGGGAAATGTAGAGATGGCCTTCTGAGACGGAGGTTTTGGAAGGAGCCAACCAGTCAGAGGATGGGACTGTAGGGTGTGTGTGTGTGTGTGTGTGTGTGTGTGTGTGTGTGTCTGTGTGTGTGTGTGTGTCTGTGTCTGTGTGTGTGTGTGTGTGTGTGTGTGTGTATGTGTGTGTGTATATGTGTTTACTTTCAAGGGGCATATTTTAGGAATAACATGATCTTCCAGGGGGTTCTAAGCCAAGAGTGCTTGCTAGTAAGACTTAGTAGGCTGTAAGTTTCATGAGGTCAGGGGATAGGTCCTATCTAAAATTCAGATCTTCCCTAGTGCCTAACAGAGGCTGCTGAACACAGCAGGTAAGGGATACATACGTGTTTATTGTCACTGGTGATGAAAGAGAGAGGGCATTTAAACTCCTAGTCAGATTAAGGATTTCTGTGGGGTTGCAAAATCACATTCGTATATACATAGGAGTCTGTGTAATCTCTTAGAGCACTGACCTTAAAAGGACATTTGGGTTCTATTCTCTAATCTGTGATCTCAAATAAATCATTCAACCTCTTTATTCCTCAGTTTCTCTCTGTATAAGAAAGGAACAATGACACTTGTGAAACTACCTCATTGGATTGTTGTAAGACAGGAATGAATTCAGAAAGTCAATAAAAGTACTTTGAAAATTAGAGAACATAGTGATGATATTATTTATAGTATATGGATGACAACTTAGAATTTGTATAGTAACAAAGTAGAAGAATCCATGCAATCTTTGGATCTGAGCACTGGAAGAAATCTTAGAGACAGACCATTTAATCCATCCCTCTAATTTTCCAGAGGAGAAAATTAAAGTCCATAGAGGTCTAATGACTTGCTGAGAGCCATAGGACTGATGAGAAGTAGGTCAGGGGCTAGAACCTTGGTCTCCTGACTCTAATAAATAATAATAGGTGGTATTTATAGAGCACTTTAAAGTTTATAAAATACTTTACAAATTTTATCTTATTTAATCCTCCCTGGGAAACAGGTGCTATTAATGTCCTCATCTTACAGTTGAGGAAACTGAAGCTAAGGTCATATTTGAACTCAGTTCTTCTGACTTCAGGCTCAGTACTGAGCCACCTAACTGCCCACATTCTACATTTTTTTTCCACACTACACCTTGCAGACAAAATGAAAGCATAGGATCCTTTAAGTGTTCAGCCAAAAGAGAGGTAGCTATGTGGTAGCAGAAAAACCTAGAGTGAGAGGACCTGGGATTGGGAGCCCCTGCCCCATTCCTTGCTAGCTGTGTGACCTTATATAAGTCACAGTCTCTCTGAGCCTCTTTACCTGCTGTGAGAATCAGATGAGTTAATGTATGTAAAATGTTCTTTAAGCTGTCAAACTCTTTAGGAGTGCAAGCTATTATTATTACCAACATCAAATGCAGTGCTCAGCAGATCCCACTCTCTCCTGTGAAATGACTGTAAAGCACTCTGCAGTGACAGAGTGTTTTATAAATACTTCCTAATAACAACAACCTACAGGATTTCCAGGGGGAGTGGGGTTGACAGGGAAGCACTCACTACGACTCAGCTGTTGCTGCTACCCATAGCTCTGGCTGAGTGCTTGGGAGGGTGTGGGATTGGAAGACATCCATGGGGCCAGGGAGGACCCCTGCCCATTGGGTATGAGCACTGAGCTGCTCCTGTGACATTCTTGGGAGGATGTGGGATTAGAAGACATCCATGGGGCCAGGGAGGACCCCTGCCCATTGGGTATGAACACTGAGCTACTCCTGTGACATTCCTCCTTCACCTTTTTCCTGGGCAGTTCAAAACATTCAAATTGGCACCAAGCAGGGAAGAGCTTCAGTGCCATATTTCTGGTTTGGGGTAAGGTGGGGGAAGAAGGGGAGAGGGCACCGACAAGCACCATGGCAGACAGGGCAGCCATTGTTTAAAGACCCATAAGTAGATTTATAGCGGGAGTTAGCAGAGGAAAAAGCAGCAGCCCTAAGTGGGATATTAATGGAATCCATTTTCTCGCCGTCTCCTGCTGGAACATTTTGGAAGTGCAGAAAAAAAAATCACTTTGCAGTAATAACTGTTATTTATATAAGAGAACAGCATCAGATTTATCAAAATGGGAGGTTTCAAGGTAATAACTGGACCCTCAAAATCATCATTATCTTTTTAAAAGGCAATTTCTGGGCTAGGAAATCAGTAGGGAAAATGTCCCAGTTCTACTGTGGTGGTAAATAAATTTGCTTGTGTGTATGTGTTTATTTGATTCCTTTCTGAATCTGATAGAATGGGGTGGCTGAAGGGAAATGAATACAGATGAAAATTGGGATGACCTTGCAGTTGTGGTTTAAGAGAAAATAGTAGAAAAGAAGAGGTATTTTTAGTGGGAGCCAGTTGGGCATCTTCCATTTCAAGGGACTAGCGGCCAACCGTATTCTCATGTTGCCAATCTGTTGGCTAACACTACAGGAGGTAAATGGTGCAGGGTCTGGTGGCACACTGCTCCGTTATTTCCAAAGCCATTGGCCATTGCTTCTTTCTATTCACCTGCAGATATCCTTGCGGTCTAGCAGAAAACTAGCTGAATGAGTGCCATTTGATGTGGGCCTTCTCTGGTAGGAACACAAGATTCTAGGAATCTTTCTCATTGTGGTCTTTCTGGATGATTGGTCCAGTGATTTTACTAGGGAGGTGGTTTGGTCATGTGTTGGTGTGTCTAAATAACTGAAATAGTCTTGAGGATCATGGCCTGCTTAGTGTTCAGAGGGAGGGATGAATGGACTAAGGAGTTTTTACATTTTAGGCTGATAAGCTGCTTGGCTCTGGATCCTCTGTTCCCTAGTTTTCTCATCTTGAAAATTGAGGGGGACAAAGTTGCAGACAGTTGTTAGAATGAGAAAAGGCAACTGACCTCACTTCTTCTTTCGAAGAGTCAAGAGAAGAGAATTGTTTTATAGTCCATGCCTAAGAATACAGAATATGGAGTACCAGGAATGAAATGTCTCTGAGAACAGATATCGAGATGAGGAGCAAGTTTGTGTTGACTTGAAATGTAAATAAATGTTTCTGTTTCCATTCAGCAACACTCTAGGGAAATCAAGCAACATTAATCATCTGGGATCATCTGACTTGAAGTACAAGGCCCCTCAGTCATCATTAGGAATGTATAGATCTTACTCAAGATCTCCCTCCCTCAATAACAATTCACCTAAGAGAATTGCCAATTTGAGCAATTCCTGACTCGTCCCAGGCTCATTCCACGTAATAACACTCACTAAAATTATCAAAGCTGAAGGTCACTGTTCTTTTTATTGGTCTAATCAGGGGTGGGGAACCTGTGGGCCTCAAGGCCACATGCCTGCGGCCCTCTGGGTCCTCAAGTGCACCCCTTTGACTGAATCCACACTTCACAGAACAAATCCCCTTAATAAAAGGATTTGTTCTGTAAAGCTTAGTCTCAGTCAAAAGGCCACACCCAAGGACTTAAAAGGCCACAGGTTCCCCACCCCTGGAGGTTATCTCGGATATAGTTTCCAATACTTAGATTCAATGATTCTTATGCTGTCACCCCATTCTTTCAGATGCTAGCTGAGGTGCCTGGTCCCTCCCACTGTATGTACCACTGGTTAATTTTCATAAATGATCAACACTTTGCCCATCTCAGCAAATGCAACTTTGATGTGCTAACAGCCCCTAATGTGTACAGAGGCCATTAGTAAAATTCTCAAGCCATTAGCTGGGGAACAGAAGGATCCACATAGACATAGTCTATTAATTTGCTGATTGTTACTGGATATTAATTGGTGGTTGGTTTGGACTGCAGGTCCCAGCAGGTACTAGAGCAAGGCTTTGTTGCTATGCACAATTTGAGCATTTCAGTCCCTATCTAGCATAAATGCTGTCTCCCCTTATTCAAGTCTACTCTAACAAAGTCTACAGGAGCTAGTGGGTGAAGATGTCTGGAAGGAGGCCAGCAAGTTCCAGAGATGGAAGAAATCCAAAAAGCCATAAAAAGAATTACCTCAGAGGCAAAGTCAGGAGTGTGAAGGTGGTTGGTGGCTGATGAAAAACTTAGCCAAATAGCTAAGGCTTTATGAATCGCTGCTTCTACACACAGAACAATATGGAAGGCAGGGGGAGGCAGGAGACTGCCAGAATTCCTGCTACTGGACCGACCACAAGCTCACTCGTGTTATTTTTAGTTTATGAATTACTATAAATACAGAACAGCGTTGTTGCTAATGTTTTGAGTGCCAATGTTAATATTTTGAATATTATTGTTGGTGTTTCGTTGGAATATTACCACTGCTCCTTTAAATGGGTGATTTTTTAAAGGCTCACTGCAACCTGAAATATGAGTTTATTATATTCAAGGCCCTGAATTCCTTCCAACGGGAAGGCATCTCCCATTTTAGAGGTGAACAGGTATAAAGGATATAGGAAGGATCTGTGATGTCATAACAATAACAGAAATGATGATGACAGTGACCACTATGATGATGATGAGATGATGATGGTGAGAGATAGCATTTATATAACGCTCATTATGTGCCAGATGCTGTGTGAAGCATTTTACATATGTTATCTCCTTTGATCCCCACAATAACCCAGGGAGGGAGGTGCTATGATTATCTCCATTTTACAGATGAGGAAACTGAGGCAAACAATGGTTGAGTGACTTGTGGAGGGTCACATGCATAGCTAATATGTGTCTAAGGCTAGATTTGAATTCAGATCTTCCTGACTCCAGACCCAGAGCTCTATCCACTGAGTCATCAAGCTGCCTCTAGGTGAACTCCCAGTGCATAAATGCCTTCCACTGAAGCAGACTGCAACCTGTCTGTGACTTAGCTGAATATATCCTACAGAATTTCCTGGGATAAGCAGACCTTAAGTCCATTCAACAAGTAAGTGCCAGAGATGAGACTTGAACAGATTTCTAGCCCAGAATTATCATTTACTGTGCTATGCCATCTCTCTCTCTCTCTCTCTCTCTCTCTCTCTCTCTGTCTTTAAGAGATCTTATTTAGTATTTTATTTTTCCCCAATTACATGTAAAAACAATTTTAATATTCTTTTAATTTAAAATTTTGATTTCCAAATTCTCTCCCTCCCTGCCTCCATCCCTGCCTCATTGAGAAAGCAAGCAATTTGACATAGGTTATACATGTGTAGTAATGCAAAACACATTTCCATGTAAATCATTCAGTAAAAAAAAGAAAAAACAGAAAAAAAACCAAGAGCAATAAAGAAAAAGTATCTTTGATCTACATTCAGGCTCTACCTGTTCTTTCTCTGGAAATGGACAACACCTTTCATCATAAGTGCTACAGAATTGTCTTGGATCACTGTATTACTGACTGTAAGTTATTCATAGTAGATCATCATACAATATCACTATTACTGTGTACAGTGTTCTCCTGGTTCTGCTCATTTCACTTTGCATTTGTTCAGGTAAGTCTTTCCATGTTTTTCTGAGAGCATCCTGCTCATCATTTCTTAAAGAACAAGAATATTCCATCACAATCATATACAACAACTTGTTCACCATTCCCCAATTGATAGACATCCCTTGAATTTCCAATTCTTTGTCACAGCTAAAAGAGCTGCTATAAATACTTTTGTACACGTAGATGATTTTCCTTTTTGTTTTTTTATCTCTTTGGGATATAGACCTAGTAGTAGTATTGCTTTGTCAAAGGGCATGTAGGGTTTTATAGCTCTCTGGGCATAGTTTCAAATTGCTCTCTAGTAAAGTTGAATCAGTATACAACTTCACCAATAATACATTGTTTTAATTTTCCCAAATTCCCTTAACATTTGTCATTTTACTTTTCTGTCATATTAGCTAATCTGACAGGTGTGAGATAGCAGCTCAGATTTGTTTTAATTTGTATTTTTCTTATTAATAGTAATTTAGAGCATTTTTATATGACTATAGATAGCTTTGAATACTTTGTCTGAAAATAGCCTGTTTCATATACTTTGACCATTTATCAATTGAGGAATGACTCTAATTTCCATAATTTTGACTCAGTTTTCTATATGTTTGAGAAATGAAGTCTTTATCAGAGAAACTCATTGTGAAAATCTTTTTTTTTTCACAGTTATGATTACCAACTATGCATTTCTCTGTTGGTTATCCTACTCTCTCTTTTTTCTTTTGCCCTGTCCATTCTCAAGTGTTTTGCTTCTGACTTTTGCCTCCTCCAAACTGCCCTCCCTTCTATCAGCTTCCCCTCCTTCTCTTATCCCTTTCCCTTCTTACTTTCCTGTATGGTAAGATAGATTTCTACACCCTCTATTATTCCATCTTTGAGCCAATTCTGATGAGAGTAAGGTTCATGTCCTTCCTTCCCTGCTTCCCCCATTTCCCCCTCCACTGTAAAATCCCTTTTCCCTTCTCCCAGTGTATTCTTCTTTCTCATCCTTTAATTTTATTTTTTAAGGTAGTCATACCATGACATTTAGTTAACATATCTGCTTTCTGCCTGTGTATACTCCTTCTAACTGCCCTAATAATGAGAAAGTTTTCAGAAGTTATAAATATCATTTTCCATGTAGAAATATAAACAGTTTAACCTTATCAAATCCCTTATGACTTCTCTTTCCTGTTTACCTTTTTATGCTTCTTTTGTATCTCATATTTGAAAGTCAAATTTTCTCTTCAGCTCTGATCTTTCATCAGGAATTCTTGAAAATCCTCCTTTTCATTGAATATCCTTTTTTTCCCCTGAAGGATTGTACTCACTGTTGATGGGTAGGTGATTCTTGGTTGTAACCCTAGCTCTTTTGCTCTACAGAATATCATATTCCAATCCCCCCACTCTTTAATGTGAAAGCTGCTAAATCTTTTGTTATACTGACTATGTCTCCACAATATTGGAATTGTTTCTTTTTGGCTGCTTGTTGTGTTTTCTCCTTGATCTGGGAGGTCTGGAATTTAACTCTAATATTCCTGGACATTTTCACTTTGGGATCTCTTTCAGAAGGTGATTGATGGATTCTTTCCATTTTTATTTTGCCCTCTGGTTCCAGGGGTGAGGAACCTGCAGCCTTAAGGCCACATGTGGCCTTCCAGGTCCTTGGGTGTGACCTTTTGACTGAGTTCAAGTTTTATGGAACAAATCCTTTTATTAAGAGGATTTATTCTGTGAAGTTTGGATTCAGTCAAAGGGCCACACCCAAGGAACTAGAGGGCCACATGTGACCTCAAGGCCATAGGTTTCCCACCCCTGTTAGCCTCTCAGGGCAATTTTCATTGATAATTTCTTGAAAGATGATGTCTAGGCTCTTTTTCTTTTATTATGACATTTGGGTAGTCCAATAATTCTTAAATTATCTCTCCTTGATCAATTTTCCAGGTCAGTTGTTTTTCCAATGAGATATTTCACATTTTTAGTTTTTCATTTTTTAATTTTGTTTGATTTTTCTTGATGTCTCATAAAATCATTAGCTTTCACTTGCTTGATTCTAACTTTTAAGTAATTGTTTTCTTCAGTGAGCTTTTGTACTCTTTTTCCATTGTGTCAATTCTACTTTTAAAAGAATTCTTCTCTTCAGTGAATTTTTGTGCTGCTTTTACCATTTGACCTATTCTGTTTTTAAGGTGTTATTTTCTTCAGTAATTTTTGTGCCTCCTTTATCAAGCTGTTGACTCTTTTTTTTCAGGATTTTCTTGCATCACTCTAATTTTTCTTCCCAATTTTTCCTCTACCTCTCTTACTTGAATTTTAAAATTCTTTTTGATCTCTTTCAAATTCATACTTTTCTTTGAGGCTTTAGATGCAGGAATTTTTACTTTGTTATCTTCTTCTGTGTATGTTTTGATTTTCCTTGTCACCATAGTAACTTTCTGTGGTCAGAATTTTTCTGTTGTTTGCTCACTTTTCAGCCTATTTCTTGACTTTTAACTCTATGCTAAAGTGGGGCTTTGCTTCCCAAATGGAGGGGTCATTGTCCCAAGCTTCCAGCCTTTTGTGTAGCTATTTTAAGGGGTAATTCTGGGGACCTATAAATTTTTGGCTCTTCCAAGGTGGTATGAGCTAGGGGAGAGATATGTTTACTACTCTTCTGTACTGTGCACTGGTTTGTGAGCAACCATAAGCAGTCTTTTCAACCTCCAGGTTCCCTGCTTCCCCGAGGCCACAAACTCTCCTCTGACAGTGCTCCCCCTTACCCTGGGCCTAAGACCCAGGACTGCAACCAAAATCCAAGTATAGACAATGCAACAGAGTCCTGCCCCTGCTGCCAGCAAAAGGACCCCTCTAAAACTCCTTCCGACCCGTTGTCTGACCCCTTTACTGTCTGTAGGCTGAGGATTCTGCAAACCATCATTGCTACCATTGATTCAGTTGCCCAAGGCCTGCTCCTGGTTTGCTGGGGCTGGTCTGCATTGGCCTGTGTGGGACTGTGCTCCTATCTCACCCTGGTGCAACAGACCTTTCCTACTGGCCTAAGTTGTCTTGAGCTGGAAAATTGTTTCACTCCATCTTTTTCAGGGTCTTGCCACTCTAGAGTTTGTATAGAGTCATTATTTAAAGGTATTTTGAGGGTATTTTGAGGAGTTTGGGGAAGAGCTCAGGCAAGTCCCTGACTTTTTTTCACTATCTTGGCTCTGCCTCTTGTGCTATCGCTTTATAATGGGAGTCAAGTAGCATTGTTGAATAGAATTTGTTTTCAATCAGTTTTATTGAAAAACATTTATTTCATTAAGCAGGGGATACTTGTGTCTTGGCTCTTGTCAGCTTATCAGCTGATACCATTGGTTAGGCCATTACTGCATATGGAGCCCTTCACTAAGTGCTTTGAGAGGGCATTTAAAAACAAGAGAAGGCACCATTCCTGCTGAGGAAGAACCTTATAGTCAGGCCAGACACTGAAAAAGACATAGACGCCTTAGCCCCCAAACACACAAACAGGTGTGAGTCAATATCCTGCATGCTAAAAATATAAATGCTGAAGGAATGCAGGGGAGAGATGGAGGTGCCAACACGAGCCAGGCTTTCATCTCTTAGGCAGTTGTAAGAAGACAGAAAATAAGCGTATGGCATGCTCCTGATGTGAAGGAAAAGGGATGGACTTAATCACCTGCTCAAGTCCCTTCCAGCTCTGGGATTCCAAGTTTTACTGTGGGATTGTAAACAATAGCAGAGTGTGGAGGAGAGGGGAGGGGTAGACTGGGCTGGGACTTTGAGAAGGCTAAGGCACAGGATAGAAACTCTATAAGATAAGTCTGATAGAGTGTAGATGCTAGAGTTGTTAGGGACCTTGGAGTTCCTCTAGATTAAGGGTTCTTAATTGGCATTGCATGAACTTTTTTTTCAAAAATATTTATATTTCAATATAATTAGTTTCTTTTACAACCTTATGTACATCATTTTCTGCACTTAAAAGCATTATTTGGAGAAGGGGTTCATAGGCTTTACCAGACTATCAAAGGGGACCATGACACACACAAAATGTTAAGAACACTTCATCTAGAGGCAAATCATAATGAGCTGGATTTGGAGTCAAGAAGATTTAAGTTTAAGTTACTGGCTGGGTGATTCTGGGCAAGTCATTCAAAGTTTTTCTCAGTTTCCTCCCCTATAAAATGAGCATAATAATAGCACATATTTGGCCTGAGAGGGTGAAGTGGATCGTAGCTGGATAAAGGTACTTAAGGACAGGCATATGTCAAGAAAGTTACTAAAATGAGTGCTGTGATCCCAGAGTTCACGGTCCTGATTCTACCTCTTAACTCCTAGATGTGGGCCCTCTTGACCCCGCTGGGTACTCCCCAGCCCATCAGTCCCTTAGTCAAGAAGTATCTATTAAGCAATAGTAAGCACTGATGGTCCATTCGTCAGTCCAAAAGCATCTATCAAGCACTTACTGTGTTCCTGGCATTAAGGTTTTTGCAGAAACAAACTAGAGATGAGAGCCTGAGACAAAAGCAATCAGCAGCTGTACTTTCAATGCTGGGCAGAGAAGAAGGTCCAAGACAGAACTGAGAAGCCTCCCAGAACCAGTTACTGAAGAAAGTAAAAGGCCCAGAGATTTCAGAATTGAAGCTGAGGACTTAACCAAGTAAATGTGCACAGTTCAGGAGAGGAAAGGCAGGAAGGCATTCAAATGACTCAGTTCCTTGAAAGGGCATGTGAGGCAGGCACTGAATTCATTGAGGAAAGGAGAAAGTCCTAGGGGTTGATGGAGACTAGTCATCAGGATCTGCAATGGGTGAAAACAGATGACTCTCAAAAGAGAAGGTATTGATGAGTCACTACACCTAAAAAACGGGTTTTTTTGAACAGCAGTTCAAAATAACCAGTATTCAGAGAGCATAAAGAGCTAGGTATATGCTAACTATTGAAAAATCAGTCCAGGCAAAGTATCAGCAGTTAGAAAAAAGGTCCATTGAGGGAGGTAATTAGACTGTTCAAGTTCCTCCTTTGGGGATTATTCTTATAGCTGATGGTGGTGTTACATCTGGCGGAGCCCAGGAGACCTGCCTCACAGTAGCAGGAGCAGGGAGATATAAGGCCCTGAGGTGTCCAGTTAGGAAGCAGGAAGTGGCACTGAGAGTTTGTCCAGAAGTCCCTGGTAGTGAGATGGTAGCTAGGGGGCAAGTAGTGGGAAATGCTTTGGTACAAAAACAGAGGGAGATGAACCTGACAATAGTATGTAAGGAGCATTCTATTAGAGGTCAGGACAAGCTGAATTCTAGAACTACCATTTATTATTTATTACCAGTGTAACTTTGGGTAAATCACTTAACCTTTATAAGCCTCAGTTTCTTATATATTAAATGAGGAGGTTTTACTGAGGTCCCACTCAGTTCTAAAACTGATCTCTGTAGGAAGGAAGAGAAATAGAAATGAATATACTGGAACTACTGGACAAAACAAAAGAATAGTCATCCACTTAATGAACATTGTGAATTTTTTTAATTTTAAGTTTTAAATTTAATTTCTCATTTTTCATTTTTTTGACTAATAGTTATATTTTCTCTCACTCTTGTCTCCATTGAAAAAAGAAAAAACATTCTTATAACAAAAATGCATAGCCAAACAAATTCCCACATTGACCATGTCCAAAAATATATGTCTTATTCTGGATGTGTGTTCCATTACCTTCAGTCATGAGGTGGGTAGCATGCTTTGTGATGGTCCCCTGAAATCCTGATTAGTCACCATATTGACTAGAGTTCTCAAGGTCTTTCAAAGTTGTTTATCTTTACAGTGTTGTTGTTACTGTATAAATTGTTCTTCTGGTTCTACTCCCTTGGCATTGCATCAGTTCATAAAAGCCTTCTTAACTTTCTCTAAAACTGTCCCTTTCATATGTCCCTTCCATATGAAAGGGACTGCCCAGATTGTCCCAGCATCCCAAAAGATGAGCAGGAGAATTGGGGCACAACTATCATCAGGGCTCAGGATGAAGTATCAAATTTGGAAGGAGATGAGATCGAGATTAAGGAGTATGTTGTTATCAGAAGTGAAATGGTAGACCAGGAATCCATATGGACAGGCAGTAAAGATCAGGACAAAGCTGAAGAGCCAGAAGGACTTATTGCTGAGGAAAGCTTTGGCTTAGCAAAATGTTCACAATATTTTTCTGTTTGTAGCAAGAACCAAGCACAAGACACAGGGCACTCCAGAGGAAGTAGAAAGGAGAGAGTGGGCAAATTAATACATAAGGCTAGAAGAAAGAGGGAATGAGAAGGGGGCAGTTGGTAGCAGATCCTGACACAGGTCTGGCACTCCCCCTCCCCCCCAGCATCATTGCCTGACTTTTCCAAGCCAGCCACAAAGGAAAGAGCATAGAGACTTGTACTCTTCCAAGCCCAATATGATAAATAAATCTGTACCAACCAGGCATTCAATAACCATTTATTAAGCACCTACTATTTACTGGGTACCATACTGGGTGCCCAGGCACCCAGAGTAGAGGCAGCTAGATGGCAGAATTAATGAAGAGCTGGGTCTGGAGTCTGGGAAACCCGAGTTCTGACCTGGTCTCAGATTCTTCCTAGATATGTGACCCAGGAAAGTCATTTAATCTCTGTCTGCTTCCATTTCCTCAGCTGTACAATGGGGATAATAATCACACCTACCTCCCAAGGTGGTTGTGAGGATCAAATGAGATAATATTTGTTAAGTGCATAGCACAGTGCCTGACTCAAAACAGGTTCTTACTAAATGCTTGTTGCCTTTCCTCCCTTTGAGCTCAGATCATTTGAACCCCCTGCTAATGACTGGGTAGCTAAATGGTTTAATTAAGCTTATCACTACTACCCCCAGCCAGGGCCCTCTGTGGATTAATGTCACTAATTTAATAAACTCTCCAAGAAGCGTCATCATTAACTCCAGGGAATCCAACTCCATTGTGAGAAGCCTCTCTCTGGGTCATGAGGATGACTGGTCTGGGCTGTTTTTATGTACATGCCCTAGGAGTGGTCTCCAAAGAGCAAGATGCCAGCTTACTCTCTTCTCTATCTGGCATCTTGCTCCAGTAACACTTTGCCGCTTTGTCCATATAACCTTATTCTCTTCACTGGTCTGATGAGTTTCTGCTGTCACTCCCTCTCCTCCCTCAACCCATCTTCGGTTCTGCTCCCTGCTGGGCAATTTTAATTTGCTTGCTATAATTGATTTCATCTTCTACCTGCACCTCATTATCTTCTCCTTTTTATTTATCACCTTTAAACCTCTCTCTGATATATACAGGCATGTGTAGGTGTGCCGAGAGGAGAGATAACTGGGTACTTGATGTATTTAACATAAATAACTATGCATAGCAGGTGAATATATGATGTGTGTCTAGTCTGGGATATTGAACCTTATTTCCTTGATTCTCTTGCAGTGATTCCTCCCCGCCTCCAAGACTGGTTTATTTACTGTCCCTGACATATGTTGCCTTTTCTCACCTCTGGGGCTTTGCATATGGTCCTCCCCCACTTAGAATGTCCTCTTTACACTTCCATAAAATTCTACTCATCCTTCAAAGCTCCATAAATAGAAGATCATAGGATTTAAAATTTAAAGAAATGTTAGAAATGATGACCACCCCATTCATTTTACAGAGGAGGAAACCAAAGTGATAAAGGGACTTACCCAAAGTCATTTGTGTAGGTAAGTGGCAGAGATGAGATTTTTAACCCCGTGCTTTTGGCCATATCTATTGCTTTTAAATCTGAGTATCTCCATGCCCCATATATACAATCTTTGGCTGAAGATCTACTGCAGAACATGAAAGAGTGCCATATCTTAAGACATTCAACAGCTAGAATGTTAAAGAAGTAGAATCCTTGTATACATACACTTAGAATTTTGATTGTCTACTGTGCTGGGAAGATAGAGGAATTCTCAGGGAGGTTACCAGGACGTACCCTAATACTGTTTTCTTTTCACAACATCATCGAAAGCATGGTACAGAGGAAAGAGAATTGAATTTGGAGTTAAAGGGGCTGATTTTAGATCTTAATTTTGCTAGTTACGTTCTGGGTGACCTTGGGTATGTCACTTAATATTGTTAGACATGGTGTCTTCATTTGTACAATGATGATCTATGCAGTCTCTTCCATATCTCGGTCTGCAATCCTACAGTTTCCCCTTTCTCTGGCTTCCCAGATGGAAATGAGAGGAAGGTATAAGACAGAGCCAAGAAACCTCCTAGGACTAGCCCCAAAGAGAGTGAAAGCCCTCCCACCATCATTCTGGTGTTAAGGACTTCTGCACAAACAAACCACAGTTAACTTCCTGAGCAATTAACTGCTGCTGTGTTCCAAGATGGGAGGAAGGGAGGGTATAAGACTCAACAAATAAGACTTCCCTGAATTAGTCACCAAAGAGATCAGAAAGAAAAAAAAAACCCAAGGTTTCTGTAGCTGGGAATTAAGTGCTTAAATATATATGATTAGCCTGCATCCATCTCCTACAAAGCCCACCCTTCCGCTCACATCCAGACCAAACTGTCCTCCTCCACCTGAAATCCTATTTAGATGAATGGCCACCATTTGGGGATGTGCAGGGGGTGTAGCAAGGCTTAAACTAGATAATGGATGTAAAGCACTTTGTAAATCTTAAAACAAACCTATAAATGCCAGATATTATTATTGCTGTTATTTTACAGTCACCATTCAGTCTGGTGCTGATTTCATTTCCTGAGCTTTCTGCTGCGTTTCTGCTTAAGCACAAGCAATGTTTATGGAGCGATATGGGGGTGTGCTGATAAATGTTTATCAATCAGGCTGGGAGAGAAGGTGTATGAATATACTTTTAAATTTAATCTGCATTATTAACACTTTCTGAAGTCTAGACAATCAACGAAGCAATAAATCAAGCCCTGATTTGTGGTCTATGGTATAAATGCGCACACTGAAAATTTTTAAATGAGCTCTTAGTCACTTAGAGTGGATTTTAGTATACCCCTGGATAGATGTATATTTGTGTGAATTTGGAGAAGAGAAAGTCCTGAGATCCTTTGCTGGAGTTGTGGACTAAAAAATGCTTAGATAATCTTTGCTTTAAGTTATTTTACAAATATACGTAGGACCATCATCAGCTGCATTGCAAAGTAAATGAAATTCTCCTTGATTTGGACCAATAATGAAGTGACTGCTTACAAGGCCTTCATTAAAACACATTCCTCTTCCTTCTATTTCAAACCTTCTCCCCATCTTCCCATGTGTCTCTAAGCAATCCAGTGATGTACCACGTGTAGTGGTGGCCACAGGCTATGGGCCTGAGCAGAGCTGAGTCAGACAGGCTCAGCAAGAATATGGGAGGAAAGGATTCAGTTTTATCCAGTTTCATAACATGTTAACACTGCAAAAGACCGTGGCAATGATGGGGCCCAATACCTTGATTTTACTGATGAAGAAACTCAGATTGAGAGAAGTCATGACTTTCTTAAGGTCAGACAGCTTGTTAATGTCAGAGATAGGGCTAGAAAGCAAATCTCCTGACCCCTAGACTCATGCTCTTTCCATTTCATCCTGTCAGCACAGCCCAACTAAAGTCGAATTCATTCTTATCCCTTTAGGAGACTTTTTTCCATGACCCAAGTTAGTGCTGCCAACTGATGCCCCTCTGCCTTTGCCATCTGCTGATCGTTGGGGACCAGGCTTCTCCAAAATCTGGGGCTCACAGTTCTAGGTGAAACCTAGAAACCCATAGGTACCAGATGTGCTGATCCTTCTCCTTTCCCCCTTGTGTCTCCAGTTCTCTTGGTGGCTGAAGGCAGAGTGAAAGCTAGAAGAAACACTGGTCCAAAAAGGCATTTTCTACATATCTCACATATGGTACTGAGGAGCTAAAGAGAAGCAAACAGTCCTCACCATCATCCTGGTGCCACAGGCTTTTGCAAAAACAAACTGGAGATGAAAGCCTGAGACAAAAGCAATTAGCAGCACTACTTTCAATGCTGGGCAGACAGGAAGGTGCAAAACAGAACTCAGAAGCCTCCCAGAAGAAAGTGAAAAGACCCAGAGATTCCAGGGTTGAAGCTGAGGGCTTAACCAAATGCATGAGCACAGCTTGGGAGAGTAAAGGCAGGAAGACATTCAAATAACTCATATCCTTGGAAGAGCATCTTCTCAGGGAAGTAAGTTGCAAACAAGAGGCATCCTCAGTGAGCATCCTTAGAACACCATCTGTGGTGTGACTCACAAAAGGGAAGATTATAGGTAGATGATAGATAGATAGATAGATAGACAGACAGGCAGGTAGATAGACAGGTAGAAAGACAGACAGGTAGATAGGTAGATAGATAGATAGATAGATAGATAGATAGATAGATAGATAGATAGACAGATGTATTATAAACACACATACATATCTGAACCTATCAGTCTCTCTCTTTCTCCTCTTTTTCTCTCCCTTTCTTCCTCTGTCCCCCTTCCTCTCTCTCTGTCTCATTCTTTGTCTCTCTCCTCTCTCATTTGTATATATGTACATAGAAATTATTATCCTAGCACATTAAAATGAGACAACATAATGTAGTACCTAGAATGCTGGACATAGAGTCGAGAGGACCTGGGTTCAAACTTTGCCTCAGGTACTTATTAGCTTTGTGATCTTGGGTAAGTCATTTGACCTCATAGAGCCCTAGTTTCCTCACCTGTAAAATGAAGAGGTTGAATCTGATGATTTCTA
>CM053582.1:267749858-267794023 GCA_028627135.1 Pseudochirops cupreus
TCCTATTCAATTGACCCTGTGCCCTCTGTCTATGTATACCTGTACATATATATATATATATATATATATATATATATATATATATACACACACACACTCACATATGTATTCATACACCCTACCTTCCTATATAGACATTCCTATGTATGTATACATATATATACATTTATATGCCCTTCAACTATCCTCACACTGAGAAAAGTTTCATAAGTTACAATTATCCTTTTCCCATGTAGGCATATAAATAGCTGAACTTTGATAAGTTCCTTATGATTTCTTTTCCCCGTTTACCTTCTAATGCTTCTCTTGCTTCTTGTATTTGAATGTCAAATTTTCTATTCAGTTCTGGTTCTTTCATCAAGAATGCTTGAAAGCCCTCTACCTCATTGAATGACCATATTTTCCCTGGAAACATTATACCCAGTTTTGCTGGGTAGGTGATTCTTGGTTTTAGTCCTAGGTCCTTTGATCTCTGGAATATCATATTCCAGACTCTTCGATCCTTTAATGTAGAAGCTGCTAGATCCTGGGTTATCCTAATTGTCTTTCCACAGTATTCAAATTGTTTCTTCTTGGCAACTTGTAATATTTTCTCCTTGATCTGGGGGCTCTGGAACCTGGCTATAACATTCCTAGGAGTTTTCTTTTAGAGATCTTTTCAAGAGGTGATCAGTGAATTCTTTCAACTTCTATTTTTCCCTCTGGTTCTAAAATATCTGAGCAATTTTCTTTGAGAATTTCTTGAAGGATGATTTCTATGTTCTTTTTTTGATCATGGCTTTCAGGTAGTCCAATAATTTTAAAATTGTCTCTCCTGGATCTATTTTCCAGCTCAGTGGTTTTTCCAATGAGATATTTCACATTGCCTTCTATTTTTTCATTTGTTTGGATCTGTTTAATGGTATCATGATTTCTCATAAAGTTATTAGCTTCCATTTGCTCCAGTCTAATTCTGAAGGAATTATTCTCTTCAGTGAGCTTTTGAGATTCTTTTTCCATTCAACAAATTGGGCTTTTTAAGGCATTCTTCTCCTCATTGGCTTTTTGGGCCTCTTTTGCCATTTGAGTTAATCTCTTTTTTAAGGTTTTATTTTCCTCAGTTGGGTTGTTGACTCTCTTTTCATGATTTTCTTGCATCATTCTCATTTCTCTTCCCAGTTTTTCCTCCACTTCTCTTACTTGATTTTCAAAATCCTTCTTGAACTCCTCCATGGCCTGTAACCAGTTTATAGTTTTCTTGGAAGCTTTTGGTGCAGGAGTTCTGACTGTATTGTCTTCCTCCCATTCCATGCTTTGATCCTTTTTATCCCCAAAGAAGGAATCTAAGGTCTGATTACTGTTCTTGCTTTGCTTCCTTTGCCTGCTCATGTTGCCATTCAATTATTTGACTTTTGAGCTCTTTGCCACAGTAGAACTCTGCCTCCAAAGGGGAGAGCTTTGTCCCAAATTGCTGGAGTTTTTGCAGCTGCTGGAGCTAAGAGGAGGGTGCCATCTCTACAGCCCCCACCAGATTTGGCTCACTGGTCACATACCTCAGGACCATCACCCAAGACCATGATCCCAATCCAGGCAGTTTAAGGCAAGAGCACTTAGCCTCTGAATGGTTACTTGGTCATCTTGCCATCGGCAGGCCGGGAACTCTGAAGTAGCCACATGGAGGTGGTTGCAGGGCTGCTGCTTCCACCACTTCTTGCTCTGGGGGTAGAGGCCAGACCACACTCTATCCCCTCCCAGATCCAAGAGAGTTCCACTGACCTTTTACTTCATCTTTGGTATCTATGGGTTGATAATTCTGGAAACCGTCAAAGCTGCTGGTGATCCACTCTCCAGAATGCTCCAACTGGGCTAGTCCAAGCCGCCCTGGGGCTAAAATCACAGCCTTACACAGGGCTGGACCCCTCTTCCAGCAAGCTGTGATGGACCCTTCCTGTCCACCTGCCAGGCTGCCTTCAGCAGGAGATTTGCTTCTCTCTGTCACTTTGCAAGTTCAGTAGCTTTAAAATTTGTTTAGAGTCATATTTTATAGGTATTTGAGGTGGTTATGGGGCGAGCCATGGAGTTTTCCTGCTTCTATACTGCCATCTTGACTCTGCCTCCTATGAGCATGCCTCTTAACCTAAGACTCAGTTTCCTTATCTATAAAATGGGAATAACAGTATTTGCACTATTAACCACATAGGACTGGAGTGAGGGCAATCATTTTAAAACCTTAACCTTTTCAACCTTAAATATTATTGTTTGCCACCACCACCCACTCCAGGGAATCTAGGTGAGTTGCATTTTTGTAAACCTAATCATATATTAAAAGGTGAAATTTACTTAACACTATAAGGTTTGCAAAAATACTCTCCATATATTCTCCTGTTGGATCTTCATAAATGCCTTGCATAAATACTGGAGATATTGTTAGGGAAATTTTTCATGATGAGGCTCAGAGACCATTAAATGGCTCGCTCATGGTCACATGGTCACATGACAAATCCCACAGATATGGGGTTTGAAGTCATGGCATTCCTTGACTACTAGGCCAGCCTTCACCCCATTAATACCATGCTGTCATTTCACAAGGGCTATTAAAAGGAACACTCTGGTCATTCCTTTTGTCAAGTGAAAAATCATGCCTTCATTATCCGTAAGGCAAAAACACAATTTTCACATGGTGGATTTGCTCACTCAGTGAAAACTGTTGCTTTCCTCCCATCTCTCCTGCCTTTCCACTATCACTACTTCAAACTTCCTGTATTTGACTTTTGAAATGCTAGATCTTAGATCACTAGTAATAGAGATGGGCAAGACCCATTATGTCTTGGTCTCCCAGGCGGCCTTCCCACCCTTATCTTATCTCTATCTCAACCCTTCTTTCTCAGTAAACTACAAGAAATTGTTCTTCCCTTTTCCCATAGCTCTTAGTCTGTTTGCTGACTACAGCCAGGGTACTACAGTCTTCATAGGAGTTGGCCCCCTCCTAAACTCCCAGCCACCTGGAATCTTCACCTTCTTGCTGCCTCTGCCAAGACCAGTGGGAGATTTCATTTTCCCCAAGGGTCCCACAGTCATAAACTCAACCAGGGATGCTTTTCTTTGTCTCTGTGAAGGCAGGTACATCAGCAGCAGCCCACATCATTTTTCTTTTATACTTTGATGACCCACCACAATCAGAACCTGGTAGTTAGAGCACACACTGAGGAAGGTATGCAAGGCACTAGCTAACTGGACCCATTGGTTCTGCAAGACATCAACACAGCTTTGTCCTGAGGCTTTCCCCACTCTGCCAGAGCTTTCCAAATCACAGCCTGTCAGGGAGGCAATGGGTTGTATAGTAGACAAATGCACAGCCTGGAATCATTGATTAAGAGTTGAAAGGGGCCTCTGAAGCCATCTTGCCCAATCTCTTTATTTTACATAATTGAAAGACCTAGAGATGTTAAATTAGGCTGAGGTCACACATGTGAAGGAGCTGGGTTTGAATTCTGCCTTCTTTGTTGATGACCTTAGGCAAGTCTCTAAAATAAGAGTTTTGGACTAGATGACCTCAAAGGTCCCGTCCATCTGTAAATCTACAAGCTATAGAGGCAGTGTGGTATAATGAAAAGCACCCTGGACTTGAAGTCAGAAGACTTCATGCCTCCCTATTTATTCCTTGTGTAACTTCTGACAGTGTATAAAGTGCCAGGCCTAGGGTCAAGAAGACCTGGGTTCGGATCCAGTCTCAGATACTTAACAGTTGCTTGACTGTGGGTAAGTCATTTCACTTCCTCTTTCCCTCAGTTTCCTCCTCTATTAAATGGAGATAATGAAATCTTCCTTCCCAAGACTGTTGTGAGGATCAAATGAGGTAATATTTGTAAAGTGCTTAGCGTAGTGCCTGGCACATAGTAGGTGCTGTCTAAGTGTTAGATGCCACGAGTTCAAATCCCACATCTGTCACTAGTCATGTTGAAGAGGTATAGAGTTAGGGTTAGGGTGGGGTGCTCAAGACCCCAAAATACCAACATGCTGGGTCCTGCCAAATGAATTCTATCTCAAGAGGTTAAGTCAAGGGTAAGTCAAGTCTTCTCTTAGCCAAAGAAAAGCAAAGTTTATTAAAAGTTCACCTGTATTTGGACACAGAGTAAGTCTGTACTAGCAAATTCTATGTCACTCTCACACACATGGGGGCAAGATGGGGACTTATATACACAAAGGTTGTGGGAGAAATCTAGGAGTGGTATAGGGGAAGAGCTTGGGGAGGGTCTTCAGGAGGAGTCCGAAGAGGTCAGATTCCAGTAATGAGTTTGGGGAGGGTCTTCGGGAGGAGTTAATGAGGTCAGGTAGTAGTTGATTTGGGTATAGATATTTTGATGGGCTCGAGGATAGGAAGCAGATGGACCATGGAGGTTGAGGCTAGTAAGAGTAAGAGATTTGGGCCTAACTATAATGAAAGGCTTATGGCCTCAGGCAAATGTCTCATCAAGTGGGAAGATTCAATCAGAGTTCAAGGGGGTTCCCAGAGCCTGTACCTCAAAGATTCAAGGGGAGCTCAAGGGGGCCCAGCACACATCCTTGTTCTCAGTTCTCAATGTGACCATGAACGGGTAGATGTCACTACTTCTCTGACTCTATTTCCTCATCCACAAAAATAGGGGGATGGACTCTATAACCCTTGAGGTCTCTTCCAGCTTCAGATCTGTGATCTATGGATCTAAGAGCAGTCTGAAGTCAAGGGGATAGTGAGTTCTGTTGAATTCGCTTTATAGGATCCCCCTGAGATGAATGAAGGCCAGAACAGAAGCTCGGTTTTCACTCTTAAATACTGAGCTGAGGTGGAGAAAAATATTAACATAACTTAACCTCACAAATCATCCCTTTAATAAAACTTTAATAAATAATAACAGTAATAGATACAAGTGAGATAACACTTATAAAGTGCTTATCACGGTGCCTGGCACCTAGTAGGCTCTGTTAATTAATTAATACTGCTTATTCCCTTCTCCCTTCCCTTCATTTATATGAGGAGGGAAGGGATGTTACACAGCACCTACTGTGTGCTGGGCACATCCTAAGTGCTTTTTATAATTATTATCTTGTTTGGTCCCCACAACAACCCTTCCAGGTGGGTTCTGTTAATTATTCCCATTTTATAGTTGAAGAAACAGGCTCGCAGAGGTTAAGTTACTTGCTGAGGGCCACATGGCTAGGGAGCGTCTGAGGGTGGATTTTTGACTCGGGTCTCCCTGATGCCAGGCCCAGCACTCTCTTCGCTGTGCCACCAGCTGCCATTTACATTTATAAAATACTTCACATTCATGATTCAATTTGATCCTCCCAATAGCCCAGTGAGGTAGGTGGTACAAGTGTTAGGATTCCCACTTTGCAGATGAGGTTCAGAGACTGTTCCAAAATACCTGGTGGGCAGCTAAGTGATGCAGTGGATAGATGCTGGGCCTGGCATCAGGAAGACCCATCTTCTTGAGTTCAAATCTGGCCTCAGACACTTCCTAGCTGGGCAAGTCACTTAACCCTGTTTAATTCAGTCAGTTCCTCATTTGTAAAGTGAGCTGGAGAAGGAAGTGGCAAAGCACTCCAGTATCTTTGCCAAGAAAAAAATGGGATTGTGAAGAGTCGGACACGACCGAAAGATGACTGGACAACAATACAAAGAATAATACAGCAACTACACAAACAAAATATCTCATTAAGTAGAGCAGTCAGAACTCAAACCCAGGACTTCTACCTTCAAGTCCAGTGTTCCTTCCACTACGCAAACTTGAACAGGGTTCAGCACTGTTCCAGGCCCCATGTGGGGATCAAGGGAGCATCCAACATGAGTTTATAATCTCAGTGAGAAGGCAGGGTGTACGTGCAGGCACGAAAAGTATGCCATGAGATTAAGAGATGGGATTGACAGTGAATGCTACAAGAGTGGAGATGGAAATGGGTTGGTGGGGAAACTGGGTAGGGAGAGGAGTCTTAAGGGAAGGCTTCATGATCAAGCTTGAGCTAGATTACAAGAACAGAGAGTGTTTAGACAAAACAAAACCAAAAAAAAGGGGACGGTGTTCTAGATGGGTGGAATGACAGGAGCTGCAGTCCAGAGGGAGGAACAGACTGATTTGCTAAAAGTAGAAGGTTGGAATAAGAAATTGTAGCACATCAGACTGGAGAAGTAGGTTGGTATCTGATTGTAGATAGAGAATCTCGAATGCCAGGTTAAGGGATTTGGGGTTTATCCTGGATGGGGAGGTGTGGAAAGTTTGTAGTTCTCAGGACCCTAATAGAGAAAGAGATGACAGTGCAGATAAGCCTAAAGTCATCTGACTTCAGTAAGCAGAAACACCTGCATTAGCTTAAAACAGCACTGAGACTTTTGGGACGTCCTCTGTATATATGCTTGCTCACATTTTCATATTCATCTCCTTCCCACTTTATGAGAGAACCTTCAGAAACTGAGGGCAGGGTTTCCCAACCCAAACCATACTGTAGTCCGATAAAATCTCTGAGTTGTTTTCGCTTTGTTCCCTCAGACTACCCTCCCTTCCCCTCTAAAGCTTCAGCACTGGGATTTCTGGGGGGAGGGGTGGGGGTGGAAGTCAGGAGCTAGAGAAAAAGGAGTGGGAAGAACAAGCTGGAGAGGAGAAGGAAGAGAAGAAGCCAGTTTTTGAAGCTTATAGGTTTTAAGAAGTAAAGATACTTGGTAATAAGAGGTTTGCAGAATGGGGTGGGCTGAGGTGGGGACAGTCTGTCTAAAGACTAATGTTTAGAGAATATGAACCTAGGGCATCACGGAGAAGAAGCTATGGCATCACCAGGATTAGTCCATTAAGTGTCTTAACAGACAATTGAGAATTAATGCTGGTTTTGAAACCTCTCAGCAAGTGGCATCCTACAGTGGAAAAATGATCTGTTCCCAAATTCAGGGCAGTAATGGAGTCCCCTGGAGTGTTCAGGGCATGAAAGGCATTTCTCAGGACCTGCATCTGTGGCAGGGCCTGTCTTTTCATCAGTCACATACTCCATATGAACCTTTGGCCTCTCCTCCAAAGCACTCTTTTACAAAGTTCTCACAATATCACTGAGAGGGAGTTTGGACAGGGATTGTTTACTCCGTGTCATAGATGAGAAAATCAGGACCCCATACAAGTGGAGCGACTTTTACAAAGGTCACGTAGCCAGGCGGGAGTTGAATTATTTCCTTCCAACTTCAAGTACTTTCTACTAAACTCTTTCTTTGATCTAAGATTAGTTCCCATAATGGGAGCTGTTGTTAATCCACACATACCTACAGGTCTTCCCACCTCCCCTAGGCCTCCATGCAGCTGTAGAACCTGAGAGCTAGAAGAAATCTTAGAGATCACCTGATATAACTTCATCCTTCAGCACCAGAGGAGGCTGAGGCCCAGAATTAAGTGACTTATCAAGGCCATACTTTGACGAAGATCCAGGATTAGGACTCAGGTTTCCTGGCTCTTAGTTTGATGGGATTTTTGTCTTTTTATGTACATGTATGCATACCTACATATATGTATTGTATATATGTATATATACACACACACATATGTGTGTGTGTATATATATATATATTCACAACATATACAGGTATATTTTTCCTTTTTGTAAAAATGTCTAGCATTCACCCACATACTCCCCCACCTTTGAATTCTGTCCAGCAGCAAAGAAAAAAAGGTTAAGTAAAACACACTGACGAAACACCCAAGTGTGACAGCATAAATACCAGTGTACACTCATATACTCACTCAGGACTCCCAGAACTCTGCTGAGAACAAGGATGTGCGCTGGGTGTCCATCCAGTACAATTTCCAGTGTCCCATTTCGTGTCTGGTGTGTCTTGAGGGAGGGCTCTTGCTAAGGCTCAGGGAAGGAATAAATCAAGAAAGGCTTACTCTTTACAGCCTGATCCCCTCTTCTCTCCTCCCTTCTGTCACTGTCCCAAAGTTGCTACCATTCACATTGAATCGCAACCCCAAGTCAAGGCTACAGTAGACGCTACAAGGGGTAGGGATCCTTGGGAGGACCTAAAGGAGCTAAAACTCCTCCCAAAGCATCTCATCTGCTCACATTGGTCTTTCATCTAAAACTGTGCTTGGCACCTGTTGTTAAGTAGCACTTAATAAATTTTTTTCTCATTCATTCTTTCATTGCTTTAGATGCCCTCTAAGAATTCCCCACTCTACATCATTCCCTACTGATAACTAGGGGAATTTCCTTACCATGATGATGTCACTCACTGCTCAGCTTTCTTGCTTCCCTGCTGCCTCATAGACCAGCCTTTCCCTATTTCTAACCTCACTACCCATATTTTCCTCTGCAGCCATTACAGAAACCACTGGACTTCCAGAGAGTTACAGGTGGGGCTGCTGGCCCCAGCAATCAGTCACCAGAAGACTTTAGGTAGTTACAGGGTTTTTCTCTATGCCAGAGGAACCTTCAAGAGTAGAAAACTAAATACCAGATTCCTGGAAACCCCTTAACACCTTCAGATTGCATTCTTTTTAAAAATAGAGTTTTATTGATGTTCAGTTTTACATCACCTAGACTTCCCCTATATCTCTCCCTTAATCCCTCCTGAGAGGAATCCCTTATAAGAATTAAGAAAGAAAGAAAAAATCAGCAAAACCAATCAACGTATCAAAACAACGACCCCAAAACAAAAACCACTGACTTTATATTCAATATTCCATGCCTATGGAGTTCCCACCTCTGCAGAGGAAGATAGGAAGATTATTCTCATATCTCTCTTTTTGGCAAAGCTTGTTTTTTTAAATAAATACATTTATTTATTTTTAGTTTACATTCAGTTCCACAAACTTTTGACTTCCAAATCTTCTCCCCTTCCTTCACTTCCCCCTTCCTCTCCTCCCAGCCCCCAAGATGCCATGCAATCTGATATAGATTCTACATATACCTCATATTAAACATATTTTCACTTTAGTCATGTTGTAAAACGAAGAATTATAACCAATAGAATGAACCATGAGAAAGAAGAAACAAAACAAAAAAAAAAAGAGAGCAAATAGTTTGTTTCAATCTGCATTCAGACTCTGTAATTCTCTGGATCAGATAGCTTTTTCCAACATAAGTCTTTTGGAGTTGTCCTGGAACCTTGTATTGCTGAGAGGAGCCCAGTCTATCAAAGTTAGTCATCATAGATACTATGTGTCCGTAATTGTGTACAAAGATCTCCTGGTTCTGCTCTCCTCACTCAGCATCAGTTCATATAACTCTTTCCAGGTTATTCTGAAGTCCATCTGCTTATCATTTCTTATAGCACAATAGCCAAAGCTTGTTTTTTTATAATTTCGCAATATTCACTTTTGATTATTTTGTGGTTGTTCTTCTTTCTACTTACATTCAAGGTCTTTGTTTTCCTGGCTCTGCTTTCTTCACTCTGTATCAGTTCATGACAGTCTTTCCACACCTTTCAGCATTTATCATACTCATTGCTCCTTATAGTAAAGTAAAATTACATTTATGTACCATGATTTGTTTAGTTTTTCCCCAATAGATGGGCATCTACTTTGCTTTCAGTTCTTTGCTACTGCAAAAGGGGCTGCTATCAATATTTTGGTGTATATGGAGCCTTCCCTTTTGTCAGTGACCTCCTTGGGATACCTATGGGTGACATATATTCTAACCAAATGACACCACTAGCTATTCCCTGAGCATCACCTGCCACAGTGCATTCACAAAGGTCCTCCCCAGCTCCTAGAAACTTCTGAGAGATCCATTTCTCTGCAGGGGCACCTAAGCCAGTTCTTGACCATACGGTTCAATGGTTAAAACTTTAGGTTCCAAACCTGGTCTTGCCCCTGCCTTGTCAAGTGGTCTTCATCAGATCTGTGGGGAGGCCAGCTCTAACTAACCCTAAAGAACCTATTATCAGATTTTCAGTGTGAGCATTTACACCTCAGAAATCATCAAATGCTACAAATCAGGGCCTGACTTACTCTTTTGTTGATTGCTTAGACCAGTGGTTCTCAACCTTCCTAATGCCGCAACCCTTTAATACAGTTCCTCATGTTGTGGTGACCCCCAACCATAAAATTATTTTTGTTGCTACTTCATAACTGTAATTTTGCTACTGTTATGAATCGTAATGTAAATATCTGATGTGCAGGATGTATTTTCATTGTTACAAATTGAACATAACCCACAAGTTGAGAAGCGCTGGCTTGGACCAATAGTGTTAAACCCAAATGCTGGTCGTGTGTTGACTTAAAAATCTAATACTATCTGTGTTCTATTGTATTTTTATTTTGTTAGATATTTCCCAATTACATTTTAATCTGGTTCCTGCTGCACTTGGGAATGTTGCTGAAAGCCCATGAGACCCAGACTTAAGAAAGTGGTGGAGAAAATATTAATAATGCAGATTAAACTTAAAAGTGTGTCATGTGTAATTTTTTTTACCAGCAACACCCTTGCTCTCTGCTACACTTTTCTGGACTTGGAAAATTATGTTACCTGATAGACAATACAGTAAAGATGATGGAACTACCTAGAATTAGAGCACTAAGTAATCACGTACCATTCATCTTAGCTCTGAACAGGGATGCCCTTGACTCTAGCTTGCTTGTTCATGTATAGATGCACAGAGATGCAAACAGAAAGAAATGGGGAGAAAAAGTAAGATAAAGGACAAGCACACTCCTTCTCCTTTTTCCTTTATTGTGCTGTCTCTGATCTTTTCTCACTTCTTCTCTCTCTTCTTTTTATTCTCCCACTTTTAAGTTCCACCTGAGTTTCTTCCCTCCTCAGTCTCTCAGGCTAAATAGCTCTGTCTTCTTTTGTCTCCCTCATGCTTATTCTCTTGACTTGCTTCTTTGTCTCTAAGTCTAGTTCTGTGCTCTGTCTTGATTCTCTCTCTTTCCTTTTCTCTGCCGGTCTGCTTGTGCTGCTGTCTCTGTCTCATTTTTCCCCTTTCATTCCCTGCCTTTCTGTCTGCACATGCCTATCCTGTTGGCTCTGTCTCTGCTCTCTCCCTTTCTACCTATGTTTCTCCTATTCTTTCTTCTCCTCTATCTAGCTGCTGACACATGCCTGTCTCTACTTTCTGCTACTATCTCTTGCTTTTTCCCCCTGTCTCTCTTTTCCCTTTATATCTGACCCCTGAGTCTCTGTTCTTCTGCCATAGGCATCCTTTATGTCCTCATTGTCTCTCCCTAACATATTCTTTTATGGACTCTGAGGGTGGGGCCAAGAGGGAGGGGTACCTGGGGAAAAAAGACTACTTCCTTCAGGTGACTAAGTTTTGTCATTTAACTGATAGGTCACTAGGGACAGACAGATCCCCAGGCCCCCATTCTGCGAGTGTTGCTGGAATTAAACCAACCAAGGTCTACACGTGTCCTCCCCATTAACCTTCTGTCCTGTGACAGTACAGACAATTTATGCCCCTTTATCTGTAGCAGTATGTTGCCATAACCTGGGTCATTTCCTCATTTAATATCTTCCATAAACTTCAATAAACCTGTCCTGGAACAGAGTAGATCAGGGAACACAGTGGCATCTTCTCTGGATAGGTTGGGGGTAAAGTGATGGGACTGGGGAAAGGACAGACAGTGATACAGACTGCACTGAGCAGAGCATAGGGGTAAGGTCGCTGGATTTGGCATCAGAGGGCCTGGCTTTGTTCTGCCACTTACTAAATTGTGTGACCTTTGGCAAATGATGTGGGCAAATCTGAACCTTGGTTTCCCCAGGGGTAAATTGGAGTGGTTGGGCTGGAATCTTGTAACTAGATGATCTCTGGGGTCCCTTTGATCTCTGACTTTTTATGACTCAGGGCCCCAGTTCATGGGGTAGAGGGGCTAGATACTTAGCCAGACCTGCTGGGTAACATGTGTTTCCTTTCCTGCTCTGGAACTCCTTCGGGCCACCCGGTACAGTGTGCCAGATACTCCCTAAGGGGGTAGTAGCTGTCTTGGGACCTTCTTCTAGCCCTGCCTCCAGCTCCATCATCAGCAACATCTGTGGGGAGAAGGAGGTAAGTGCTGGGTCTGGGGAGAGGGAAGAAGGAAATAGGGTAAAGGCTGGGGATATGACCACCTGTGAGAGATGCGCTTGCCTTCAGCTGGAAGTCTCTGAAAAGTTTAGGAAAGAAGTGGTGGTAGAATCATAAATGTTTCTGGCCAGAAGGGCCCTCAGGCATACTTTCGGAATTCTATCCCTCTGCCTCTGGGTGGGAACACCCCAAATGGGGTGCTGTGTAAGACATCCAGAATGAGAAATGTCCTTTTTCTCTGTGAATAGATTACTTGCCAAGCCAAGAAGTCATTCCTCCAGTCTAACCTGAATTCTGCCTACTTTAGGCACATTTATTCTAGTTCTATCCTGGGGCAGTGGGGGGGTCCCCAAAACCAGTTATTTATTATGTGTGTGAGAAAATCCCTGTGAGGAAACCATCAGTGATTATAGTTGCCCATAGTGTCCTTGAGGTTGAAAAACTAGCGTGTGAAATTAGGACTCTTTCATGCCTATATGTCCTAGCTGCATTAACCCTGTCCTGGGAAATGGGAGCAGCCACACATTACCACAGCTGTCCCTCTTTGGTTGATTTCTCATCCCCACTCTCCACCCTGGCTTGGAGGAAGGATTTTTCTTTTCTTTCATTTTATCACTACAAATTCACGATAGAAAAATACTTTGCCCACACACTAGCAAAAACAAAACTAGCCAAGAGAGAAGGGCTGTTCTCTCATACCACCCTCTGGCCAAACAGCCCATCCTACAGTCAGTCACCTTTAACCCTCATTCTGTCCCAGTGAAACAACTTTGCTTCTTCCAGGGTTCCATTTTCCAACCTTTCATCTTGTCCACTGCTGGACTGTCTCCCAGCCCTTATGCCATCAATCAATCAGTCAATTTGGATGGGCACTTAGAAAGGCCTGGCTGGTGTTGCATTAAGTGAAATGATAGCATCTTAGATTAACAGACTATATGCCTCTTTCTGTTCTCCAAATTCCTTCTGTTTTGAAAAGGTTGTTTCTAGAAGGGTCAAAGGAAACTAAATTTCTGAAAAGGACCTGAGGCTTTTAGCAGACTATAAGCTCCAGATGAGTCAAGGATATGACATGGTAGCCAAAGAAGCTGATTCAATTTGGGGCCACATTAACAGAAGTGGAGTGTTTGGCAAGAAATGTCCATAACCCCTCTGCTCTGGTCGGGCCACATCTGGAGTAGTGGGTTCAGATCCAGGCAGTGCATTCTGGGAAGGATTTTGATATGCTATAAAACATCTAGAGAAGGATGGCCATGGGTAATAGGAGGACTAAAGATGGGGCCATCTGGAGATTGCAGGAAGGAACTAAACGTGTTTAGCCTAGAAAAGAGCAGACTTAGAGGGGATAGAATTCCGGCCTTTGAGTATCTCTCACAAGGAAAAAGAATTAGACTTACTGTAACTGGAGAAAGCAGCAGAGAGGCAAATTTATACTTGAGGCAAGGGGAAATCTCCCTAACAATTAGAGCCCTCTGTAAGTGGAAGGGACTGCTTTGGGGATTCAGGGAGTGCATGGCAGTCTTCTAGCAGGGACCGGGTGAAGCCTTGTCAGGGGTGTTGGAGAGAGCACACCTGTTCTGCCTGAATTGGACAGTGGGGCTCCTGAGGGCCTGTTCAGCTCTGCAGTTCTGGTACCCTGTGATTGAGAAGTCTGGAGCTTAAAAAGAGTCAGAAGAAGCCATTTTCCCTTTCTTCTTCCCCAACTTTTTCCTCCCATCTTCCTCAGCAGAGAAGGGACACTGTGGGTGTAGAAACCTGTAAATAACATCAGATTTTTCAATATGTTGGTTAGTTTTGCTGAACTTTTCTTTCTTTTAAAAAAATCATTCTTTTTCATTCATTATAATTACAATGTAAGAGGAAGGGGCTTACTCTTATGAAGGTTTGCTCTCTGGGAGAGGTTGGGAAAAAATACAGTGGGAAACGTCGGTGATGAAAAATGGAAGATGACCCAAATTTAAAAAGATCAGGAGTGGCCAAGCTTCAGGAGACTTGGTGAAGGAAGGACCATCTCTTTATTTTTCAGATCCTCTGTGTTAACCTTCCTCCTCAGTAAGTTTTCCCTTTTTCTGCATGCCACCATAAAAGAGGATGAGTTTTTAGAAACAGGGTGGGATATTTTCCCCACAGCAGCCCTGGAGCATCCAAAAGAGGCCAAGACACTGGGCAAAAAGCCCAGGATCATCCTCCAGACCCAGCCCTCCCTGGCAAATGCTCCATTGCCCCTCACTCCCATTCCAGCTCTCCCTGGATCTCCTGCTGGTCTTCCCTGCTCTTAGAAGACAGTGGGAAGCCATCAGCTCTTGGTGCCTTGGCTGAATATTTATTTCTCCTCTTCCCTGGAATGTAGCACTTCTGTCCACACTCTGATTTATTAACTGCAAATGAGCATATTATTAGGATTCCTAACCATAGGCCCATTAGCCTCTCCCAGTCTGAGAGCATCGAGGACCCTCCCCAAGAAGAGCCAGTTACATAAGCTTCTTTGCCTTTTTCTAGCTTTGCAAAGATCTCTCTCACCTCTGAGTGAATTTCTTTAAAAATCAGAAAATAAAACAAATAGCAGCCTCTTACAGGAGATCATAGGATCGTGGATGTAAAACTGGAAGAGATCAACCTTCATTTTCCAAAAGAGGAAACTGAGGCCCAGTGAGGTGAAGGGATTTGCCTAGTGTCACAGAGGTCCAGAAGCTCAGATGTGAAAGAGAACTTACCCCTTATCCAATGAAGTAGCGTACACACTGTCTCCTTCTTCACTTGCCTTTGGGCAGGCTGAAGGACTCCTGAAGCTACAAAGGTATCTACAACCAAGGAGTTTTATCTGCAACCATCATTTAGTTCCAGTATCTAAATAAGTTTGACCATTAGGGAATTCTTCCTGATCTCTCAGTTAAATCTTTTTTTATTTTTGACTTCAAGAAAAATGTCGGCTCAAATCTGCTGCAGTCTCGTTAGTCTGACAATGACAGGGGTCTAATCCAAGTGAGAGTGCCAAGGTTTCTCTTCCCTTCTCTCTCTTGCTGCTTTTTATCTTTCCTTCTCCTTTTATAATTCCCCCTTTCTTTGCTTTTCCCCCTTTTGCTCTCTCCTCTTCTCTGTGTTCTTGGACCTTTGTTACATTTTCACTCATATTCCCCACTCGCACTGCTGGCTGGCATTCATTTGGCGGTTTTTCCCTGCTGGTGCTTCCTTTAACCCACATTGGCATGTACAGGCCTGAGGGAGAGACTTCACCTTGATCTCCCCTTGCCCCAGCGGTTCCTTATAGTGTCAGTAACTAGACCCTAGCCTGGCTCCACAATCATTACCCATCCTTTGTTTGTCCACATCCCTTCAATAGCAACCTTCTTCCTCAGACCAGATTATGCATTTCTTTAAATATTTTATAAGGCTGAATTGCTGTACGCTGATCTCCCTCAGCTCTGGGGGAAAGAAATGGAGCTCTCACTGAAGCTTCATTTCTTTAAAGGCTGATAATATCTCTGTAACCCTTGCTGGACCCTTTTCTACTTCAATGTCCTCTCCTTCCCCCCTCCCTGCTTCCTCCCACAATGGATCTGGCTGGAATGTGATTTGCATTTTCAAATCAATTGCTGATTGATCTTTGTCATAGAGAGAGAATCACAGGACTAGGACAGTGTCCAATCCTTTCTTCCCAGATCCAATAAGGGCAGGCTGGGTCCTTTCACAGCCCATCTTTCATCAGGCTCATTTTCAAGATGTATATCTATTATATAAACCTGGGGAGATGCACACATGGTGCCATTGACACCCATCCTCAGTTAGCCCTCCTGGGGCCCTAAACAAAGCTCCCCTCAACCTATTATGGAATCCAGGGCTATAGAGGAAGAAGTGAACATTTTGTTCACTTAATCATTGTCTCCAGTTAATTTCACTGTTGTGGTCACTTAGATCCTGAATTGTCCTTAGAATATACTAAATTGAGTAGTTCCAACAAGGCCTAGATTTGGGTAGAAAGGAGAGTACCAATCTTCCTATTCCTAGGACCAAGCTAGCTGGGTGGTAATTAAAAAATACCTGGAAATTGCAGATCGAAGAGTGCCAAAACAGACCCAAGTATCGCATCATTACAGCCACAGTCACTCTCCCCACCCACTCTCTGTGTCTCTCTCTATGTGTGTCTCTCTCTGTGTCTCTGAGTATTTCTGTCTCTGTGTGGCTCTGTCTCTCTCTGTATCTCCCTGTCTCTCTGTGTCTGTGTCTGTCTGTCTTTGTGTCTCTGTCTCTCTCTTTCTCTCTGTCTCTTTGTCTCTGTCTGTCTGTCTGTCTCTCTTCCCCTATACTTGGGCTCTTTTTAAAAATTACTTCTCCTTCTCAAAACCGCATTTGCTGTTTATTGTAACCAGAACCACAAACTTTCCGGGTTGGAAAGAACCTTAAAGACTATTCAGTCCAATCACTTCCAGGAATTCCCTTTATGCCCTGTCCTACATGACAAGTAATCATGCAGGCAACCATATTTCACCAAGTTAAAAATGGCAGGGGGTGGGGACAAAGGAAGGGGAGGGAAACCTACCAAATATAATCTTCCCGGGAGCCTTGTCCTCCTTAAAAATGTCTCTTTCTCACCCCTCACACCCTGCTGTAATAGACCCAGCTTTTGCAGCATCTTTCCATAAGATGCTAGCCTCCTCTAACCCATCTTGGGAAGCAAGATGAAAATGATTGTTTCTTTTTTATCTTTGACCCAATTGTTAATCCATATAAGGACCAGTAAAACCTCTCCCTCCCTTCAGTGAAAAACCATATACCTTCCATACCTGGGGGAGCCCAGACTCCCAGTATACAGGAAGAAACTGCCAGTGTCAGACAAGAGAACCTCCAGTGAGCTGGCTGGAGTCCTCATTGCTCCAGGCACCAGGACTGAGGGCACCAGAATGAAATCAAGGCAGATAGCAGCTTATAATGCTTTCACTTTCCTGTTACCCACCAAATAGCTTAAGCCTCCAATAAAGCAGCCATCACAGCCTGTTAAATGTCTCATCCCGTGAGAGGGGAGGAAAGGGAGGCAGAGAGTGATGGCTCCCGGAAATGTCAGGATTAGATGCAAAGGGGACCTGACATTGTTCTAATGAAGCCAAAGCAGATATTTATTTACCTGCTTCTATTGGGGACCTTCCAAATCATTCCCCAGCCCAAAGCACCTCTTCTCCCCAGTGCATTACTACCCAGAGACACTACCTTGAATGTTCCACTCAGTGTCTATAGGTGTTTGAAGTTGGCTGCCCAGCTATCAATTAAACCACGTGGGAGCCAGGCTGCAGTGGCTCTTCAAGCCACCTCTCCGTGGTGACCATCTCTGCCCTCCCCCCAGCAATGACTCTATAGTTCTTGATTTGATCTTTCCTTTTCTTCTTCTCTTTCCCTTTCTTTTTTTTCCTCTCTCACACATCTCTGTTCTGATTGATTAAGTACAAATGAAATATTCGGATTCTTCCTTCAAGAGCTATTAGTCTCCCTGCCTTAGAGAGAAGTTCTTCTATAGATAAGAAAGCATCTCTATTCTTTTTTCCCCCAGGTTCCCGCCACTGGATTCTAGCCTTGCTGTCAATGTGAACTGGTCCCCAGCCAGGGGTCATCTTGTTTGGTCTCTTTTCATCTTAGAAATCCCAGGGGCTCAACCCAGTCTTCTTCATCTCCCCCTCCCCTTTCTGTCTCACTTTCTGTGTGACTCCATCCTTCTCTGTCTCTCTAACTCCCTCTGTCTTTGTCTGTCTCTGTCTCTGTCTGTGTCTCTGACTGTGTGTGTCTCTCTCCCCCTCCCTCTGTGTGTGTGTGTCTATCTCTGTGTCTTTGTCTCTCTGTCTCTCTGTCTCTCTGTGTGTGTCTCCAGCTCTCTCTCTCTCTCTCTCTCTCTCTCTCTCTCTCTTTCTCTCTCTCTCTCTGTCATCTGTCATGTTCCCCTTCTCTCTCTTCTTTCCCCCCTCCACTATGTAGTAAAGGAGAGTCTACTTAATTGAAGAAAACCATCTTCTGCTTTTTCTCACAGATCTCTCTCCCTCCCCTTCCCCCCTTTTCTCTCTGGCCCTTCTTCTTCCCTGTCCCTCTATCCCAGGTGCCCCATTTCAAAGTGGCCCCTGAGGAATTTGTGAAGTTGCAGTCCCAGAGATTCACCACCCTGAACCTCCACCCCAGCAACACAGATATCAGCGTGGCAGTCGCTGGAATCCTGAGGTTTTTCAACTGCACCACAGCCTGCCTCATCTGCGCCAAAGCAGAATGTAAGTTTCCTGAGATTTGGAGCTATCATCCCCGGTCAGTACAGCCTGACTGCTTCTGCACCCTCTTTAGAGTGTCCCCAGGATAGGAGGGGGAAGGCTGATTTCGAAAGTTAAGCCTGATAAACAGAGCATGTAAGCAAGGGCTGTGTGTGTGTGTGTGTGTGTGTGTGTGTGTGTGTGTATGTTTGTGGGGAGGCATGTTTGCATATCTGTATGTGTGTTTATTTCACTCAAGAGCCAACTATATGTGTATGAGAAGAACACATGTTCTAGCTCATACAGAAGCAAACCAACAGCCAAGGCTCTTTGCATCTGCAAACTCAGTTGCCGCACTTCCTGCCTCATTGTTAGGGAGATACAAAAAGAGAGAGAGAGAGAGAGAAATTGGACGCATGTGTATTCGGGGGTTTGAAGAGTATCTTTCCCTGGAGAGCAGGGTTTTGCTGATGGAATGAGGTCTGAGGTCAATTCCTGATAAAACATTTTTTTTAAATGCAGGTTTTGGAAATGCATTTTCTCTGACTTTCAGACAATTTGTGACATAAATTCAGTGTTTATAAGATTTAGCTAACATAATCCAGCTCCTTCCAGCACACAGTCACGTCTATGTGCTTAAGGCAGCCACACACCCACATTCGGTCACGCAGATGCTGACCACTGGCTGTTCCTGGGTATCGGACATGCACTGCATGTCACATTGTCCTGCAGGTTTTTAGGGCCTGCATCTTTATATACAGTCAGGTTCCAAAAGCCCATTTCATCACTTCTGCCCCTTTCAGAGTAGTTCTAGTGCCTGCAAAAACTGGATACACGAGTCACCTTCACATCAACAGGCTAGATATATTTGCTTTTACCGTGTTGTGCTTTCTGCTTTCCACTTGTATATTCATTCATTCATTCATACAAACATTTGCATGGATATATGAGTGTATGGACAGATCCATTTGGTTTTTTTAAAGATTTTATGATTGTTGCCCTCTACCTGTGTAGGTGGAGGGCAGTATTCACCCCTGGCAGAGGTGAATGGTAGGTATATTCATTCGTTCATTCAAACAAGCAAATGCAGTAGGTCCCTTTGTTTTTACAATGTTTTGGTTATTGCCCTCCACCTGTATGTTCATTCATCCATCCATTCATTCATTCACTCATTTATTCATTCATTCACTCATTCATACAAACATGATAGCTCCATTTGTTTTTGCCATGTAGTGGCAAAGTGTACCTTCCACCTGTATATTCATTCATTCATTCATCCAAACTAATAGATCCATTACTTTTTACCATGTTGTAGCTACTGCCTTTCACCTGTGTATTCATTCATCGATGCATCTATCCATCTGTTTGTTCATTCATTCATTCATATGAACATGATAGGTCCATTTGTTTTTACCATGTTGTGGTTACTGCCATTCATTCCTTCCTTCCTACAAAAAAACATTGATTGAGCCTTTTCTGAGGTTTGCTAGGCACTGTGTAGGATACGAAGATGTATATAAGCTATCCTTTGCTCTCAAGTAATTTTGAGTTAAATTAGGAAAAGAAGTGATACTGACACAAACAAAAATCAGGCATATAATTCCACACATATAAAATATGCAAAGACAAATATATCAGCACACACATACAGTAAATAAAAAAGTTATAGTGGAAAGAACACGGAATTTCGTCAGAAGGCCTGTGTTCCCAACCCAGTTCTCCTGTTGACTTTGTACAAGCCCCTTTACTTTTTTCAGCCCAGGTTGGCACATCGGGGGATGTAGGAGTAATAATAACCATACTCCTAGCTTCCAGGGCTGCTGAGGGAATTCAGTGATGTGATGTGTATGTGTAAAGATGTATGTAAAATGCTTTATTACCATAAAGCTTTATGCAAGTTGAAGTTTTACTGTTCTTATTGCTGGTGATCTTAGAGACATAGCAAGACAGTATTTCTTGAATGTTAAACATAGTCCAGACAGTAAGAGCCCAGAGTGGGTAAAAAGAGATCGCTATGGGCTCCACTGGTCAGGGAGGCACCGTTAGGTAGTAGGGGGAACTTCATCTGGGTGGGATGGACTGACAGATAGTGCGTGATCTCCTTGAGGGCAGGGTTCATTTCATTTTTCATCCTTATATCCCTTCCCCTACCAGACCTAGTGCCTGGCACTGCTTGTTGCTTGATCTATTTGGAGTCAAGAAAATGGGTTCAAAGCTTTCATCTGATACTTACTACTGGCTGTGTGCCTACAAAAGAGTTATAACTTCTCTGAGCCTCAGATTTCCTCGTGTATGAAGAGGCTATAAAGTGGCTTACCTGAACTCTCTCTTAAGATTGTTATGGGAGTGGCTAGATGGTGCAGTTAATAGAGCACCGGCCCTGGAGTCAGGAGGACATGAGTTCAAATCCGGCCTCAGACACTTAACACTTGCTGGCCGTGTGACCTTGGGTAAGTCACTTGACCCAATTGCCCTGCTTTCCCCCCTCCAAAAAAAAAAAAGAAAAAGAAAGATTTTTATGAAGATCAAATGAGATAGGGGCTGTACGCACTTTGCAAACTTTAAAACACCTCACAAATGTCACATTATTATTATTTAGCTATGCCAAAAGGTGAAGAAGGTATTCTAGGTAAAGAGAAAAGCCAAGGGGTAAGAACGTACATAGTGTATTCAAGGGCCAGCAGTTGGATGAGCCTTTCTGGAATAGAGGATCTGCGTAGGGGAATAATAAAAGATAAAGTGATTTTCAACATTGATGCATTGAACATTTGTTAAGGTATTCTGTGTAAAGTAAGGACAAAGGAAATTCCAAAGTGAGATGAAGACATAGCCTCTCCTCTTATGGGGCTTTCAGACTTGCTAGATATTAAGGTGCTGAAGTGGAAAAGTATAATTCACAAAAATCACTAAATCAACAAATATTGATTAAGCACCTACTATGTGTAGGTTCTGTGTCCTACCATGTGTAGGTTCTATGTTAAGTGCTGGGAAAGCAAAGACAAAAAAAAAAGAAACAAACCTGATTTCAAGGAGTTTATATCCTATCAGGGAGACAAATGCATATATAAGCATATACAGAAACAAAATGAATGCATGGTAGTTGGCGAGGGAGGACCCTAGCACCTGGGGAATGGGGATCAAGAGAGACTTGTATGTTTGGGAGTTTAAAAAAAATGCTACTTTGGACTCAAAGTGGGGATCGAAGCAGACTTAGTGGAGGGACTTGGCATTGGAATTAAAATTCAAAGAATAACTTGGAATTCAACAAGTGAAGAAGGGGAATGAGGACATGCCAGAAATTGGGGACAGAGTGAGCCAAGGCATGGAAGTTGGAGAACAGTGCATCTTGGGAGATTGCTGAGTAGATCCTTCTAACTTAATTCCACGCCCACCCCACCTCCCTGCCCCAAAAAAGCAATTTTGAGATAAGATTGTAATGGTATAGTGGTATCATATTTGAGAGGACTTTTGAATACCAGGCTAAAGAGTTTGGATTCTTTTCCTGGAGTTCCATGACGCTCAACCTTTTTGAACATTAGAACCCCTTTATAATGTCAAAAAATCCATAGAACTCCACATGATAGTAGTTTGGCTGTTACTTTCCATGCATTAAGGAAATACATTCAAGCTACTGTGAATTCAGTTGTGTTTTTGAAGGAATTTATATTTTATTCATCATAGTAGTTTCTACACATTTGAAAAAATAACAATATGGTTAAGAACAGTTTTTATTCAATCTACAAAGGTATGCTTGCTTACCTATGATTGGCATATGAAATCTAGGACCCCATGCAAAAACTGTGATGATTACCACTGCTCTAGGGGATAGAGAGTCATTGAGGGTCTTTCACAAGCATATATGCCCTAATTTGAGAAGAGCTACCACTGGCAGACATGTTAGAAGGTTGATATGCTCCTAGATGTGCCCCTACATTCTTCTGTGTTCCATTTTTTTGTGCCTTAGTCTACCACCTTGGGAATGGGCATCATTTGTAACATGCTTTAGGCTGTTCAAATAATAAGCCCTGCATAAGGGTTGATTGCCTCCTTGCCAGATTTACTCACCCTACCATGCTAAAGCTTAGGCACATCCTACAGCTTAGAGCTCCCCACACCCAGGATAGAGTACCTCTTTTCCCACAGAAGCATTTGTAGCACTAATAATGTACAGCTTTTGCCCAGTAATCTTCCTCTTCAGAGTACTTTACTGACATTAATTAATTAACCCTCCAAACATCCCTACCATGAAGGTAGTTTTAATCACCACTCCACTGACTGGGAAGCAGCTGTGTAGATGGGGTCCAAGAACATGGTCATGGGGATGGGGAACTAGAGACCTCCACTGGGGAGGTAATCATGCTGGCCCCTGGCCCTTTCCTACAAACCAGGACTAATGGTACCAAGGAAGCTGGGTATGCATAGAAACACATAGATAAACTCACTCAACAATCAGCAGTTATTTACAGGGCACTGACTATGTGTCGGCACTTGGCTAGGTGCATGTACAAACAGGAGAAGTATGAGATACGTTTCTGGCTCTTGAATACAAACTATGTCCTCCCAACTGCCCCTGATGGTGTATAGATCTCTTGGTATGGAAACTTCTTCCACAAATGCGTCTTGGCATCTTGTCTGTAACCCAGAGTCCTAGAGAGTAGCCTGAGAAACTGGGAGGTTAAATGAATAAGCCACCATCATGCATCTACTATGTATCAAGGGCAAGACTTAAACTCATTTCTCCTGGATTCCAGAAAACTATTGAGATATCATAAACATATTGCATTTTACAAAGCTCCTTCCCCACACACCACCACTGGAAGATAGGTATTATAGTTATTCTTGTCTCTATTTTCTGGATGGGAAACTAAGCTTCACAGAGAGAAACTGATTTAATTTACCCACGGTACCCCAATTAGTAAGAATATAGCACTTTAAATTTCCCTTTATACAGTGATTTGAATCTTGCAAAATTCATATTGTACATTATTTGAAAGTAGTGGTGAGTGCCCTGGATTTGTCAGAAGTCCTAATGGTTCCTAGCATCACTGCTCAATACCCATGTGACTGTGAGAAAGTCACTCCATTTCTATGGACTTCAGTTTCCTTAACTATAAACTGAGGAGAATGGACTAGTTCATGAACTCTGGGTTATATGGACTTAGGGCTTTTTAAAAAATATTTTTATTTTCAATATGATTGGTTTCCTTTGTAGTTCTATATATTATTTATTTACATTCTATTCTGAGAAAGGAGCCATAGACTTACTAGACTAGCAAAGAGGTCCATGACCCCAAATGTTAAGAACCCCTGATCATTATCTCTCAGATCCACTCTAGCTCTAAATTATGATCCCATATGATCTTTACAATAATATATATGCATTATACATGCACACATATATGCATGTGTATATATGTTGTATTCATGTATACACACTTATACATGCATGTATATATGTATGTTGTGCATAGGTATATACACACATAACACACACATATGGGTATACATGCATCTGTTTCTTTCCTCTCTCTCTCTCACTTTCTCTCTCTCCTTCCCTCTCCCTCTCTTTCTCTCTCTCCTTCCCTCCCTGTCTCACTCTCTCTTTCTCTCTCTCTGTCTCTCTCTCTCACTCTCCTGGGTGTCCCTATCTCACCCAGACTAATACTATGTAGCCACTCACAGACCTGATCCCAGTATTGATCTGTTTCTGAGCCAGGGTAGTTCACCCCTCCTTAGTCAGTTTGGTGGCCTCCAGCACCATACTGGCCCCAGGTTTAGTGTGGACACCCAATCAGCCTAGCGCATGGCAGCTCACAAACTCTTAAGCTCCATCCATCCACCTGCCTTAGCCTCTCAGACAACAGTAATTATAGATTCCTATATTTATAGGTGGCAGATAGGAGCCACCATACCTAGGGAGAATAATAATGGTGATGATAGCTAGCATTTATATAGTATTTTAAGGTTTTAGGTTCAAGTGTTTATTGCCCTCACTTTACAGATGAGGAAACTGAGGCTAAGGAAAGACTAAGTGACTTTCCCAGCTGCTAAGGTACAATACTGTAGGAATTCAGATGAAAGGAGAGGTCATTGTTCATTGGAGTCTTCAGGAGAGGTCTCATGGAGGAGGGAGGAACTTAAGCTAGGCTTTATACTATCTACCAAGTAGCTCTCACCAAGCTACCGCTGATTCTGCTGGACTTTGCTCAGTGAGCTTCACAAGCTCAAAACTATAGAAATGGAAGCTGCCAACCTATTCTCAGATTTGAGAGCCTATACCATTAGTAATAAGAGTTGGTGTTATTGAAATGGAGAAAAAGTCTCCCTGTATATAAGCTGCCTCTTGCCATACCTGAGGGTAGGGAGGAGAGGAGAACAGAACTGATAGGACAGAAAACTGACAAGATGTTGAAGATGATAAGCCCACTGAGACAGAAGGAGCTAAGGCAGACAGCCCAGCCTGGGACTTATCAATTGGTGGATGCCTCTTCTATTTGGAAAACTTATCTATCAGTGGAGGCCTTTGAGTGACACTGGTCCCTACAGGCCCCAAAAAGCCATGTAGCAGAGCCCAGGCCCCACCAGGGAAAGATCAGATAGGGAAGGAGAGGTTAAGGGGAGGAGTGAAAGAAAAATCTAATCAAGGAAGGAGAAAATGAAGGTCTGATATAAGACAGCTCCATTTCAGAACTGGGGAGGGGGCACTTTCCAATCTGTCTCATTAATGCAAGGCTGAGAGACACCACAAGTGGAATTAAGAAGAGGAATCTAATTTTATTTCTCAGTCAGTGAAATTAGACATAACCCAGAACATTCCACGGGGAATCATGCCACTCACTTATTTGCTCGTTCTCGATTTCTCCCAGAACATGGATTTTTAATAACTGGGTTTTCATCGCATGGAAATGAATTGTGTTTGGCTAGGGGGAGATGTATGTGTGGAGGGGGAGGGGGAATACTTGTGTGGGTGGCTTTTTAACTTAAAAAATTTAAAATAAAAGAAAAAAATATCAGTTAGGAAGGAAAAAGGGATGTGGTAGGACGAGCTTGAATATTAAAATACAGCATCACAGGCCATACTCTAAAAACCCAGGAAAACTGGGATTGTTCTAGTGTTTCTGAGGTATTCAAGACATCCCATAAGGTGTCTTCAGAGTTCTCATTTGATTCAAGCTATGGAGTGACCTGCTCAGCCCCTCAGATTGAACTATGTCCATTTGACTCCTTGTTAGTTGGTTGAGATGGGATCCATAGATATAGTTTATACTGCTTTTTTTTTTACCTCTTTTTTTAAGAAGCAGGGTTGTATGCAGGAAAAAAACCCCACTGTAGTAGAAACAAGGTATTCTGGGTTCTAGTCTGTGCTTAGCTGATTAACTATGTGACCTTGAAAAAGTCAATTAATTCTCCTAGTACTCAGTTTTTAGCTCTGCAAACTAAGAATTCTTTTAGCTCTAACATTCTGTACTTGTTTGCTACAGTTTTCATGTTTTCTTTTCTTCTGTACATGTCTTCACCCCATCCCCCTTATGCCCATTAGACTGAGGGCTTCTCAAGGGCAGGGAGCTTACTTCTTCTCTTACACTTCAGGACCAAGGACAGGATCCTTCACACGAAGTTCAGTCCATGTTAATTGGAGCTCCATCCTTAACAAAACACAAATATATTTAATGAGTACTTATGGTGAGTGAACCTACCATAGGTACAGGATATGGGGAAGAAGTGTGCTTGAAAATAAGAGGGGGGCAAAGAGCACTGGGTGCCTGCACAAGGTGGAGAGAAGCAAGTTTCCAGTCCTGTGAAAGGAGACTGGGGTCCCTTGCCATCAGAGATAGATGTTAGAAGCCAGTGGGCTGCACTGACATGTCAGTCTAACTGAGGTCATCATTTTCCTGCTCATCTCACTCTCAAAGCAGGTCCTGATTGAATTCTTCAGGAGAAACGATATATTTGATTTCAAGAAGTTCCCAGCCCTCAATTGTTTCTGAGGTGCCTTCAAGTTCTAACTCTATATCTTTGTGATCCCTTTCCCCAAAGTATCTCACTCATCCTCTCCATGTATCCTCCATTCACCCTCTCAGCCTGTAGTTACATTGCCACCACTATGGAAGGGAACTAGCTCTCATTTTTCCTCTTTTTACCAAGGAAAGAAATGAGGTCCAGGAATGTTAACTTGTACCATGAATAAGAGGGTTGGGCACTTGTGCCACCTGCCTCTTCTTGCTATCATAGAAAGTGTCAAACTTATAGCCAAGTTGGGTGAATGGGAGATGATCTAGTTTTGCTCCCCATAATCACTGTAAATGAAGCTAATGCTCCTACTTGGACCAAGCCTTGACAAAATAGTGAAGTTATTATACTCCATGGTAATTTTGGAGGAGAAAAATGGCAAAAGTTGCTCCTAGGTGAAAGCTTTTTCTTCTTCCTTAAATTTTCCTAGAGCACAGAGTTTCATATATTCATTGTCCCCATTATCCCTATCTTGCATTATATTTATCTATAGACATGTCTTATCCCCCACCCCAACTCAGTAGACTGTAAGTTCCTTGAGGCCAGGCACTGTCTTTATTTTTTTTATCTTTATATCACCAGCACCAGGTGCTGTGGCTCAAACACAATAGGTGCTTTAAAACATTTGTTATGTTGAATTGAAATCCCCCCTCTCCATGCCAGTTCTGTGCCTTTCCTTTTTTTAAGATGACACTTCCTTTTCTAATCTCTGACAGTCACCTCATAGTTTTTCCACCTATGAAAAGTTTCTCTCTCAAGAAATAATTTGAAACTCATTCATACTGAGGTCTAAGTAACTGATGAGATTTATTGAGGCATCCCTCCCAGTGGTATTTGGATTTTAGCAGGACTCAAAAGCATCAGCTAAAGAAATAAGGCACAGTTTTCAGTATTAGCTTCAGCATAAGGTAGAAGAGAGCATACTTTGGAATAAGGCAGGGAAGAGTAGTTTCTGGTCCTTGGAAATCTCTCCCCCTAGGTAATAGGTTATTTTGCCTACTTTAATAACTGAGTTTATCACTAGGACTCCTCTCTTCCTCTCCAGTTCCTGGAGACAACTCATCTCCTCCTTCCCAGAATAAATAGCCTGCCTAGTCTTTCACAGATCCCTCCTGCTGCATCCTGAGCTACTCTGCTAGACTCACCCAATACCCGGAACAGGGAAGTAATGAAGCAAGGATTAGACTCTGGAGGTGGAACTAGGCTGCCTGTGATTGGTGAGGGTGGGAGAAAGAAGGAAGGAGGCAACAAGGCAGAAAGAGAGGAGAATCTGCTGCTTTTGATGCCTTAAGCACCAACAACTCAGGGTCACTTCACTGGTCTCTAAACCAACAAAAAGCAAACAAGAAATTCCAACAAGTAATAATAGAACTAATGAAAATTTCCAAGATGACATTACATGAAATCAACTTTCTTCCAATGTCCTGGGTAAGAGGTAGCCTCTTACAAATTCTCTGGAACTATTGTTGCTTCCAAAGGAAAGTCATAGTTCTATGTAGACCTGGGCCAGTTGTATCCCGGACCCCTGGTCTTTCCTATTCCCACTCCCTCTATTACTGTGATTCACTAGTTGAATCCAACTCTACTGAATTAAACTCAATTCAATTTGAAATCAGTTTATGAAATACAGTGCCTACTGTGTTGGGTTCTATAAAGATGGAGAGAATTATGAAGTACAGCCCTTGTCTTTAAGGAAACTATAGTCTAGCTAGGGTGACAAGACCAATGCACAGGGAACAATCAAAGAAGAATAAATCACAATATAATATAGTAAATTACATTTACTGTAAGATTTACAATATAACATACATATATTAATTGTAAGGCAATGGGGCATAGTGGATAGCATTCTGGACATGGAGACAGGAAGACCTGAGTTCAGATTTTATCTCTGATGTTTACTAGTTGTGTGACAAGAGAAAAGTTATTAATTCTAAGTGTCACAGTTTCTTAAAAAGAAAGAGAGAAAGAGAGAGACAGAGACAGAGACAGAGAGCAAAGGTTAGATTGGAGGACTTCTAAGATTCCTTCCAGTTCTAAATTTATGAGCCTAGGATAAATGTCTACTATGAGCAGAACATCATGCTAGGCTCTAGGGAGATATAAAATTTAGATAAGATATGGTCCCTGCATTCATGGAGTTTCCAGTGTAAGCAGAGAGAAAATGCAAGCATAAAGGGGAGGAAAATAAGCATTTGTTAAACACCTACCATGTGCCAGGCATTATGCTAAGTGCTTTACAAACATTATTATTTTATTTTCATGCCTTACCTTGTGAAGGTAGCTTCTATTATCGTCCTAATTTTATAAACTAAGAAACTGAGGCAGATAGAGGTTAAGTGACTTGCCCAGGGTCACATTGCTAGTAAGTGTCTGAAGTCAAATTTGAACTCAGATCCTCCTGACTCCAGGTTCATCTCTCTATCCATTGTGCCATCTAGCTAGTCTCTAAATAAGGTTGATTCTTATTTGGAAGGGGGACCCAAAACTCTCTTCATGTAATTGAATTCAGTGTAGAGATGACATCTTCCACCATGCTACTTGCTACCAGCTTTTTCCTGTGGGCAGGGAGAGCTTTCAAATGGGGTGAGGTTTTAAAGTTTATCAACCTAACATGAGCAACATGAAGGAGAAACACTAATCTGAGTGGGAATTTTTGTTCCCGTGCTTCCCTAACAATATCTGGACTACAAAGTCAGTAACTCTAAGAGTTAGCTAGGGACATGTAATTCCGTCCATTTATTTAGATAAGAATTTGAGCGTCAGAGAGATTAGGACTTGCCTAAATTCCATAATTCATAAGAGTCAGAATTGGAACTCAAACTCAGGTTCTTTGACTCCAAATCCAGTGAGAAGAATGCCACTACATTAGAGTATAAACAAAGGCTTGATTGTATGGCTTGAAGGTGAGTGTGGAAATCAGTATGCACTAATGGCCATGTGGTCCAGTAGGAAGAAGACTGGTTATAGCATCAGGAAAACTGGATTAAAATTCTTCCCCCATTTCATGCATGACCTCAAAATTCATCTTCTTCTGAAAATGTTGGTTTGGGATAGAGCAACTAGATGATTCACAAGGTCCTTTCCCAACTTTAAATCCTTGATTCTATCAATCTGAAAGGACTTCCTAGAAGAAGTGGGTCTTGAAAGTTGGACAGGTAGAGATACAGAGGGAAGGGTAGTCTGGATGGAAGTATATTGGGGGAGGCAGAGGAAGATTGTAATCATGTCTACCACACATTTGACAAGTTGGTATTACTAAAGTATGAGTCTAACCATGTCACTCCCTGATTCAAGAAACTTCAATGACTACCTTTCTGTTTCTTTATTGTCTCCAGGATAAAATTCAAGCTCTTTGACTTGGCATTTAGAGCCCTTTACAATCTAGAACCAATCTATCATTCCTATCTGATTTTATATTATTCCCTCTCTTATAGGATATTCCAGCTAAATCTCCCACTGCTGTGCCTTTATACAGTCTGCCCTCCAGGCCTTCCCTCCTCACCTCTACCTCTAAGAATCCCTAAGTCCCTTAAAGATGCAGCTCGAGGCCTGCCTCTTACCTGAAGTCTTTTCAGATTCTCCTCCTTCCAATGAACTATTATACAAAATAATACATAATCATCAATCGAGGAGGCATTTGTTAAACATTTTATATGATTCTTGTGTTGTTCATTCATTTTTCAGTCATGTCCAACTCTTCTTGATCCCATTTGTGGCTTTCTTGGCAGAGATACTGGGGTGGTTTGCCACTTTCTTCTGCAGCTCATTTTACAGATGAGGAAACTGAGGCAAACAGTAGCTTGCCTATGATCACACAACTAGTTAGTGTCTGAGGCCAGATTTGAACTTAGGAAGAAGAATCTCCCTGACTTTAGGCCTGACATTCTATCTACTGTGTCACCTAGCTGTCCTGCTATGATTCTAGCATGGTGCTAACCCACTGTGCTAGGAAGTAGAGATACAGAAACATAAGTGAAATAGTCTCTGCTCTCAGAAAGCTTATACTCTAACAGGGGAGATGTTTACTTTATATATATTTTACATTTACTTATATGTGTCCATGTGATTCCTGACTTCCTCCTCCTCCCCAACTCCAGAAAAATGTGAGTTTCTTGAGGGCAGAAACTGTTTTTGTTTCTGTATCTCCAGTAATGAGCAATACTGTCTAGCACATAGTAGCTATTTAATAAATGCTTGAGTTTTATTTTAGGGATGAGATAACCAAAACTGAACAGGAGGTTAAGCCCCAGGTCAACAGGTAATTTGTAGCAAGCCTAGGACTATAACTTAGATATCCTGACTCCTTATCTATGTCATGCCTTCCCTCCGATGCCTTTTCATTGCTACTTCTTTGAACACCTTCATTGGGGCTGCCTGTTTTGAATGGATAATTCCAGGTACTAATTCTAATATCTTTCCTGAAGCGTCCCTGACCCTGCTCTTCCCATGGCCTCTGATGCCTGAGCAATGGGGTGTAGAAGGGGCTAGAAAAACGTGGAAGATGAGCCTCCTGGGTAGCTTACCTGGCAATCTGGGTACACTCTTTCCCAGGGAAAAAAATGTCCCTGGGCTATGTTGTCTAGGGCTTTCTCATATCAGACATAATCCAGCTGTCATTCCTCAAGCTTCCTTATCTCATTCTGCTGAATTCTGTTGCCTTTCTGGAGAATCCCTGGCGATTTGGCCTCATTCCCAGCCAGACTGGAAAAATTTTCTGAGCCATCACCGTGGGATCACTGGAATTTGCCTTCAACATCCAGTTTCCCTCAGTGAACATCTCAACTCACCCAATGATGAGATATGATTCAATTCAACTGGTCACCTTTCTTAAGAGTATCTACCGTGTGCATAGTTCTGTGTTAGGATGTAGTTTAAATAAGACATAGGTCCTGGTCTCCTGGAGTTTACAGTCTAGTGGGATGATACAGCAAATATAATGAACTATTATACAAAATAATATGTAGTAATAAAGCAAGCAAGCATTTATTAAACACTAACTGTGGTCCTAACACAGTGCTAGACATTGTGTTGGGAACTGGGATCCAAAGACATAGGTGAAATAGGCCCTGCTGATGCCCATCAATTGGGGAATGGCTAAATAAGTCGTGGTATATGAATGTAATGGAATACTGTTGTGTTATAAGAAATGAGATGGACTTCATATTTACCTGGAGAGGCTTATATAAACTGATGCTAAGTGAGAAGAGCAGAACCAGGAGAAATGTGTACACAATCACAGACACATCATATGTGTGATGACCAACCTTGATAAATTGGACTCTTCTCAGCAACACACAGTTATAAGACAACTCTACAAGTCTCAGGATGGAAGGAGATGTCTACATTCAGAGAAAGGTCTAAAAAGAACAGAGTTTAAATGGAGACTGAAGCAAACTACATGCTATTGCTCTTTTCCATGTTTGGTTTTGTTTCCTTTTTCCCATTGTTCATTCCAATGGTTACAACCCTTCTGTACAACCAGACTAATGTCCAATGTGAAAGTATTTGCAGATTCTATACTTGACTGCACGCCACCATGGGGGCCGGGGGGAGAGAGAGGGGAGAAAACTTGAAATTGAAGGGACTCTGGAACTGAATCTTATAAACTAAAAGTAAATAAACAAATCAATAAGAAAATTAAAAAAAAAAAAGAAATAGTCCCAGCCCTCAGGGAGATGACACATACCCATAGAGGCACATCAAGGCATAGCCAAGACATGTAAAGCAGATACAAGGTAACTGTATAATAGACAAGCCAAGTGCTCTATGAGATCTGAGGAATCTGGGAAGGCTTCGTGGTGGTGGTTGTGCGGAACCCTAAATGATGAAATAGGAATACAGCCCACAAAGCTTGGAAAGGACATTGCAGGCAAGGGGAATAGTATGAGCAAGAGCAAGAAGGTAGGAAAATGCAGAGATTGTCTCATTGCATAGTTTGGTTGTAATGTAGCATATGTGGAAGAGAGTAAATGAGAGAAAGTTAGAAAGTTAATGGAGATCACTGTTGTCTTCTTAGAAAGTAGTAAGACTGAGCAGCAACTGTTTGCATGAGGACGCTTAAGAGCTAGCAGCTCTTGGTTCTACCAGTGAGTCTTGTCCTTGGAGGTGGGTCCTACCATTATAGAATGTTTTTTTTGTGTACAGTGATCAGAGGATTAATCAGATGACTTTTTTTGCATTATACATTTTATTCATTGCAGAGTATGCACATACTAAGCTTTTAAGCCATTGTCTAAATCTACATAAGGATCCAGATGGCTTCTTATTCTTTACCTTATTCCTGGGTATTCTTTACAGCCTATGGATGGGGCAAACCAAGGCTCAGAGAAAGAAGCTAATTTGCTTTAGGACACCCAGCAACAAGGTACATGACTCAAACCTGCCTCTCCAGATTCTTACATTTTCTTACACCAGATAATGTTGTCTCCTTTCACTCTGAAATGAACTTTTAGCCTTCCTGGTGAAAAGTACAACAAGTATCATTGTCACTGTTTTTGGAGACTTGATAGACAAGAGAACTTAGGTGGGGTTATAGGTCCCTTCCTTCTTCCTCTCTCCTCTCTCTCTCTGGCTATCTGAAAGTCTTAGGTAGATTTTTCTTGAAGAAGGAGGAGAAAGACCAAGACCTTTGATTGTAATACATATATCTGGATTGCCTTGGAAATAATTTTTAAAATAACATGACTCCACTGAGGGCCTCCTGTTTCCCCCTCTAAATGTGTTTTTTCCTTTCTCCAGCTTCTGGGGTTATGGAAAAAGGACATAGCACTTTATAATGGCCACATGGGAGAGGATGACCTTCCTGGGAGAGGCCTGGCACTATGCTGTCTAAGTCACTGGGTTCAACATTCTGCTGCCCCCTTTTCCTCATTGGAAAGTGTAATGTTAATGGGATTTAAGATCTTCCCCACCCATTAAGGGAAGCTTGCTTAGAGGAGGCTTGCTTATAGGAAGACTTTCACACTTTTTGCTAATTTCTAATTAGGCACTCAGTCAGGAAGGTTGTGCTGCCTTCTGGCTCTGAGAAGTGTATATATACTCTGAGTAGGTATTTTGCTTTGGGGACTCATTTATGACAGGGAGCTTGTGATTCTCTGGTCGAGATTCTAAGTGGAGATTCTGAGTGGCTGTATGTTCAGAGCTCCCCCACTACTTAGATGTAAAAGCTCTCTTGATCCAAGGATGTATGTAAACTATATAGTTGATTCATGTAATCAGAGCCCTGTCTGTTGGTCTTTATTTCTCTGCTTGTATTTTCTCTGAAGTTCAGGGTGCTGACTTTTCCCCTGTAATTTAAAAAGACTGTTTACCCCTTAAAACAACTATCTTTCCTAGTAAAGCAGATCTAAGAACCTGTGCTAACAGCCATTCTGGGTATGCCAGTGTGGTTGCCACTACAGAAAGTGAAGAAAGTCCCAGTCTTCCCAAGGACATGTGTTCTACTCCTCTCCACTCTAGGCAGAGAGTCTCTTTCCCTAGCGTCTTGTAATGTTTGCAGTTGTGGTGTTCTCTTGGCCCTTGGCATTAGCAATGGAGAAATCATGGAGTTCAGCCTCCTGGGAACCTGAACCTTTGAGGATCAGAGGTGTCTCTGCTGTTCTTGTATTCCTAAGAGCCAAGCTAGAAGCAAGAGTGACAGCATATCCTTAGAAATGACCAGACACAGGATGCTTTAGGCCAGTGGGGCCATCATCAACTCATAGCTCTAGATCTTTCCTTTTTTAGGAATCTTATAAGACAAGATAGTTTGGAATATGGGGCAGGTGGATATGACACAGTGGATAGAGCATTGGGCTTAGAGTCAGGAAGACCGGAGTTAAAATCTGATCTTAGAATCTTACTAGTTCTGTGACCCTGAATAAGTCATTTAACCCTGTTTGCTTCAGTTTCCTCATATGTAATATAAATTGGAGAAGGAAACGGTAACCCAATCCAGTATTTCTGCCCAAAAAAACTCCAAATGGAGTCATGAAAAGTCAGACACAACTGAAAAATGACTAAATAACAAAAAGCTTGGATTGGAGTCAGTTGGGTTCCAATCTTGCTTCTCTCACTTACTATGGGCGTGACACTGGGCAAGTCATTTAACCACTTTAGGCTTTAGATTCTTCTGCAAAGTGAGAGGGTTGAACTAGGTGACCCCTAAGATCCCTTCCAACTACGATCATATATATTTATGGTAACTCTACTTGCCCTTGCCCTTCATGGCCTGTAGAGTCCCTTAGCTCATAGGATGCCTAAATGTCTCCTCCTCCCCAGTCTTTATGTGTGTGTGTGTGTGTGTGTGTGTGTGTGTGTGTGCGCGCGCGCGTGCGTGTGCGCATGCGTGCACGTGGTCCTGGTTTATCTCAGGAGTAGGACCTTAAAGGCTGTTTAGTTTAACTATCTTACTTCCAAATGGGGCCTAAAGAATTCAAGTGTTTTGCTCTAGAACACATGACTAGTTAGTCATCAGCAGAGCCTAGACTTGACCCCAGGTCCTCTGATTCCAAATCCAGTATACTTTATTCTGTACTATACAGTCTTTCAAATCATGGGGACCAACTGGGGAAAAAATTATCCATCATTCTCTTGGTTTTCATAGGGAATTCAATGCCTCTAATTCCTTTTCCAAAAGAATCTGGGGTACACCTTTCACTGATGATCTCCACCATACATACATGCATATATACATACATACATACATACACACATACACACACACACACACACATGCACACATTCACACACTCCTGGAACACTCAGCTAGGAAAGGAGAAAGAGCCTGGACCTACTTGATCCCAGTATCTGAGTGCCCAGGAGCATCTGAGATCCCTTAGCCTGAGGCCTTTTTTTCTAAGTCCCAAATTGGTTTTCTGCTGGAGTTCCATTCGAAGCTTGTGTTTTTAATAACTATAAACACACTTCGTCTTCATGCAACAACTCAAAGGTTTTGATAGACACTTGACCTGGTGAGAATTAGCCAGTTTCTTGGGTCCCTGATGCCTATCTTCCTTGGAGTAGAGGATTGATGAAAGGGTGAGTAAGAAGGGGAGCAAGAAGGTGTGGTGGTCAGGGTGACCTAAAGAAACTCCATCTTCCTCTTTAACCACATCACATCCACAGTGCTTAGGATTAAGACTGAGGGCAATCTTTTCAGAAAGTATAAATGTCACATGAGATTATGTAGCAAAGTCTAGCAAAAGACTTTGGGCTCGTAGCCTTGGTTTTTCACTCTGTTGCACAGGCTCCTGAGTCAGTCCTGTAGGTCCTCAGAGGGTCTCTGCTCTCTTCTCTCTCAGGCCTTTTAAACCTTGAGAAGCTGCTCAGACAATTCCTTATCTCCAAGGACACACTCTCCGTCAGGATGCTGGATGACAGCCGGGATCCTACCCCACTCCTCAAGGAGATCCGAGATGACAAGACAGCCACCATCATCATCCATGCCAATGCCTCCATGTCCCACACCATCCTTCTGAAGGTAGGGAGCTGAAGCTGTGAGATAAGGCATAGGGTCCCAGAGGGAAGTCTTTTTTCTACTAACATTTGCTCTCATAGCTACCTCCAAGTGATATTCCCCTAGAGTCAGGGAACTGCAGAGATTGAATCTCCCTCATCCTGCTGCCTCCCTCCTTCCCTGCTCTTATTCTGAGTGCTAGCTGGATAATAATAATGATTTTTATTTATATGGTGCTTTATAGTTTACAAAATGTTTTCCAAATAGAAAGTGAAAGTATTATTATAGACCCATTTTACTTGTGAGACTCAGGCGAAGACATAACCAAGGTCACAAAGTTAGCAAGTAGCAGAGCTGGAATTTGAACTCAGACTTCCTAAATAAAAATAGAAAAGTATTGAGGAAGGTGAAAGCATGTTTCCTGGCCTAAAGGATCATAGCATTACAAATTTGGAGTTGCTAGGAAGCTTCTTTTTACAGATGAGGAAACTGAGTCCCAAGGAGGTTAAAATGACTTGCTCAGTATCATATAAGCAGTAAGTGATAGAGCTAAGATCTGAACCCAGATCCTTCCAGTTCGAATCTAGTTACAGTTATACCAGTTTGGACATACAAATGAACAAAACCCAAGTGAATGTCTATTCAGAACCATCAGATCTATGTGAAGGAACAGGTAAGACTTCTTGGAAGAAGTGTGATCTTGACTTGGACTTTTAAGAAAGGGAAGAGAGAGAGAGAGAGACAGAGAGAGACAGAGACAGAGAAAGACAGAGACACAAAGACAGAGTCACAAAGACAGAGAGAGACAGAGAGACAGAGAAGATAGAGACAGAGACAGGGACAGACAGAGACAGAGACAGAGAGAGAGAGAGAGAGAGAGAGAGAGAGGGAGAGAGAGTTGGGAGGCAAAGGAGAGGGAGACACAGTTTAGTAGAGAAAATGATATGGAGGAATAAAAAAGCATGATGGTTGTGGGAGATATTGGAGGAGATTGAAGCAGGTTCCCAGAGTCACTTGGAATCCCAGAATTGGAAGAGACCTTGGAGACCCTCTTGTCTAACTCATGCCTGTTCAAGAAACAAATCTTTCCCTCTCCATCGCCTTACAGCCATGACCAGAGCCTGAGTCCACTCTGGGCATGTTCATATGTTTAGTCATTTTCAATTGTGTCCAGTTCTTCATGACCCCATTTTGAGTTTTCTTGGCAAAGATACAGGAGTGGTTTGGCATTTCCTTTTCCAGCTCATTTTACAGAAGCCGTAACTGAGGCAAACTGGGTTAAGTGACTTGCCCAGGATCACACAGCTAGTAAGTGTCTGAGGCCAGATTTGACCGAGAAAGATGTCTTCTTGTCTCCAGGCCAGATGCTCTATCTACTGTGCCACCTAGCTGCCCACTTTGGGCATAATACGGGACAAAAAGACAAAAGCCAGACTTTTGGGACACTCTGTAGAAAAGACTCCAAGTTTGCCATTCCTAAGCCAAGGGCATAGTAGGTGTTGGAGCAATTATGAATAGCATTTCTCTCCCAGAAAACAGTTCTCTTCTGGCCCTCTGACCTGGGGAGTCATCGAATTAATCATAAGGTCATAAATCTGTTGCTGTTCAGTTGTGTCTAACACATTTAGGGTTTTCTTGGCAAAATTACTAGACAAGTTTATCATTTCCTTCTTCAACTCATTTTATAGATGAGGAAACTGAGGTAAACAGGGTTAAGTGACTTGCCCAGGGTCACACAGTAAGTGTCTGAGGCTAGATTTGAACTCATTAATATGAATCGTCCTGATTCCCAGTGCAGTTCTCTATCCTCTGCGCCACCTAGCTGCCACATAGGGCATAGATTTAGAGTCCATCTAACAGGAAAGGAGGGGATAGAACCCAAGAGAGGACAGTGTCCAAGATGAATAGGGTGTATTTGGTTGTACAGTTGAGAAGAGACTTGAGAGTAAGGCAGGCAGTTCTCCTTGAAGCCTTTTTGGATCACAAGCAAGGACTTGTGGCACTCTGTTGGATGAGAACAGAGATAGGTGCTAGAGAGGGCTGACACTATGGCCAAGCCTTTCCAGGGCTCACTGGCCCATCCTGATGCCATTTTGATTTTATATTTAAGTGCACCTTACTATCTTTTGCCTGGGGACTTGATTCCTATTTACCTTTTGATGAGAATGAGAAGCCAGGCAGACAATGAAATTATTGTCTCCCCTTCCTATTCCCCTCACCCACCCCTCGCCCACATTTTTTTGTCTTGGAGTTAATAAGAGATTTGAATGAGTTTTCTCCTTACTGAGGGCTATCCCTTCAGCCCGTTGCTATAGTAATTTTCCACTGCTCCAAAGCAGTGCTTTTCCAAAGCGTACACATGTGCATGTACACACACACACACACACACACACACACACACACACACACCCCTAAATGCAGCGTTTTCTTTTGCTCCTTCCTCTCTCATCTTCAGGACCTTCATTAGGCATGACCAGTAAAAACATCAAGGCTAAAGGAGATCCACAAGTGGAAGCTAGCTGCAGGGAGACCCTGCACAGAGTGCCTAATGGGGGCAAAGCTGAGAGCAGAATCTGAGACCTAGAACCCATCCTTGTCTTAGTTGCTTAAATTTAGTCCTCTCACGCTGGCATTCTCTGTGGGGTTAGTCTCCCTATCAGTCCTAGCAGAGTTTTAATTCAGTGGCAATTGGTAGACTGGCTATTTTCCCTGAGACAGGGCCGTGTGTGGATCTGTAGCCTGTCTCATTCTTGAAGAGTCATGATTTCTAGAGCTAGAACGATCCAATCCAGTGGACATCTGTTGTATACTAGACCTGACACTGGACATACAAAGGAATATCTGGACTTGGAGTCAGAAAAACCTGGGTTCACATACTATCTAAGGCACTTATTAGCTGTGTGACCCTGAGAAAGGCACTTAACCTCTCTGTATATCTCACTTCTCCCAGTCTCTGAAATAAGGGGCAGTCAACTACTTCCTCAAAGGGCTTATATTCTTTTTGCTGTTGCTATGTTGTTTCAATCATTGTGACCCCATTTGGGGTTTTCTTGGCAAAGATACTGGCATGGTTTGCCATTTGCTTCCCCAACTTATTTTACAGATGAGAAACTGAGGCAAAGAGGGTAAAGGGACTTACCCAAGGTCACACAGCTAGTAAGTGTCTGAGACTATATTTCAACTCAGGAAGATGAGTCTTCCTCTGATGCCAGGCCCAGTACTCTATCTGCTGCCCCACATAGCTGCCCCTACATTCTACTGAGGGAATAAAGCATGCAGGGAAACACAATTTGTTGTAGTTATTGTTAGGATACCTGGTGGCTAAGTTGGGATTGAGCAGGGAAAGGGGAGGGGTCCCTCCAGGCCGCTGGTAGTATGTCCTTCAGTCAGGCTGAATGCCTTGTAAAGGCTCCCATTAGGAGTAAGCATGTGGGGTTCTCATCACAGCAAGGATGCAAAGCTCTCGTTCCTTTTCAGTTTCCAGAAGGCTTCATTTGCTGATAGCCAGATTCTAGCAACACCACTGTATCAAGGTCCTTGGAGGGGTCAGTGCAGAACACAGCGATCCAAAGTTCTTTAGCTGGAATATAGACAGGAATGTTACCTTAGAGACAATTGAGTTTGCTCCCCATTTTACAGATGAGAAAAAATGAAAGCCCAGAAATGTGGATGGCATTAGAAGGTCAAACAGGTAGCAAATAACCTGATCTGAAATTTGAACTGAGGTCTTTTGATTGTGAATCCCAGATTCTTTTCAGTATGTAATGGATCAGGGACAGATCTGTCTTAGGTGGGGCGAGCTAGGGAAAGAGAGGCTGTTGGGCTCCTGATTCCATAAGACCCATGCCCCTGTGCTTGTTTGGGGCCTGGCAGCACAATTGCTGCCTCTTAAATTCAGAAGGATTTGCAGAGTAATCCCTTACCTTATCGAGCAGCTGCTTCAGCTACAAAGTTCTTGTTTACTTAGAATTTGAGTCTTTAAAAAGTCAAGATCTCTTGTCTTTTGTCTTTAGAATGGAAGATTTCATACACTGGGTTTTCACCATTTGGGCTATACTCTCCCTTCTCTAGCAAATCCTGGGCTCATGTCTTTCTGGGGTAGTGGCTGGCAACATTCCCCCCCCCCCCCCCATCAAAAGCTTGATCAGAAAGGGGTCACAAGGGTCCAAGTCAAAGGATCATGAGTTTTAGAATTGTTTTGGCAATTAAAACCCTCTAGTCCACTGTAGTCTAGTAAAATGAGAACACTATGAATAAGGAAACTGAGGCACATAGGGGGGAAGTGACTTATCTAAGATCACAACTGGCAGAGCTAGCACTAGAACATAATTGTTCTGGCTCCTGACCTTCTTTCTACTATTTAATTTTTATTTCTTTGGCTTCTATCCTTTTTTTTGTAAATGAATCTTTTTTTCTTCCCTGTGTCTCTTCCTGGTAGAGAAACATATTTTCTCTGTAAGCATACACTGTAAGAACACTGGCTTCAATGGTCTCTCAGTGGCCTTGGGGTGACAGATACATGGTAAGACCCTTCCATGCAGTCAGGAAGAGGCATGGGCACTGGGGAGAAAGCGACTCATTATTTATCTAATCTACTTGTCTGTTTCTATAGCACCTGTCAGCCTCATATTCAGGTACCTTGACAGGAAAGGTTGATCAGGGACAAAAAGATCAGAAAAGAGAGAAGAGAGGAAAAAAAAGTGCCCTGGAGGGCTATGTTCTCCTCTCCATCCCCTTGGTCATAGGCAAGGACTGGAGCAGAGTCAAGATTTTTCTGCTCTCCAAGGTACTGAAAAGAGTATATCACTCAGAAAGAGTGGCAAGGATTTAGACATTGCAGGTATAGTCACTCTCCAGTGGGTTTCCTCCCCTCTAAATCTCTCTTCTTGTTGTTGTTTTCAGGCAGCTGAACTGGGGATGGTATCAGCCTATTACACATACATCTTCACTAATCTGGTAAGACATTTTCACACTTTATCCCTTCTTCACGGAGAGCACTGTTAATTAGTGTTGGTAGACTGTGATTGACTATGGCTCAGGAACTAGGTAGTAGGGGGAGTAAAAGTAAAGAGCCCAAGAAAGGCATTGGGTTCTAATATTTTGGAAAATGTAGATCTGTGGAGATCCTCAAAATCCAATGAATCTTTAAATAGCAGTTGGAAGGATTTAAGTTAGACTCTAGGAAGAACTTCTCTAATTTACTGAAATGGGGTAACCTTGGTAGAATGTAAACTTTCTGGAAGTCTAAGAGAGCTATAGAGATGTCATGAATAATAAAATAAATGGTCTATTCTATTGGAATCCTCAAATCCAATCATTCTTAAACTTTGTATTCAAATATAAATCTGGGAAGAGAATCTAATGTGCCCAGGTAAATGTCACAGACCATGGAGGATATTTTCCAATTTTTCAGAGTTATGGATAGATCTTTTTACTGTTGGTTTTCCTGCTATTGGGCATTCACTTTCTTTTCTGAGAAGTTCTCTAGACACCCAAATCAGTAACAGCCCTTCTTCTCAGACCTCACATAGCCTTGTGTTTTGTACCTCTTTTTAATGCGCTTTTTATGTAATAATGTTTCTTCTTGTATCCACATATGTCCCATCCCCCCTACTAGACAGCTCTACAAAGGCAAGGAGCGTGCTTTATCTAACTTTGTATTTCCTCAGCACCTAGCATGGTGCTCTCCACAGAGAAGACCTGTGACAAATGTTTGTTGAATGAAATAATGAATGAAATTTCAACTTTCTAGGCCAATTTCAAGGTAGAGAACTGGGATGCAACAGATAGAAATGACTTAGAATGACAAAATCTTTGAGCTGAACGGTAGCTTAGAGATCATCTAAAGCAGAGCCCAGAGTCTGCAAATTTCTGTTCTTAATATTTTGCAAACTATTTCCTTCACCTTCCTAAGTATTTTATTTTATACATTTAAAAACATTATTCTGAGAAGGAATCCATAGGCATCACCAAGCTGCCAGAGGGGTCCATGACATCAAAAAGGTTAAGAAGGAGTAGAATTACATGGTAGCTTTAGTCTTGTCATTTCTCTTCCCTATTGCTTAGTTTGAGGCATACAACGAAAGACAAAAACAGTCCCTGCCCTCAAGGAGCAACCAGTATAATGGTTTATTGAACTGAATCTAGCCCATCAACATCACTATATAGGTGAGAAAGCTGAGACCCAAAATGTTTAATCCTAAAATCACATTAAGTCTATTAGAAAACCCTAAGTAAGTCAAGGAGCAATTGTAGAATCCATAGCCAATGTTCCACTCTGAGTTGTGCAATTTGCTAATTCTACAGCTTAACACTTAGAAGAACATTTCATGCTTGAATTGCTTTGCCACAAAAAGAGTCAGGTTTAGACTCTAGGAAGGACTTCCTGGTAGACTTCTTTCCTCAAAGTCTGAGAACAGGAGAGCTTCTCCATTATCCTGTATGATTTAGAGACAGGGATGAACTGTCTGATCTTTGCTTCTTTGTAGTTCCAGACCATAAGCAGGGCTACTGTGGAATTACATAGACTGTTCTAGAGCATTACATAGAGCATCAAGGAATCTTAGAGGTAGAAGGGACTTTAAAGGTCATCTAATCCAACCCTCTGCCTGATGCAGGCATCCCTTCTACAATAGTGCCCACAGCCTATGTTTATACACTTTCAGTGCCAGCTAGCATGGTAGATTGTTGTGAGCAGATGATTTCTTTTTGTTACACACAGGCCCTGCCTGCCAACCAGTGACAAACAGTGGGGACAAAAGCTCTCCTGCTTTTATGGTGAGAACTGCTTCTAAAAATCAGAGAATTAACATGTAAACAAGGAAAGAAGAACTAGCCTATTCCCACAGCCACACAGACATGTTCACTTAAAATAAGGCAGGATCCAGGGAGCTCCTGGGCAAGTTGGCAAGAGAGTAAAGAGAGAGATTAAAGTATAATTCCATTCTACCTCCAGTGCCTATGAGAAATAGAAGAGAAGGAGAGTTACAAAGAAAAATTGGCATGCCAGGGGCTGCCACACATAGCACTAGCCCATCAAGGGCATGGTCAATATTCAGCATCCCTTCTCTAAGGAGGTGGGGAGCCACAAGGTTGATGACATAGTTGGGAACTTAGCTCCAACAGTTGGGTTGTAAGACATTGCAATTAGGATCCCATTGATGAGTATGTGATTGTCTGGATTTTTCTATAAGAAAGCCCATTTGAAATCCCCATTTTTACTCATCTAACTAGGATGGATCAGATCCGGTACTGCTTGTAGGCAAGGGAAGGGATGAGTTGACCTCTGCCAGTGCCTTTCTAATTGATAGAATCAATAGGAATAAGATATTTTGAAGCCTGCATGAAGGGAGAAATGGGCAAAAAACAGTGTACAGATGATGCTGTTCAAGTAGGAAAGGAAAGCTTAGAAATAGAACAGTTACAAGACCCAGGCAGCAAGTGAAGGTTCTGGAGCCCACATGAGCGTTCTGCTTGCTGAGACGAGACGAGACAGACGTCTATTAGGAATAATAAAACGATTTCTGATCTCACAGAGGAGGTTGCGCCAGCCTGCTCACCGAGGGCCTTGTCCAGCCAGTAGGAGCTTATAAATATTTATTTCTGCTAGCGTCAGTGTGCTAGAGAGAATGGGAAATGGTGGCAGATGTGATTGCTAGTTGGTTGGAGTGGGAGCCAGAGGAAAAGTTACTCAGGGATAGAGAGGGGCCACAGAGAGAGGTGAGCAGGACCTAAATGGGATGGATGGTTGTGCAGAATGGGGGTAGGGAGGGCTGTCAGCTAGGGGAGGTTAGGGGAAGATCATTCACTTAAGGCATGCCAGACTGCCTCATGTCTAGAGCCTCCTCGTTTTCCAACAGTATGTGTCCCTAATGGTAGTGATTGCTCTGAATGTCTCAATTCCAGGGCATCCTCACAGAAGCAAAGCCCCTTTCTGGAAACACTTCCTGTCTCCAGGTCACCCATTCTCCTCTCATGCCAAAATGATGAACCCACAACACCTTCTCCTTCCTACAATCCATTCCCCTTATCAGTCCAACACTCCCGTGTATTATTACCTGGCTGTCTTTTGTGTCTCTGTCACATGTCCCCAAAGAGACCATGACCTGTGAAAGGGCAGGGAGAGGCTTTTACAGCTTTTTATATATTTCCCACAGTGCCTAGCACAGGCCTCTTCACACAGTGAGCATTCAATCAACACTTGTCACTTGATCAATGGCCCGAAAGATTTTTTCATTGCTAGGAAACTGCATGCACATGCAAATACACATACACATAAACATATACAATTCACTGTGCAAAATAAATGGCTAGGAAGTCCCCAAAGTGTTGGTACTGCTTTAGCTTTTAGTAGCTATATATTATATATTAATTTTTATTAAATAGTTGTTAAATATTAAGTAATTTAACAGTTGTGTTCTATATAGAAATAGCTCTCCCTGTGTCTCTTTCCATATATGCACAAATATATTAAATATTTGGAGAGATATTAAAACATAAA
>CM053582.1:267794523-267873622 GCA_028627135.1 Pseudochirops cupreus
CTTTAGTAGGAAGTATCTTTGTGTGTGTTTTGGAGTTCTAGGATTGGTTTAGAGTCCTATTTTATGGGTATTTTGGGGCGGCTATGTGAGAGCTGCGATATGTTGCTGCTGCTATGCCGCCATCTTGGCTCCACCCCCCAGAAGTCCAATTCCTAAAAGAAGTAGGAGTCATCATTATAAGGCTAGGCTTCAGAATATGTGTAACTGTAGCATCATGGGATCATCTTCAGTGAAGAGACTACATGCCCGTCCTTCTGCTGCTGACATGTTGGACGGGTGCCTTTCCTGTCTCCAATAAGCCCCCAGAGCCCTGTATTTCCATGAAGTTGGGTGGCCCATGCGCTTCCATCAGCACAGAAGATGGCGGTATTCCTTTTTGGCTACTGGGCCCTCAGGCTTCAGTTTCCTTAAGCCTGGTCCCAAGATCATGGAAGGTCAGAAGCCATTCATTACCAACTGCCTCAAAAACATCTTAAATCTGGCCTCCCCGCTTTGGTTTAATTCCAGGTCCCAGAGTACTTTAAACCTCTGCTTTCTCTTCTGAACTCTCTCCTGAAAAACAACAACCACCAAAGGAAAAAAAATAAAGCACCAACCTACCAGTCCACAGCTCTAATCCATCAGCTGGACAACTTCCCAGAGCCTCAGCAATTGATTCTTAAGTGTACTTTATTGTAAAATTATTAAGAGTGTCCACATATTTCAGCTTTATTGAGCCTTTCCAGAAAGCTTCTCTGCATACAACTATACACTTTGGTGAATAAATATGATTTTAAAGTAACATGGAAAAGAGTAATATAGTGAAGGCTTCCTGGGCATCTGTCTGAATCTCTGGGGCACCAGCCTTATCTGGTGTAAATTCAGACAAGCTGCAGGGCCTACCAGTGACAAAAGTCAATGAGATCCAGATTGGTCTTACAAGACCTAGAGGGTATTCAGTATCTTTTCTCTAAAACAGCAGTTCTCAACCTGTGGGTTATGTTCAATTTAAATGTATCCTGCATGTCAGATATTTACATTATGATTCATAACAGTAGCAAAATTACAGTTATGAAGTAGCAATGAAAATAATTTTATGGTTGGGGGTCACCACAATATGAAGAACTGTATTAAAGGGTCACAGCATCAGGAAGGTTGAGAACCACTGCTCTAAAAGGTCCAAGCTATTTGTGCCCAGTCTCTGAACACTCCTCATGAGGAGGGGAAGCAAATGGAGCATAGGAAGATGGGGATGGCGTCAAAAAGTAGATGGATTTATCAGTGGGTAAACTGAGACATGAAAAGGCCTTGGCCTGAGAGGGCCAGGGTCTCCCATGGCATCCTGGGCCATCACCAGTCATTCTGATAAATATCAGGTCACTGGACCCAGATGGCTCTGGAGGAGGAAGTGAGGATGGTGACCTTGCAGAGTCCTCCCTCATTGAAATCCAAGTCAACTGCAAGTCATGTCATCATGTCCCTGATGCCATGGTGCTCTTCGAGAATGAAGGACAACTACAACAACAAACTGAGACTATAGAGAAGAAGTCTCCTGGCTTATGCCACTGGGTAAGGAGGAGATTAGTGCCAGCCCTGGAGTCAGGAGGACCTGAGTTCAAATCCTGCCTCAGACACTTAACACTTACTAGCTGTGTGACCTTGGACAAATCACTTAACCCCAATTATCCTGCCTTCCCCCCGCAAAAAAGGTGATTTATCAGAAGGAAACCCATGATGCTGTGCTATTTGTAGCTGATTCCCTGAAGAATAGAAGGGACCCCAAACTTGATCAGGAGATATGGTTTCTAGCCCAGTTCAGTCACTTTCTAGCCATGTGACCTTTGGTCAAATCTGAGCTTTTTGTTGTCTGTAAAAGGAGAGAGTTAGACCAGATAATTTTTAATGTCAGTGCCTATGCTTATCTAGTACAGATATATATATGTATATATATATATATATATATATATATATATATATATATAATTCTAAATAGATCTAGGCCATTAACTCTAGACAGACCCGTGAAGCAGGTTATTGTCTTCAGGATCCCCACTCATTGTCCATTCCAGTACCCTACCTGCCTCCCAGGTGACCATCCTTCTACTCTCTGGATGCCACTCAGGAGCCCTCACTGTTGTATGCCCTCTGTCCCTGTCTACAGAGCATTACTCTGACCTCACATCCGGAGAGTTTGTTCTGTGCCCTATTCTCTAACTCACCAGTTCTCTGAACAGGAGCCCTAATCTAAGAAACTCCTTAGGTATTAATGGACAAAAATGACTTGAGCTGTGACTTTTCCCAGACAAAATGTGTGTTTTCACAAAGGCTTTCAGTGCCTTAAGTCAAAAGACTGAGTAATGTGGTCATTTCAAATACTGAAGCTGAATCTGTAGGAGAAGTATTTCTGGATTCTTCTTCTCCTTGAGTCATGCCTTCCAGGAAGTAGGCAGCCATCTTTCCCTACATGAAAACACAGGTCACTGAGGCATTGTGGCATAGTAAAGAGGCACTGGACCTGGAGTCAGGAAGTCCTGAGTTCAAATCCAGATTCAGACACTTACCCTGGGTAAGACACAACCTCTCAGTGCCTCAGTTTCCACATCTGTAAAATGAGAGGGTTGGATCAGATGACCTCCCTTCTTGTTCTAAATCTGCCATCAAGCATCAGTAAAGAGGTGGGGCAGTGTGATTTAGTGGAAAGGGTGCTAGATCTGATGCAAGGCAATCTATGTTCAATCTTGTCTCTAATACTACCTAGTTGTATGACATTAGCCGTATGATTTCCCCTTTCTGGGGATTAGTTTTCTCATCTGTATAAAAAGAGGATTGGACTAGACAGACCCTAAGGATTCTTCCAGTGCTAAATCCTGTGAATGAATCCAACATGGTTCTTGACTTATCCTAATAATTCTTCACTTTTATCCTCTAGTTTGAGAGGAAGCATGGCATGGTAGAAAGTTGAATCTAGATTCAGGAAGACCTGGGCTGGAATCCTGCCTCTGATACTTCACATCTGTGTGACTATGGGCAGGTCACTCTGGTTATTCAAGTCCTTGTTTTCTCCCCAGTAAAATGTGTACAATAATACTGGCATTTCCCACTTCACCCTTGAGTTATTGTGAAGCTCAAAGGAGATAATGCTTATAAAAGGTTCTTAAAAACTTTTAAGTGACCCATAAATGTGCACTATGATGATCACAGTATTTGATGGGCTTTCAATTTGGTCTTCTCCACAGCCCCAGGGATGGGTTGGATTGTCCCCATTTCACAGATGAGGAAATCGAGGGTCAGAAAAGTGAAATGATTCATGCAAGTTACCTACAGAGTAAGAAGGAAAACCAGAGCCCAGGCACAAGCCAGATCCCAAGGCCAGTATTCTTTCCCTTGAGACAGTAGGAGAATTGCACCATTCATAGCTGAAAATGAGCGTGCCCCTCAGGAGGACTCAGACTACATGGAAGGAGTTGAGGCAGAGTAGGGGAATTAGGCTGCCCATTCCCCACATAACTGAATTCAGCAAGCATTGATTGAGTGTCAGCTACTTGCAAAAATGCTATACCAGGCTCCCACGGTAGATATCTTCAAGAAACTTAATTTTACCTGCTTGGAAGGGCAGTAGACATGTAAATAGTTAAATGCAAGATAATTTTAGGAGAGTGTTAGCAACCATAAAGGAAAGGAAGCAACAAATACAGTGGAGAGCACATTGGTTTTGGAGTCAAAGGACCTGGGTTCAAATCCCATTTCTGATGCCGCTTCTGCTGTTAATCTCTTTAAGCTTCCATTTTCCCATTTGTGAGCTGGGGTTCATAATAATACTTGGACTGCCTCGATCACAGGATTATTATAAAACCAGAGGTTGCATTAGTTGTCCTCTGTGCTCCCTTCTAGCTCTCCTCCTGGGATCTCTTTGTCCCAGGAGCAGTGCAGGTTTCGGGGTGGTGCTGTCCACTGTGGGGTGGGATTTAGGTTCTGCCTGGTAGGATGAAACTTCCACAATTTTATCCTGCTTTAGAACTAAAGAATGGCAGAGTCTATTCAACCCTCTCATTTTACAGGGGAGAAAACCAAGGCCCAGAGATGGAAAGTAAGGTTTCTCTCCTACTCTCGCCCTACAATGGATTAGGGGTCAAGCTGGAACTAGGACTCGGGTCTCCTGGTTTCCAGTTCAGCAATTTCTCTAATAGATTCCACTAATAGACCTGTCTCTGATCCAGGACTTAGACCAAGGAAAACTGTAGCATGAACAATCTTTCCTTTGGCATCTTCTTACATTCCCTGGAATGATCCCTTTCCTTTTTAATAGGCTGGCACCTCACAAATCCTACTATATTGCACCTGACTGCTTAGACTTGTTTCCAACAATTACCCTTAAATTGGACCCATCTCTCCCCCCACAATCCCAGTAAAACCTGCTCCCAAGCAGCTGGAAGGGCACGAGGAAAGGTGGTCCCAAAGAGATCTCCATTGCTGATAATGCCAGAGCTTAATGGTGAGAAGGCTTCTATTGAAGTGGCAAGAATATTGAATTTAGCACCAGAAACCCAGACTTCAAATCCAATACCTCCCACTTATCAGTTGTATAACCTTGGACAAAGCCATTTAGTTTCTCTGGGTTTCTAATTTTCTAATTTGTAAAATAGGAATCGATCATAAAAATAATTGTAGGGCCAATCTCAAGGGGATTTTGTGAGAAAAGCACATTGTAAGCATTATGTAAATGTGAATTATTGTTATTAGTTGAGAGGTAGCTAGGAATAATGGAAAGGACACTGAATTTGGAGTCAGAAAACTTGGTTGGAAATCTAGGCTCTGCTATTTACTACAGATGAGACCTTGGGTAAATTACTTCCTCTTTCTATGCCTCAGTGTCTTTATCTATAAAGTGATTTGGTTGAACCTCTAAGGTCCTTTCCAGTTCTAAATCTCTTATGATAAGGTGTGACTTGTATTCCTTTTCAGGGGTTTTTGTCTCACACAAAGGAGTGAATCTATAATGGTGGAATTTCAGGTATTAAAAATTCTCTGACTTTAAACCCGGGTCACTGGGAAAGATTTAACCCAGGGATTGGGGGTTGGGAGATGAAGGACATCTAGGCCACCAGTTTATCTGTTAGTATATAAATCCAATGAAGCAGCTTCAGCCTGGAGTGGCTAGCTCATCCCAGCCTCAGCTCCTAGAGAAAAAGCTGACTTAATAAGGAGGATGAACAGTAGCTGTAAAGTAGCAGCCAATAAAAGAAACTGGAGGAAGACGGACGGCTCAGATGAAAGACAAGGAGACAAGTTAACTGTGGTATGAACACTGAGCAGCCTGGAGCCAGCAGAACTCATTTCCTGCTCACTGACCACCTCTATCACCAACATTCACAAGAATGCACAGCCTATTCAGAGCTGCCTGAGAGCAGCCGCCTCACCTCCTCCTCTGATGCTTTTTCCTATCTCTCCCCTCCTCCCCACTTTTCCACCTATTATGGGTTGGGGTCTTACATAGTCATATAATTGACTGACTGGTTTTTCCAGATTAGAAGCTGTTGGGCAGAGGGGGAAAGAAGGGCTGAGAGTCCTTTGATTTGGGACTGTAAACACCCTGTCTTGGTACTCACCCTTCACAGATTGAGTGACTGTGCAAAAAACCTCCCAGGGTACCCTTAACCCTGGAGTCATTCATAGCATCTGGTACAGAATGAGACCTTGTTGTTTTAGTTCAGTCATGAATGACTCTTTGTGTTCCCATGGACCATTCCATCCATGGGTTTTTCTTGGCAAAGATTCTGGACTGGTTTCATGTTTCCTTCTCCTGTGAATTAGGGCAAACAGTTTAAATGATTTTTCCTGGGGTCATACAACTAATAGGTGTCTAAGGCCAGATTTGAACTTGGGTCTTCCTGACTCCAGACCCAGTGCCCTATCCACTGAACCATCTAGTAGCAATCATTGAATCTAGTCTCATTTATAGATGAGCCAACTTGGTGCTCAGAGAAATGAGATGATTTATCCTGGATCAGGCAAGTTCTGAATAGTAGGGTTGGGATTCAAACACAGTTTAAGAGGCTCTAAATCCAGGACCTAAGCATGACATGAAACTTGCTGTCCATCCACAGCAGTACTGGAGCACCTGTGGGACCAATTAATCAGAATATCTGAGAAACCAATAAGTGAAACATTCATTACTCTAATCTGTGTAAGGCGATGCAGGCTTTGCATCCTCAGAGGCCTGGGGAGGAATTCAATAAATTGGAGAAGTTTCTGTCCTAGGGTGGAGTGAGGAGAGGCTTCCAACTCTGCTCAGTGGATGGGGAAGAACAGAGTGTAGGGGTGAGAATCTAGTTAGTAAAGGTGAGACAAGAAACTCCTCCCACAATAAGTTGAAGTGAGGGAGAGTAGGATGCGAAAGGGGAGCCAGGATGAATATTGCCAGGGAAGTCAACAGACACTGAACATATAGGCATTCAACAGTGGATGCCAAAAGCCAGAAAGCGGCAGAGGAATGCACTGAGAGAGAACCAATTACCAGACACTCTTTTGACTGGTGTTTAACAAACAGCATGACAATGAAAACAAATCCCAGAGGACCCCAGAGCCAAGGTGAAGATGCCTTCACCTATCACCCATTCACTATAATTTGAAATCCAGTCCTGGTACCTGCCACACTCACATATACACAAAAGAGACAGTGTGTGCATTTTCTTGTATCTGGGCAGGGAAAGTTCAGATGAGATAGGTCAAATTGATAATTCTCTACTCTGGGGAATACTCTAGTTCAAAATTGGTAGAAACATGATGGAAATATTCCTTTCTGTCTGCTTGAGCTCTGGGTTTAATGAAGCTTTGATAGAAGCTGGGGTGTGGGCAGGACTCTTGTTACTAACTTGTCAAAGACCAGGAGCCTCATCTGTTCAGTGGTATATAAACATCGCTTCCCTTTCCTTTGGGTGCTATGGGTGATTTTCAATTATCGAGGTTTAGGAAATCCTGGATAAATAAAACTGCCCAATATTCTCTAACTGTCATCTTGACCAATAGCCTGGATGCCTTCCAATTCAATCTAGTTCATTCAATGAGCATTTGTTCAATGCCTACTATAAGCCAGGCACTAGAGATACAAACAGAAAAATAAAACACTAACTGCCCTCGAGGAGCTTAATTTATCCCTGAATTACTAACAGTTCCATAGCACTTCATATTTTGGAAGTGTTCTTCTTGAGACAATTCTGTAGGTAGGCAAGTATTTTTAGTCTCATTTTATAGATATGGAAACAAGCCCAAAGTGTTTGAGTGTTACCCACAGTAGTGCTCATAGAAACGCAGCTAGCAAATAACAGCCCCAAGATTCAAACTCCAGTCCCTTGATTCTAAATCTGACACTCTTTCCATGATCACATGCTTCCTCTCCATCATACTGTTTCTTAGAGTTTCTCCAGCCTCCCTCTAAGCCATGTAGAGGCTGATGAACTGGGAAGTGGGCCCTAGAAAGGATAAGGGGAAAAAGCAAAGGACCTAGCCTAGCATTCAGAGTCTTCTGTAAGTGACCCCAGGCCACCTTTCCATCCTTATTTCATATTAGTGCCTTTCAGGAACTTGACTATAACCCAGCTAGACTAGTTGCTGTTCCTTGACCTTGTTCCCTCCTCTTCGGTCTTTCTCTACAGCAACCTCCATGATTAGAGGGAACTTCTAACCCCCTCCCCATCTGTTTACGTCAATATGCCCTGCAGAATGTAAACTCTTTAAGGGAAGGAATTATTCCATTTACTTTGTTTCGGGATCCACAGTACCTAGAAAAGTGTCTTACATGTAATAGGTGTTTAAGCATTTATTAGGCCCTACTATGTTCCAGGTACTGTGGATACAAAGGAAATAATTACAAAAAATACAAAAAAGGAAATAATTCTTGCCTTTAAGTTTAAATACCCCTGGGAATAAAGACTGGATCATGTTTGATTGGATTGAGTTAGCCTGGGACACATTGAAAGTGTGTGTGTGTGTGTGTGTGTGTGTGTGTGTGTGTACATATACATAAATTTATATATATATACATATATATCTGAAGTAAAGAGGATGAAAACAAGCAGTGATTAAGAATTTGCTATGTGTTAGGCATTGTGCTGCATACTTTCCAAATATTTATCTTATATGATCCTTACAACAATTCTGGGAGATCAGTGTTATTATTATTCCCATTTTACAGGTGAGAAAACTGAGGCACACAGCAGTTAAGTGACTTGTCTAGGTTTACACAGCTAGTAAGTGTCTGAGGCTGAATAATCCTGATTTGAGGCATATTGCTCTATCTACTGTGCCACCTAGTTGAGACCTAAGGGACATAGCATGCATGCACTCTGCATCTGATGTAAGGCAAATCTGTTGGTAGCTGATGAAACACTACTGCACAGTACTTGAAGGAGAGCGTGGGGTGAGGGAAGGTGAATTGAAGGCATCTAGGACACCTGCAGCAACCAGGATGACTCCTGTCCTTGGGGTAATCTGGCCCTGTGGAGAAGAGTGCTTGGGATTTAACAAATGTTTGGAAAGCATAGGGAGAGTGAGAACAAAACACATTATTGCAAATCTTATTATTATTATTATTATTATTACACTCTAAATGCTATTGTATTACAAGGACCATTAGGAGAAGAAAGTGCTGTTATTAAGCAATCCAGCATTGGGAACCCAGCTGTAGTCAGACTCCACTCAGAATGTCAAAGGCATCAGCAGCTCAATTAATCACCAGTGGAAGCTTCCCCCAGCCCTGTGCCCGAGGTGCCACAGCTCACATTTAAAGCTCAGTGGCAAAAGTCACCATCATAACTCACAGGTTTGATTCCTCACATGTAAGTCACAAGGTTTTATTTCACTTTGAGTGGCTAGAGACCCCAACAACTGTAAGAAAGGCCCCAGTGTGTTAGCTGAACCCCAGTGCAAGATTTACAAGATGTGGACAAGAGTGACTGAGGATGAGAAGGCCTAGATGGGCTATGATTTTCATCACTTAAAGGAGGACCCATACAGGTGAGGTTACGGATCCATCAAAGTATATTTCACCCTTCAATAGGGAAGAGACATGACCTTTATCCGTTGTCTTGGCAAAAGACATCAGGACTTGAAAACCCCAGGACACTCACACCCCTTTGCAAAGTACATTTCAGGACATGAGAACTGATTTCAAACCACTGAATCTCAGATTTTGAAGGGATTTAAGAGGTCCTTGAACCCCGCTTCCTGCCTAGTAGAAGAATCCCTGGACAACATCCTGCACAAGTGGCTGTCCAGCTTCTACTTGAAGACCTTCAGGGATGAGGGATTCATCTTTTCATAAGGTAGCCTGTTGCCCTATCAGGACTACTCTATTAAAAAGTTCTATCATAAAGGAAAATACCTGGATTTAATGACAGAGTACCTGGATTTTGCCCCATATTCATTATGTGATTTTGGACAAGTTGTTTTACTTTGAGGAGACTTTATTTGTCTCTTTATCTTATATTGTACCTACCCACACACATATTGCCCCTAGTAGATCCTGCTTCATAAACATTAAGCTACTTGAAGGCAAGGACTGTGATGACTAGATTGTTTTTCATCTTTGTATTTCCACTGTCAAGTTCAACACCTTGCACATAGTTTTTGACTATTAACTCTATAAAATGAATGGACTAGATGAAACTATATGTTCAAAAGTCTTCTGATCCTGAGTTCTATGCCTAACTCCGCTATGTATAATCCTGAACAAGTCAAGGCAGTTCTGGGATTCAGGTTATCTCATGTCCTTCCACAAATTGACTAGGAAGCTACCAGACCCTTGGTCGAGCAGTGGAGAAAAGGTGCCTCGTTGCACCTCTGGAAGCATTGTGTTTGATGTACTAGACAAAAGAGAAAGCCCAGAGGAAGATTCTAAGAACACCTGGGGATGGTGCCAATGGCAGGAAGCTTCTCCTACGTTGGCACCCTTGTCCCTTGAAATAATTTCCCTCCTACTGCCCAATGTTGTTAGCTTATAGGTAGCATGGCAGTGTTGAGAGGAAGATAATTTTGGCTTGGAGAAGGCAGACCTGAGTGGGTAGGGTGCTATAGTCATTGGTGTGAGGGCTCAGTGGATAGAACTGGTCTGGAATCAGGAAGACCTGAGTTTGAATTTAGCCTTAGGCACTTACTAGCTGTGTGACCCTCAGCAAGTTACTTAACTCTGCCTCAGTTTCTTCATCTGTAAAATGAGTTGGAGAAGGAAATGGCAAGCCATTCCTGTATCTTTGGCAAGAAAACCCAAATGGAGTCATGAAGAGTCAGACACAACTGAAATGACTAAACAAGCTTCTTTAAAAGTGATAAAGAGGTAGCTAAAGCTTGGTGGGTAGGAAGGGGAGTGGGAGAGGTTAGAGATGAAACGTCAACACCTGAGACAGGAAGCCAGCATTAAAAAGTCCGTGTTTCTGCCCAACTAGACAGTGATCTCAGGACATCTACTGTTTATATCTACTATGACAAGTCAGCCAGTCTCACTGCTGTGTCATTTCCTTATTCGCTAGGGACACACTGAGAGTCCTGAGGGTACAAAATACTATTCTAGATGTTGAGTACAGCATGAACAATAGTCACAGCAGTGGGCTATTATGGAGGAGAGAGAGAACTAGGGAGAGACTTCTGCCTCCCTGGTTCAAGTAACAAATGCTTAAATCCTCCCACCCTTTGTTTTTCACCCCATTGATCCGGTAGGTGGCATGCAGCTGGGCACATCTGTCTTTGAATGGCTTAGTCACAAACTGATATGTGGAGTCCTGTTGAGAAAGAAATACCCAGGAAGGACAGCACTCCTGGGAGGGATGGATGAGCTGACTCAGGTCATGGGGATAAATGAATGGGAAATAAGCAGGAGGAGGAGGCCAGGAGAGCTAGGAGCTGGGGGGGTTTAAGGCTGAATCTCCTATTAAATAGAATTCGCTGACAGGTATAAATTAGTCTCCTAGCTGCTTCTTTCTTCAAAGAGCTATTTCACAAAAAGCAATCTCCCAGCCTGCAGAGAGCACAGGCTTTGGTGCAGATAAATAGAAGCAGGGACTAGCGTTACGAGGACTCCAGAGAGGGCGATAGGAAGGAGTTAGAAGGTGCCTAGAGGATGCTAGATCCCTAGTAACTTCAAGGTTCATCTCTGCTACTTATCAGAGATGAGGATAAAAGAGTGAGAGGTTGGATCTGTGGAGGGGCTAGCAATGTCTTAGGTCATAAGTATCAAGGAAGAAATAAATAAGAAATGGCTAGGATGTGGTAGCTAAGGGAGCCAGGACCCTAAGGATAATGGAAAGACATTGGGAATGAAATGAGGACACTGGGGTTATAATCCTAGCCCATCAAAATCCATTCAATAAGTACCTACTATGTGTCAAGTACTGTGTCACTGGAGGCACTGTGACTAGACATTAGCTCTGTGACCACGATAAAATGACTTAACCTGTCTGAGCCTCAGTTTCCTCATCTATAAAATGGAGATAATAACTGTACTTCACAGAGTTGTCGTAAGGAAAACATGGTAAAACTAAAGACACGATCTACACAGTGATAGAGAATGGACCTGTAATTTCATTGGTGTAAGGAACTCTGAGATAAGGAAGCTCCATAGATCTTGAGGGTTAGCACCTCTGAAACTTACATCAAATTGCCTGGAACAAATTTGCCTGGAACAAATTGCCCAGAGTCATACTGCTAGCATGTGTCAGAAGCAAGACTTAAATACAGCATTTCTAGTACCATGGTCACATGCCACATGCCTCTGACATGTATGTATGTCATGTATGTCATGAGCAGTGAAGGAGGTGTAATGGACAACAAGCTGGGCTGGCCTCAGAGCCAGGAAGATCTAGGTTGAAATATCCTCTCTGACAGATACTGACCCTATGAACCTGTGCAAGTCTCCATGCTCTAGGCAAGTCTCTAAGAATATAAATTGCAGAGAAAGTGCTGATCTGCATTGGTTGATGGAGTTTCCTCACCTGAGAGTTCCTTATACCAATTAGTTAAAGGTTCAGTAAAAAATACACTTAAGTTATTACTATCATCATCATCATCACCATCATCATCATCATCACCATCATCATCATCATCATCATCACCATCATCATCGTCACCATCATCATCATCATCATTAGATTTGAATTAGAGATGATCCAGAAAAGTTCTTACTCCCCAAACCATCTGCACCTTAACTCTCAGAGTAGACCAAATGTGTCTCTTCATTCTTATGGGTTGAGACCTTGCAAATTTCAAGAATCCTCAAAAATTTAACTTGACAAACATTTATGAAGTACCTACTATGTACAGAGTACTAGATGTTAGGATACAAAGGCAAAAAGAAAATAATCCCTGATCTCAAAGTTTTACTGGAAGGATATACTGTATACATAGAGAAGTAAATATAAGACTTTTAGAAGAGGGAGAAAGTAGCAACAACTCGGGCTGTAAGATAGAACAGGAAGTGATTCAGGAAGTAGAAGGTGGCATCTAATAGCTTATAATAATAATAGCTAACATTTATAATAGCACTCAGTTGTCAAATTTTTATCTCAGTTGGTTTTACTGTCCATGGTGCTGAATACAACTGACTTCATTCCTTATTGACAGTGAGACATCTCAGTCCAAGGCCGTGTATGTATGTTTCTTCTCCTTAGAACAATGCCCTCTCCTACTCCTCAGAGTATACAGAAGGCAGGTCATGTTGCTTTCACTCAGGAATATTGTTTTTGTCCTTGACTGATATCTTTAGTCCTTCTCCAATCCACAGTATCCCCACACCAAAACCTTGCATTTCTTTCTGTTCTTAGTCCCAGAATGGAAACAATCCATTTATGATAGTGATTCTTTGCAATCACTGACCACATTCTTTGAGTTAAGGCAGATATGTGGCTTAGCAGATAGACCACTGGACCTGGGATCAAAAAGACTTGAGTTGGGGGGCGGAGCCAAGATGGCGGTGTAGCAGCAGCAACACATCGCAGCTCTCACATAGCTACCCCAAAATACCCAAAAAGACTTGAGTTCAAATTCAGCCTCAGACTGGTTCTGTGAGCCTGGGCAAGTAACAATTTCTGTTTAAGTTAATAACAGCAACTACCTCACAGGGTTGTTGTGAGGATCAAATGAGATAATATTTTTAAAGCACTTAGCACAGTGCTTGTCACATAGTAGGCACTCTATAAATGCTTATTCCTTTCTCTTTCCCCCTTGAATTAACTAGTCCCTACTTCTGCCCCTGAACGATGAACAGCATGATGACCCATGAGAGATGCCTCAATATCCTGATCAGAAATGAATTTCTGTTTGTAAAATAGATAATTAGAAATGTCACAGGCTTTAGGCAGTCTGAGACATTACACCACTTCAAACAAGTGAAATTCCTTCCCCCTTAGCTTCCATACTGATCTTACCAGATTGCTCTCATCCTATTACAAATGAAGCATTCCCTTGAGCTCCCATTTAACTCACTCTTCATTTCAGGATAATGTTCCCTTTTATTTATTTACTTATTTTATTTATTTCTAGTGATCTGACTTCAGTCTTAAGTTGCTTTTCCTTTGCGTAGGGATGGAGGCAGAAGAGCATCCAGAAGATTGGCAGGATTGTTTTTTTTTTTTGGGGGGGATCCCAAAAGTATTGGGAGGGGGTGAGGGAGGATGCTTCAGTGTTCACAAACAAGGAGAAACAAGGAGAGGAAGTAAAGTATAACAGGTCTTAACACTGTACAGGAAATTATCAATTAGCCAGAACCTAATTAACCAAAAAGCTCAATTAGGCAGATTTTCTCCGTTTTTCCTCCCTCCCTTCCACCTTGCACTCTGCTTTTAGGAGAAAGAGGCAAGTGACAGAAAGCAAGATGTTGACAGAGGTTTATTCCAAAAAGCAACTTCCAAAGAATGTCTAATGTTCCATATAAATACATCCTGATCTTTATCTATAGCAATGGGCACTTCAGTGTGTATAGTGGAAAGAACGTTGGATTTGGCATCAGAAGACCTGGGTCTGAATCCTGAGTCTCCTTTGTTCTTGGTTAAACTTGTGCCCTTGAGCAAGTTATCTCCCATTTCATGGCCTCTATTTCATCATCTGTAAGATAGCTAGATGCTCTCTACACTTCCAGTTCTAAATCCTCTGATATTCACTGTGATGACTATGAGGTACTGCAAGACTGGCAATCAGCATTCAGTCTGTCAATCAACAAATATTTAGTGATCATCCACCATAGGTGTTTGGCATTGAAGGTGATAGGTGGTATGACATATGATCTCTGTCTTCTAGGGTGTTCCAGTGCATTTGGGGAGGTAAAGTAGAGCATATGAGAAAAGTAAAATAACCAAGGAGGAGAAGAAATTCACCAACAAGCATTTAAGTACCTAGTATATGCCAGGCACAATAAAATGTAGCCATTTCTGCCCTCAAGGAGCTTTTATTCTGCCAGCATGTGACATTTAATCCCATGGTTAGATACCAAATAAATGTTATAGGCAAGAAGTGCTGCATGCTTAGAGAGGGTTTGGAATGAGAAGGGAGGTGCTTTCCCAACACTAGTCCAGCCACCAGCCATTTAGAGTCATTTACTCTGTTTGTACAGCCCTTGTAGAGGCTGTGGAATCCCCAGAAAGGAGATATTTAAGAACAGAATCAACAATCCACATTAGTTTACACCTTCCTGGTTGACCTCTGTGCCTGCCTGCTGAGCCATAGGAGACACTGGACGGTAGTTTTGTGGGAACTGGGGAAGAGATGTGTGGGTTTTATATGTATGTTTGCTTGGAACTTGTGACCTGCAGCTACTCCTGGATATCTGAGGTTAAATGCCAGAAACTTCACTGTGGGTAGGATGACTCAGCCCTTTTTTTGTGCTGATGACCCATTTCGCCCACCAAATGCACAGAGAATTCTCAATGGTGGCAAAGATGCATATAGTTCAGAAACTAATAGCTAGCTGTTTTCTCTCTTCTTTGAGCAAATAGTCATGCACAGGAGCAGAAGAAACAGAGGTCAATGATAAGGAAGGCTTTCCCAAATGTCAGGGTGGTTAAATAGAGGAAAGAGTTCTTAACAGAGGTTGTGGAATCAAGGGAGTGTGGTGTAGTGGAAAGCACATTAAATTTGGAAGAAAACTGGGTTTGAATTCTGGCAATTTGGTCTATTATTTCAGATCCCCAAAGTAATCTAGCACTTAAGACTAGAAACTAAAAGTCACAAAATGTGATCCCTTCATTTTTATAGCTGAAAAAAAAAACAATTGAGGCCCAGAGTTTAAATGACTTTGCCTAAAGTCATGCAACTAATAATGACTAAGCCAGTATTTACACCTACTTGACCCTTAGCCTTTTAGAAGTTATTGGATATTAGGAGTTTCAAGCAAACATATCTTCAAACTCCCACCTCTCATCCCCAGTTCCTACTGCCATCTTTCTTAAACTGTTCAGCAAGACTTTAGGCTTAAGTCTCATTCTCAGTCTTGTTCTAGGAGTTGTGTAGTACAACTAACTAGAGACAGAGGACCTGAATTCGAATCCCATTCCTGAGACCTAGATGTGACCTAGGGAATGTCACTTAACCTTGATAAGTCTTGATTTCTTCATCTGTAAAATGAAGAGACTCAAGCTTACCTGTTCAACCACTTATTCAAGCTATGTTGTAAAGGCTAACCAGTTAAATTACTAATTTAAGTAAGATGTTTACACATTCTTTCCCCCAAATCCCATGTGTTATTGAAAATTGAATGAGAAAAAAAGAAAGATTTCTTTGGTCCTGGTTTCCTCATTTTAAAAAATGAGATTGGATTGGGCAGTCTCTAAATTTTATTGATTTCAATCATCTATGAGCCTAACTCAGAGGCAGTGAAGTGACACAGTGGATAGAATACCAATTCTGCAGTCAGGAGGACCTGAGTTCAAATCTAGTCTCAGATACTTACTAGCTGTGTGACCCTAAACAAGTCACTTAATTCTCTCTGCCTCAGTTTCCTCATCTATAAAATGAGTTGGAAAAGGAAATTGCAAACCCCTCCAGTATCTCTGCCAAGGAAACCACAAATGGGATCTCAGAGTCAGACAGGACTAAAACAACTGAACAACAAATGAGCCTAACTAAGAAGAAGCAGCAAGTTGGGGTTTGAGAGAATGCAGGAAGGAGAAAGACCATGAGTTTGGTTTTAGGCAGGTTGAGTATGAGGTGCTGGGGGAGGGATGAGTAGGTGGAAATATACAGTGAGCAATACACGTGGCCCTCTAGATCCTTTTGACTGAGTCTAAGTTTTACAGAACAAAGGGATTTGTTCTGTGAAGTCTGGATTCAGTCAAAGGGCTGCACTTGAGGACCTGGAGAGCCACATGTGGCCTCGAGGCCTCAGGTTCCCCACCCCTGATCTAGAGCTTAGGAGAGCTCTAGTCTCTGTCAGGGCTAGAGAGGGAGACAAGGGAGTCAGAAATCATAGAATCATGATACAAAGGCTGTAGAGGGAGGGTAGAGATGGGATCAACAAGGGAGAAAGTATATGGAGAAGGAAAATAAAGGTTCAATGACAAAGCCTTGAGAATCACCCACATTGTGGGGGGGGAGGGAGGAAGAGAAATGAGGAGAAAAGAGTCAGCAAGGAGTAGAGTAGTGGCTTTGGTGGTGGAAGAACCAGGAGAGTACAATTTTAATAGTTTACCTCCCAGAAAGGAGAGAATACCCAAAAGAAGGGGAACTTCACAATGTCAAATGCTTCATACAGGTCAAGAAAGATGAGAACTAGAGTCTTTTGGATTGGGGGGAGGGAGGAGCATTTCTTGGTGAACTTGGAGAGAGTCTCTTCCGTAGAGTATGGAGTTGGAAGTCATCTTCCAAAGGATAGAGGTGTGTTGGACATCATGGGAACTTAACTAGTTCTTTTGATGAGTGAAAAAGGGTGAGGAAGAGGAGGGGAGAATATTTTTTTCAGAAGTTTGACAGTGAAAAGAATGATATGGGGTAATAAGCAAGGGAGTGGCAGAACTAAATGGAGATGGGGCTTCTTTAAAGGGCACTTGATTATTTTGTAGGCATTAGGGAGGGAGCCATTGGAGAGGGAACAACTAAAGATACAGAAGAAAGAAGAAATGATTGATGGAATGAAGTCCCAGAGGGGTCAATGAGATCAAGGGAACAGATGGAAGAGAGAACAGTTGAAAATATAGTGAACCTTTGAAGTGTGGATGAGAGAAGCTGATGAATTGGCCTCAGTTTCAGTAAAGTAGTTGAGGTCATATGCTAAAATCAAGACAGAGGGCAGGGTTGGATTTGTAGAATTGTAACTCTAAAACAGTAAGGGAACTCAGAGATCATCAAGTTCAGTTCCTTCTTTTTACAGATGAGGAGACTGAGGCCCAGAGACATGAAATTACTTGTCTATGATCACACATCTAGTAAAGGTCAAAAGGAAGATTTGAACTCAGCTTGAGTTTAGAGCCATACCACACTGCCTCTGGCAAAGTTTTGAACAGTTGCCCAGGGGAGCTCAGTTAGGGAGTGGGTAAAACAATGGATAAAAAGGATTACCCAGGAGAGAGGACAACCAGCTGAAATTAAATGTCTTTAATTTGTAGCGGATTTAATCACCATTCTGTAGTTTTGGCCAGTAATGCCTGACATTATGGGAATAAGCAGAATCAAAACCAGTAGCCAAGTTTATCTGGGGTTGGGGATTGGCAAGGTAAAAATGATGGAGGGACAATGGGGAAAGGGAAGAGTGACCTGGATGATTCACTTTCAACCGTTACGGAATATACAACTAGCTATAAATAGAATTTGAAAGCTGGAAATTTAGCTAAATAGCTACAAATAAAGCTGGAGACTTGGAAAACTAGCTAGACAATACTCCCCATAGAGCATCAAACAAGTAGCCATAATAATAATCATAGCTAGCATTTATATAACACCTTAAGGAATGAAAAGTGCTTTGTGTATGAGTCTTATTTGGTCCTCACAATAGCCATTCAAGGTAGGTTCTATTATTGTCTCCATTTTAAAAATGGGAAAACTGAGGCTTATAGTGACGTATCAAGCCAGTACGTGCTTTAGGAAGAATTTGAATTCAAGTCTTTCTAATGCCAAGACAAACATCTGATCCCCTGTGTCACTCTCATCTCTTCCTAAGACTTCCAATCATGAGAAATTCCCTACCCCAGCAGCTTCTTCCACTTTTGGACAGCTCTAATTGTGAGGAAGTTTTTTCTTTATGTTGAAGGAATCCAACCCCAGGGGGAGAAAGCATTTTCCACCCCAACCACATAAACCATTGTCAATCAGCCTCTGTAATTACCCAACAGGCAGAGCTGCCATTGCTCCCTCCAGCCCCCTCCCCCCTCTGCAGATGTGCCTTGTCTCATTAGCCATCTGCCCCCATTGTGCCCAATGACAGCCCACAGAGTATAAGCGGCTGCCCTGCTGGAGAGACAGGAGGATAATATCAGCCGTATGAATCAATACATTCTCAGACAGCCCTGTCCATGCTCCTCTAATGGGAATATGGCTGGCTTCAAGACACAGGTAATCCTCAGCCAGACTCATTTGTGTCTGGGACCCACAGGTTCTAGAGGAATCTTGTGATTCTACCTGGAGGAGTCTAATGAGACATGGCTCCAGGAAGTAGTGGAAGGGGGTGCTGCTGAATGGCAACCTGGGTTGTTCAAAGGAGGCTGTTCTTCCAACCAAGGATGCCAGAAAGGCCAGGGGAAAGGTAGAGAAGAGAAGAGTAGGCCTGAAGGAAAATGACCACTCTGCCTAGCAAGAGAGAGGGAGACTAAGATACTGACCATCTGTCAAGTTAACCTGACCCACTGCTATGTCAATCCCTCAGTCCCTCTGACGTTGCAATCTGCTATCTGTGTGACCCTAAACGAGTCAGTTAACCACTCTCTGCCTCAGTTTCCTCTGTTGTAAAACTAGGGGGATGTGCTGAAATGGTCATGGGGTGGCCCATGGTTACACAACTGAGATTAATTCTTAAGATTTCTTCTAGCTCTGAATCTAGGACCTTCTGAGAATCCAGAGCTCAGAGCTGTATCTTGGGCACTGAGAGTCGATATGCTGTCCTTTGTAGCTGCTGCTGCTGACCCCTCTCCAATCCATCCTCCACACAACTGCCAGAATTTATATTCCTATAACACAGATGTGACCACAGGTCCCTCCTCAAGAAGCTTCAGTGGCCCCCTGTTGCCTTAGAGGCTAAAACACAAACTCCTCTGTTTGACATTTAATGCCCCTGCCGATCAGACTCCAGGCTCTCTTTTTAGGCAGATGGCAGTTACTTCCCCGCACATACTTTATGTACCAGCCAAATTGGCCTACTTGATGCTCCCCATACATCCATCTCCTGAATCCAAGCCTTTGCTGTCTCACTGGAATACTCTTCCTTTGTACCTCCCACCCCCCTTGGAAATTTAAGTTCAACTTAAGTATCAAGACATGTCAATAGATACTTTTAGTTGCTAAAACATTGCCTTCTCATTACTTTGTATTTATTACATTCACACACACACACACACACACACACACACACACACACACATGTATATGTATGTTGTATCCCACCAGCAGAATGTAAGCCCTTTCAGGGCAAGGACTATTTTTATAATTTATAATCCTACCACCTAGCATAGCACTTAGTCTACAGTAGGCACTTAATAAAAACTTATTAAATTGAAATGACATGTCTTTTGAACATCTTTGAGTTGTTCTCTCATGTCTGTTCTTGCTTTGTGGCCAAGGGTCCAAACGGGCTGGCCAGGACTCTGTCTGACCCTGGATTAACACTCTTCTCTGTAGAAAGCAACCAAACACACCTGAGAATGAAACCTATAACTTCACTAACAACACATTAGCCCTCTAAGCCCAGACTAGGAACTGGGGACTGAAAAAAGAAGTCACTGCAGATTTGAGTATGGGAGGTGGGGGAGTTGCAAGGATGCACCTGCTCTTCAACTTTTGTGCTGTGCCCTACATAGGTCTTCAAATGTCCCCTGGGGAAGTTCAGTCTTGTGTTTCCTTTACCCCCTAACTCTGCTTTCTCTTTCTAATTGCCTGTGCATTCCAGGAGTTCTCTCTCCAGCGAATGGACAGCCTTCTGGATGACCGGGTCAACATCCTGGGATTTTCTATTTTCAACCAATCCCATGCTTTCTTCCAAGAGTTTGTACAGAGCCTCAACCAGTCATGGCAGGAGAATTGTGACCACGTGCCCTTCACTGGGCCTGCAGTAAGTACAGTGGCCTTCAAGTCCCTGGTGGACCATTTGTTTACCCTATCCCTTGTTAGACAGCCCAATCAAGGAGCATCTTTATGGGCAATCCACTTGTAAATCATGATGACTTCCCAGGTGTGTCCCAGAAAGCTGGGGTTTCCTAATAGCTCCAATTCTACTTGTTTCCACCCATCTACTAAGACTGCTCCCATCCAAGGGCTTTAATGCCTCTCCCAACACTCATCAAATCTTGTTCCTTCCATCAATGCTTCAAAATCAGAGCCTATTTTGACATGCCTAAGGAACAGGTTGTCTGAGCTGCCCAAACTGATCCCCTGAGTTCTAAGATCCTCAAGTTTCTATTGCTTCAGACCCCATGAGACTATCCCTAGTTCCCATTTATAGAAAATTTACAATTTACAAGCTATTTTCCTCACAATTGCCCAGTGAAGAAGCTAGTGTAGACATTATCATCTCTGTTTTACAAATGAGAGAACTGAGGCTCAAAGAGGTCAGATGATTTTGCCTTAGTTAAGTGGCAGGGCTCAAACTGGAACCCAGTTTGACTGACTATGAATCTGGTAATATATAGTCTGAAGCTCTGTGCGTGTTTCTCTTCTCTGTCTTCATTAGCATTGTTAGTGATTTAGGAATTCCATCCTCCATCTCTACCCATCCTTCTGCTCCTAATCCTACAAATAGAGGCATCTATGAGTATGCCATGGAAAGATAATTTGGGAACCTGGGGCTAGAGAATAGTAGGAACAGACAAGGAAACAGCTGTGAGGGCAGAATTGAAGAGGGATTAGCGTCACTATTTGGGACTTTTATCCTGTCATTCAGAAATACTCAGAAGTCCCCTAAAGCCAAGGGGGTGCTGGAGCCAGCTTGAACTAGCTTTCTGATTGTTAAATTTTCATTGTGAGCATTTACACCTTGGAAATCCAGCAGATGCTACAAATCAAGGATTGATTTATTGTTTTGTTGATTGCCCGGGCTTAAGAAAGTGACAGTGAAAATGTTAATAATGCATATTAAATGCAAAAGAGTGTCCTGCATACATTTTTGCCCCCAGAAAACAGGTTGTTAAACACTTACTAGCACTCCCCTGCCTAGAGCTCAGAACCAGATGATTGTATGAGGAATTTAGAGATCACTTTGTGTTCTCAAACCCGAGCTTGAAATCAGAGAAGATTGGATCTAGAAGGAAACTTACAGACCACATAATACAACTCCTGAATTTTATTGATGAGGGAAATGAAGAACAGAGAAGGGGAATGTCTTTCCCAAGGTCACACAAGCTAGTTAATGGTAGAAATATGGCTAGAACCCAGGTCTCCTGACTTCTAGGTCAGAGGACTTTCCATTATATCAAGCTTCCATCTACACACACCTGTGGCTCCCAGAACTCTCCTCCTATGTACTTTCCCTCCTTCTTTAAATGCCTTTATCCCTGACATCCTACAGACCTATTCCTTTGTGACCATTCACATGTAGCTGAATGTTTTTTCTCTTTCATGTCTTCCTCTCCCAAAGTCTGTGTCATGAGTGGCAAGCCCCCTCACGGTAGAGGTCTGAATTTGCCTCTGGGTCTATGCTACTGTGCTAGGTCCAGGGTCAGGTAGAATTTGATATTTGGTAGTTAGTGTTGTTTGTTTTGGTTTAATTAGAGTAATTGAGAAGTGAGACTAAGGGGGTTTAATTAAGGAGGATGGGCTGGAGAGGACATTTTTTTATTAAGAGGAGGTGGTTTTTGTACTTATTGGCTAAAGGAACAGGAAAAGAGGGAAAGGACACAGGAAATAATGTAGTTAGGCAGCAGAACTAGTGACCAAGCTAAGTGGTGGAATCATTGGCAGATTTAGGCAACATGTAGCATAGAGAATGGGAAGCTAGGTGTCAGGTTTTCAGTCATGTCAGATTCTTGGTGACGCCATCTGGGATTTTTTTAGCAAAGGTAACAGAGTGGTTTCCCATTTCCTTCTCCAGCTCATTTTACAAATGAGGAAAGAGATGCAAACAGGGCTAAGTTACTTGCCCAGGGTCACACAGCTAGTAAGTATATGAGGCCAAATTTGAACTCAGGAAGATGAGTCTTCTTGACTCCAGGCTTGGTGCTCTATCCACTGTGTCACCAAGCTCCAACTATTTTCCTGACGTAAGCTCAAAGTTGCCTCTTTACTACTCCCACCTTTGATCCTGATTGTCTTCTGGAACTAAACCAAACAAGTCCAGGTCCTCTTTCCCAAGACAGCCCTTAAAACGCTTTCAGTTAGCAGTGCTGTGCCCGCTGAGAAGCTAAACATCTCCATTTCCTTCCATGGATCCTGTCATCACCTCAAGGCCTTTGGCCATTCTGGTTGCAGTCCTCTTGATGCTCTCCAGTTTATCAATATTTTTCTTAAACAATGTCTCCAAAATAGAACAGAGCATTCCAGCTGCATTCTGACCAGGGTAGAGCATAAAAAGATGCTCACCTCCTTATTCCCAGAAGCTATCCCTTGCAGCCCAAGTTTGCATTGGGTTTTTTAGACTGCAATATCACATTATTGGCTCATATCGACCTTGTCATATACCAAAAACCCAAAATCTTTTCTTTGAATAAAAAGTATGCATACTTTCCACCAGATATTTATTATACTTGGGATAATGAGTTTTCAAGTCTGAATGTAAGATTTTATATTCATCCCTATTGAGTTCCACAGTATTTAGGTTTAACGCAACGTTCTCACCTGTTAAGATCTCTTTGGATCCTGTGTCATCCAATGTCCCTCTAACCTTGGGTCACCAAAAAAAATATGACACAGATGATTTCTATGCCTTTATCCAAGGAATAAAATGTTAAGCAGCCCAGGATCCAGCCCAGAGCTCTAGAGCATTTTCCTGTAGACTTCCTGCCAAGCATATATCAAACTATTAATTGTTCTTTGAGCCCAGCCATTCAGCCAGTTCTGAATTCTTCTAATTGTACTATTAGGTAGCCCACATCTTCCCATCTTTTCTGAAAGAATAACATGAAAGGTTTTATTCAAATACTTTAACTAAAATCTTGGTAAATTATATCAACCTCATTACCCAGACTTACAAATTTAGTAATTCTGCCAAAAAAAGGAAATAAGGTTAGTCTGGCATAACCTGTTCTTGATTAAGCCTCACTGACTTAATTGTGATCACCATTTACTTTTAAAGATATTCACTAACCATCCCTTTAATAATGAGTGCTCAAATTTTTGCAGGAATCAAAGATAAGTTCACTGGGTCATAGTTTGCGGACTATTTTTTCCCCTTTTGGGGAAATCAGGACAACATTTGCCTTATTCCTGGCCCACAGAAACCTTTTTTGTTCTGATATCTTAACATACTCACTGAGTCTTTCCAGATCCTTGGCTCTAGACTAGGACACAATGGATAGAGAAGGAGACCTGTCATCATGAAATCCTGGGTTCAGATGCCATCTCTGACACTTATGAGCTGTGTGATCTTGAGCAAGTCACTTAACCTTTCTCACAGTAAGTTTCCTCTTCTTCAAAAGTGAGAAGCTGGACTCTTGCTTCTAAGATCCCATCCACCCCTAAATCTATGGCCCTATGATGCAAGCTTCCTTTTCAGTAAATGTTCACACTTCCCCAATTTCTAGACCTTAACTAGGCAATTTAGGAACACTCAGTTATTTCATGTCTGCCCTATCATTGACAGACATGGGGCAACAGGCAGTGATTTCCTGGTTGTAGTGGTCGTGACTACTATACTTGTCCCAACTAATCCTGTGGAATTAATCAGACCTGTTCTGGTTGCATGTCTGCCAGTCAACCAAAAGGTAGTTGTTGAATATCTGGTCCATACAAGGACCCCATACTTAGTGCTGTAGGGTATAAATAAAAAGACATATGAGACCCAGTTTGTGTTCCTAGGGAACTTAGGGTCTTATTGCAAAGGTAAAATGAGAGGGTTGAACAAGATGATTACTGAACACCTTTGGGATTATGGGATTATGAGTATAATGAGATTATGTCATCTTTTCAGACATAACATTCCTTTCCTCTATAACTCTATAAGACACACATATAACAACACAAAGAAATCCCTACAAGGTGTTGAAGAAGTAGTAGAGAAATAAGTGCTCAATGACATCAAGAAAGGGAAGAATGAAGCTTCTGGGCCACTGTGGGCTGGAAGAGTCAAAGAAGGCATTATCTTGGAGGGGGAGCCATGTGATCTGGACCTTGAAGGTTGAGTATTTTCTGATAAGTGGAGAAGATAGGAAAGGGCATCGATGATAGGGAGAATGTTGTAAGCAAATATGCTGAGGTAGAAAAGCACAATTCTGGTTTCCTTTAGGTGAAGACAGATTTCAATTCAATTTCAAAGAGTACAAACCCTTCCTCACTTAAATCCAATTCACTTGCTTGTCATGGTGTCACCTCCATGATGTCATGGTCCTCTTCGATAACGAAGGAAAAACAACAAAAACAACAGCTAGGTCTTAGGAGAGATATTTTTTCCCTCATGAAGCTTACAGCTATTAAAGGATTAAGACACAAATACAGATCATTGAAATGTAACATAAAGCACATAAATATATAAAAGAAATTTCTGGGGCAGCTAGGTGGTGCAGTGAATAGAGCACCAGCCCTGGAGTCAAGAGGACCTGAGTTCAAATCCGGCCTCAGACACTACACTTAATAGCTGTATGACTTTAGGCAAGTCACTTAACCCTAATTGCCCTGCCCTCTCCCCTCCAAAAAGAAAAAAAAAGAAAAAAAATTTCTATGTTACACTTAGGGAGAAGAGTATTGGTAACTGGGGGAAGTCTTCATGAGAGTGGTGTCATTTGAATTAGGCTTTTAAAAAGGGAGAGGCATTCAACAGGTAAAAGGGGTAAGGGAATACCTTTCAGGCATAGGAGAAAATTATGGAGCTGGGATGTTGCAGGATGTGTTCAGGAAATGGAGAATAGTCCAGTTTGGCTGGAGGGCATGCTATGATATAGGGTAGTGGCATATGGAGGGTCACTGGCAATTGGGAAGTAGGAAGGAGGTAAGGGAGAGGTTGAAGAAGCATTAGAGAAGGGGTTTGATTGCTAGAGGAGAATTGAAAGGAATGGGATCATGGGCTGAAAAAGAGGGATTCATTTTAAAAATGACTAGTCCTGCCTCTTCCTCTGTGATGGGAGAGAAGTGAAGTCACTTTGCTGTGACATTTTAAAGGGAGGAGGAGGAGGAGGAGGAGGAGGAGGAGGAGGAGGAGATAAGAGGATCTCCTTTCAAATGACCTTAATTTACTCAATGAAGTAGCAGTTTAAGTCATTTGATATAAATTGGAGGACTAGGAGTTCAGTAGGGACACTGAACAGAGAGAGAAAGGTTTGGAACAGTTGTTGTGGGGAATAATTGGGGAGTTAATAATGGAAAGCATGGTTAAGCATCAGTCAGAGCTCAGCTTAGTTATTCACCATGAATTAATACCAGCAAAATCAACTCAATTTCATTACTTCCTCCAGTGATATTGATTAGTTGCCTGGGATCAGGAGCAGAGAGATCATGCCAATATGAATACTAGCTAATATTTGTATCCCACCCCTGAGTTTATTGCCAGTATGACTCTGTGCAAGTCACTTAATCTGCCCAAGCCTCAGTTTCCTCATATGTAAAATGAGAGGGTGGGCTCAGATTCCCTTTTAATTCTAGATCCTGTATCATGCTTTTAGATTTCCAAAGTGCTTTATATATATTATCTCATTTATGAGAAGTAATGAATATGGTGAATACAAAGAAACATGGGAAGATTTATATGAACTGATGCATAATGAAATAAGCAAAACCAGGACAACAACAAAGCAATTAAATTCAATGCTTCAAAACTGTAGTGACTAAGTTTTGGCCTTGATGAAGCAATATTGGAAGGTACCCCCTCCTTTGCAGGGCAGGGTGGGGACTATGACTATGGACATTATCACATCAGTGGGCTGGATTACATAACCTCTTAGGTCCCTTCTACCTATAAATCTAGGTGGTGTGTTGGTTGTAGTAGAACACATACAGGAATGAGGATTTATAGATGAGGGACTGTAGATGGTTAGAGGGAATTCTAGAGAGCTAGAATGTGGCATCAAGCTTGGACATGGAGGTGATTGAAGCCAGAGAGTGGAGATGTCCTGGGGAAATGGGTTGGGTCAAATAATCAAAGGGCACAAGAGTGGTAAAGAACAAGTTTAATTTGAACTGAAGAGGTGGAAGGATAAGCGCCTATGTTTTCTCCAAGCCTTACAAATGTAGCTCTGCTCAACATTTTTTAAATGAGCTATTTATTTGAGGATGTCCTGTCAGCCATAAGTATCCAAAAGGATCTAAGAAAGGATGTCTGAAACTAGCAGCATCATTCTATAATCATCCCTTAATCTAACCTCAGACCCAATGGTTGAATTGGTTGTGGTATACAAGGAAACCAGGACATCCCAGGACTGTCTCAATATTGATAGAGATTTTCTTCTTAATTCATTCCATGGACTACTTGGAGAAAGGAAGCCTGAGCCAGGCATCTAATTCCAAGTCTGCCATTAATTCTCATGGCTTTAGATATGTTTCCATGATTCTCTTGCCTGTGGAATGAGTGCTAATTATATCTTTTGCCAAATAGGCTGTGGAGGTTTTATACTTTGATTTCCTATATATAATGTTGGGTATGTTAGATATGAGACCAAAAAATGTCCAAGTCATTTCATTCAGAACACTTATATTTAGAATCATACAGTTTAAAAGGACCCAAATACAACCTCAAATGAGGAAACTGAAGCCCAAAGAAGTTAAAAAATGAATTTTCCCAAAGTTACACTGCAAGTTAGCAGCAGAACCAAGACCCGAGTTCAATTCTATCTCCCAGACAAGTATGCATTCCCTTGAAACTTTTATTCCTACAGAATGAGAAAGGGTATGAGTTACTCCTATTTTAAATTGAGGATATTGAGATGAGATTAAGTCATATTTCCAAGTCCACGTGGCAAGACTGGGCTAGAATCACAATCTCCTGTTTCCTAGGTCCAAGGGGTCCTTTCACTTCACTAAAGTCCTTCTTGGGAAGGAGGGAGGGTGGACACATATCTTGCCTTGGGAAAGTGAGAAGATGAAACAGCAGCAACAACAATGACAACAGCCACACTCCTCTCACTGAGCCTCTTGCTATGGCAATGACCTTACTGAAGAGCAGCACATCTCCCCACCTGCCTTGTTGTGTTCTGGAATTCCCCGTGCAAACAGCCTGGCCCTTTTATGTGGCAGTGCTGCTAAAGAGCACAAAGAAAGATGGAACACAGCCCCAGTGGGGAAACAACCTTGAATTGCCTTCCTCTACCCTGCCTTCAGAAGAAAAAGCATCCCCTTGCTTGGAGGAGCTCCCCCCCCCCCCTCCCCGCTCACCTCCCTTCTATGCTTCTCCTCTTGTCTTCTCTCTCCTTTTTTCCCTCTTTCAACATCCTCTTCTTTCCTTTTCTCCTCCCCTTATCTTTTCTTTTTCTTCTTTCCTTCTCTCCTCCTCTTTCTTCTATTTTCTTCTTTCTTTTCCTTCCTTCCCTCTCCATTTCCCTCTTCTTTTATGTTCCTTCCCTATACTACTATCTTATTTTCTCTCCCTCCCTTTTCCTTCTTATTTTCTCTTTCTATATCATTCCTTTCTCCTTATTTTTTCTTTCTCCTTCTTTCCCCTTCCACTAATTCTCTCCCTCTCCCTCTCTCTCTCCCCCTCTCTCTTTCTCTCTCTATCTTCTCCTCTTTCCCTCTCCCCTAATCTCCACTGCACCAAGTTTACAGTGTAGCAGGTGGATCCCTATACAAACATAGGAGCTATCTCCTAAGAGGCAGGAGAATTAGTGGCCAAGCTGAAACAAAACAATAGAAACCACTTGGCTCTGAGAATCATGTCACCCACCAACTGTACCTGCCAGGCAGCTGCCGGCAAATGGCAAAAACTCCATGCCTCTGAACTGAAAGGGAGTAGGTGGGGGTAGGGGAGAAAAAGAGTCCTGTGACTGAGTAGAGGAGTAGAACCACTTGTTCACATGTCATTCTCATTAATCACGTTGCAAAGAAAGAAAATCGTGGAAAATCATTAAAATTACAGATGGCTAGATTAAGTAATTAGAATTTAGGCTAAAACAGATGTTTGTAATTAAGTGTTTATTTCACTGAATAAAATCCAGATTGTAAAGTCTATTTCACAGGATTTTAATGGTCTTCCACTCCTGGTATTATCTTTGGGGGCAAAGTTACAGTTGACAGCAGTTTGAGGTTAAAGCTTCACCCTGCCCCAAGAGTATATTGGCACCTCAGTTGGCTTGGAAAGTGGGTTGTGGAGGGTCAGGGATCCAACTATGTTGCTATTTCAGGAAAAGACATCATCTCTAACACTTTTCCCAAATCACACGCGACTCATCTTAATTTATACAGCGTCTTTCATGCCACTAAACAATTTACAAGCAGATCAAAAGAAAATGACAATGAATCGCAATGAAAACATAAAAATCTGAGAAACGGAGTTCCCTGCCAAATAATATTTCAGTGACAAGAGAGAGGGAATGATTTTAAATGAGGTTTCGACTAGCGGAAAAATTTTTTAATTTGAAGAGAAACCAAGACAAGAGGGGAAAACAGAGATATATAGAGACAAAAAAAAGAAATAAACAGCATGAATAAAAAAGAGACAGGGGGAAAAGGTGAGAGAGAGGGAAGGGCAGCAGATAGACTAGGGAAAGAATGGACTAGGGGAGAGGAGGAGGGACAGAGAGACAGATAAACAGAAAGTGAAAGCATAAGAGAGACAGAAAGAAAAGCCATACAGATTGTGAACTGAGAAATGTACAGTATGATGGGATTTAGCAGAGTGGCTTTCATCCTGACTGTAGCCCCAAATGCTTTCCAGAGCTAAATTAGTAAATAATAGCAGAGGGAAAAAGCAATTAGAAGAGCAAAAAGGATGTTTCAGGATGGAGATTTGAAAGTAGATGAGAAAAGTTGATGAGGCAAAGAAATTAGAGACTCTTCTTCTAGCAGAGGTGAAATTGGGTGAGGGGAAGGAAGTTTGGGCAAAGGGAAGATAAACAGAAGACTGAGAATCAGGTTCAGAGAGGATTCATTGAGAAGCAGATTCTGAGTCCTCAGAAGGAGATGGAAAAAACAGCTACTTGTCCTGCCTTTATCCCCTTACCTTGCCCTTATGAGCCCAGTCCGAGCCTTTCAAAGATCTCTTAACAGTGAGGTTTAAAAGAAATGGGAAAAGTAGCTTGAGCCTAGAAAAGAACTAGGGCCTTAGAGAAGAGAACCAAGTGGCTAAGGAAAAGTGCCCAAGTCATAGAATATTACCTACTACAGTAGACACCTAATCCAAGAAGACAACTGAAGGTTGATTGATGTCCTAGGAGAGACTCGCCTCCAAGAAAGATCTCAGAAGACAGGATTGTAGATTTAGAGCCCGAGGGAAAATCCTTTCATTTTTCAAGGTGAGAAAACAGATGTCCAGAGAGGTTATATGAATTTTCCAAGGTCACAGAACATGTAAGGTAGAGAAGTGGGATTCAAACCCAAGTAATCAGTCTTCATATCCATTGATTTTTTTTCCCAAGGAAAAAGAGGAGACATGTGCTTTTGGGGAACCCTTCCATCCATCAACACCCCATTCTGTTATTGTAGAAAATAAAATATCAAAAATGGCAGATGAACATTAAGAATTCCCCAGTCAAGGATCTCAAAGAAAATTGTCAACAAGTATTCTTTGATTCTAGGCATTTTGACCCCTTGTTCATAATATATTGGTAGCCAAGAAAAGCTAATCCAGGATGGAATTATGTGGTAGAAAGGACTATGGAGCTTGGCAGTGGGAAGTAAGAAAGGATTTGGTAAGATTAGCCTGAAAACCTACAGGACCCCAAATGTTAGCATCCTACATAAGGCTCCCTAGGGAGAAGGGTGGCCTCAATGAAGGGCAAATTCAGATTGAGTGTCCTGGAGGAATTAATGGATCCATGATGCTGCCAGAATTCCTTTCCCCTTTCTCTATTTCTCTTACCCGTACCTTGTCCTCCATATGAACTCAATCCAGTGAGCTGGGCATGTGGAAGGGAAAGGAACTGAAAGGGCTGTAGGCAGAGCCAACTAATTTATCTGAACTCACCACAGTGGAGTGGATTGCTCAAATAATTAGTCATCTATCATTTTGTCTGGAGCAATGATTGCATCAGTGTAGGGAGCTACTAGTGAGGAACTTTCTCTGCTAATGAAGTTCAGTACTTTCTAATTTATAATCTGGGGCATTGAGAAGCTAATTGGCTTGTCTAAGGTCACACAACCAATGTATATCAAGGCTGGATTTGAACAAAGGTCTTTCTGAATCCAAACCCCACTCTTTCTATCAGTTGCACCACCCTTCCTGTCAAAAATAATTATAGGTGATATTTCTATAGCACTTTCAAGATTTACCAACTACTTTACATAAATTATTTCATTTAATCTTTATAACGTTCCTTTGTGGTAGGTGCTATTATCATTGCTGTTTCACTGATGCCTAAACTGAAGCTGACAAAGGCTAAGTGATTTGCTGAGCTAATAAGTGTCTAAGGTGGGATTTGAACTGAGGTCTGGCTAGGCTTCAAGTCACTTTGCCACTCTCCCTTTCCAAGGTCAAGAATTTCTCTCCCAATACACACAGCTAGAAAACACTGGAGCCCTTTGAGCCGCTATTTTTGAAGAGGCCAGTAGGGAGATGATAATGCACTAAGCTCCACCTCTCCTACCATCAAAATGCTTACTGAGATTTAAAACCTTGCTGTAGATATGGGAAGCCCCAAAATGACAGATAATGAACTCAAAGATGGGCAGCAAGGCATAACAGAAAGAGCACTAGGAGTCAAGTGACTTTGGTTTTAATCTTTGCCCTACCATTAATTAGGCAAATGACCTTGGCCAACTCACTTTGGATTGCAGTGTTTAGAACTGAAATAGACCTTCACTTCTCTAAAACTCACCTTTCTCATCTGTGAAATGAATGTGGTGGGGAGAAGGGAAGAATAGAGGGGGCATTCACTGATCTCTATGATCCCTTGGAAAGTCTAACCTTAATTGTAAGGGTCTAAAAATAAATAGACCATTGAGGGTGGAGGGGAAGAAGAGAAAGAGATTAATTGAAAGTGTATAGTACAACAGCCAAGTCAAAGGAACTTATCAAGGACAGGAGAGAGGATTCCTGTACTTGAGGTGAGGTTGGATTAGATGATTGCTGAAGATCTCTTTCAAATCTCAGATTCTGAAGGACTGTGAGCCAGAAACCCAGGACAAAAGGAAGTCATTCTCATGGTGCTAATGCAACAGCACTAAGATGGAAAGAGAGAGAGAGAGACAGAGAGACAGAGAGAGAGAGAGAGAGAGAGAGAGAGAGAGAGAGAGAGAGAGAGAGAGGGAAACATTTATTAAGGACTTCCTATATACCAATCACTGTGCTAAGCATGTGGATACAATTATAAGCAAGTAAGATAGTCCCTGACTTCAAGGCCCCACATCCTAAAGGAGAAAGAAAACATAAAAGGGAATCTGGAAAGGGAAGAGAGTACCCAACTGGACAGCAGAGTGTGGATATGGGTGGAGTCCAAAGTTGCAGGAGGAAATGAGAATAATAACTGGAGTGCAGGCGGAGTTAAATTAAGCCAAAATGTATTACATGCCTATGGTGTATAAGCCATTTGTTAAGCTTCTGGGTGGGATACAAAGTTCAGATAAGGTGAAATCCTTGCTCTTATGCGTCCTTACTCTTACTGAAATGACTTTCTCTTACAGAGGTTACTATAATGCACAATAATGCATGATAAGTACATTAGAGATTGTAAAACAAAATGCTATATGATTTTTGAGAGGGAAGTCTGACACTGGGAAATAATGGAGGGCTTCTTGGAGAAGGTAACATTTGAGTTAGACATTAAAGGATGAGAAGAAACTCAGAATTAAATCCCAAGTAACCTTGGTATGCTAAGCCAGCCATATTTTGATTCTTTTAAATCTTGTTGGTAGTCAAGTTGAGCAGACCATTAATAAAAGAGAGATATTTACTCAGGGGAGAAAGGATTATGTAAAGCAGACACAGACAGATGTAGCAGCTTTGAGAAGCATCAAGTGAGAGAGTGAGAGAGCCCCTTGTCAGATGTAGAGAGAACCAAAGATGCAAAGGGGCAAGGTAATGGAATGGAGAGGAATGAGCTGAAATTGATGGATGGTAGAAGACAGCAGAGGAGCTTGAGGAGGCTAGCTGGCTGGCTCAGCAGAGAAGACCAAAGAGTTTTACACAGAGCCCTGGCAGTAGAATTTAATTCACCCCAACAAGCATTTGCCTGATGACATCTTAACCATCTTTAAAGCTCAGATTAAATGTTACCTTCTCCATGAAGCCTTTCCTATTCTCCCCATCAATATCGACCTTCTCCCTCATATCATCCAAAGACGTTTTAGAGCAATAGCTCCATTGTGTACTATCTTGTATTCAAGTTACATGTTTGCCATCTTATTGCTTTAGTAGACAGTGAGAAGCAGCATAGATTGGGGGATAAAGATCTGCCTCTGGAGTCAGGAAAAACTTGATTTCAGATTCTGCTTCTAATTTGTCCTGACTATGTTACCCTGGGCAAGTCATTTAATTTCCCAGTGTCCAGACAACTCTTTAAGACAGTAAATTTCAGAGAAGGTGCAGGTCTGCATTGGGTAGAGAAAGTTCCTCGCCAAAACCTTTGTTTACTGGTGCAATCATAGGTCAAGTCCTCCCACACCTACTCCCTGAAAGAGGGGCCTCTCCATAGGCACATGGGCTATGTCCAATGAAACTTTGTATCTTTCTTCCCCAATGCCCAAAACAGGGATCCGTGCATTGTAAGCGTATTTAGGATTAAAGCATCATAGATTTAGAGCTAGAAGGGACCCTGGAAGTCATCAAGTTCAACGTCCTCATTTTATAGATGAGAAGTCCATGGTGGCTCAGCCAGTAAATGTCCAAGGCAGGATTTGAATGTACTCCAAGTGTTTACTGCATGTTATTTGAATGAAGGTTATGTTGCATACCTATTATGGGCAAGGCACAGCATTCTGCAGATGATCCCAAGATAAATAAAGTGCCTTCCCTGATCCATAGATCTTATAGCCAGAAAGAAGTGATTACCCTAATACATGTTAGAAGGTAATCAGTGCAAAGTATATTACGGGATTTGAAGAAGAGAGCAATTCCAGGAGAGGCTCATGGATCTCTGTGTCTTGGCTGCCTTGACCTCATAACTGTGGTAGCAGCTTCTTCTGGGGCAGGATACTGGAACTAATAGCTCCTCAGATGCAAACAGGAAAAGGATACATGTTAGCTCCCTACTGTTACAATGTTCTTTTCAAGGAAGATTGTAGATGGATGAGAAGAAAATTGAATCCTCTGCATTATCTTTGCCCAGGTGTGGAAAAGTCAGGCTAGAGTTTTAGCTCTCCTCATTCAAAGACAGATCAAATTTCTTTTGTTGTTTTAATCTGGAATACATTTTTTAAAGATGATGTAAGAATGGTTTAGCCTGGTTCCTATTATTGGGCAAAATTATGAATCAAGTGAAGTTTATATTTGGGATCTCCTTACCTTCTCTTTTTCATCAAATTTGTCAATATCCTCTGTACCAATTACCTTTTAATTTGTGTTAGGGTAATCACTTCTAGACTGTAAAAGCTTGTACTATGCACATAATAGGCATTCAGTGTACTTCTTCTTTTCCCCTTTTTTAACCTACCCTACCCATCCCAAGGACCCAATCCCTGCATTTATTCGCGCATTTATTCAAACAAATTCTAATTGAGTAGCTGAGCACTGATACTTGGTTTTGTAGGAGATGAAAGAAGTATACATCATAGCTCCTGCCCTCAAGGGGATTACAGGTTACTTGGGGAGAGAAGACAGAGACAGATGAAAAGTTAAATGCCAGTATCAGACAGCAATAACAGAAATGCCACAAGGATGACAGATAAATGACACAGTAATAAGTGATAGGAGTGTCTTGACAGAAAGATCCATGGCAAGGCTTTCCTATAAGGAGAGTCACTGAATTTCAGAATTGGAAAGGACCTCAGAGGCCATCTAGTACAACCCTTACCTGGACAAAGAATCTCCAGTGCAATATACCTAAAAAGTGGTCATTCAGCCTTTGGTCAAAGGCCTCCATGAGGGGAACCCTCTACATTCTGAAGCAGCCCACCCCACATTCAGTTAGCTCTAATTGCTAGGGAGTTTTTCCCTTAATAATAATCATGACAGCTAACAGTTATATAGTGTTTTAAGATTTGCAAACATTTCATTTTATCATCACAAAAACTCTGGGAGCTAGATGGCCTTGTTCATCAAAATTAGGTCTTCATCTGTTCTCTAGGATATGAAAATATTATTAAGGAAAATTTGGAATTGATCAGTTATTCAGCTTATAGCAGAAAGAGACATCCATAATGTTAAATAGTTGGACTCACTCAACATCTTGCCTCTGTACCAAATTAGTTTCAGCGAATAATCATCCATAACCTCCATCTAACTTGGGTATCTAGAGTATAGTTCCACAATGATAGCATTTCTGGTCGTTCTTTTTTTATTCTCACTCTAATCTACCACACTTCCACCCCAAAGTTAGTATATTTCTATAAAAGCTTTTATTTTGTTGATATACTTTGTTACCCCTTGTCAGATCTGCTTATTTTTTTTTAACAGGGTATACTTTTTAAAGAGACACTTTGTGCAATGCTTAATCCAAAGAAATCAATTGTTATGGTGAAATTTCAGGCACCAGTGGAGGAGGTATTTTGGGCTTAGGAAAAGGGTTTTTCTGTAGTCTCTCAAAGTAATTTCAGTGTGGGAAATTTACTGCAGAATACTTGGTCAGTTGGAAATTATGAATAATGCTTTCCTGAAATAGTTTAGAAATATGAATAGAGACAAGATACCATGTGTACAGCTATGTAAGGTTTCCCGTTGGACATATGCATTACTTGCCCTATGTTGATTTATTCTTATTTATATATACCTTTATAAATATATTTATGCCTTTTTAACATATTCTAGTCATTTTAAGCTTTCCAAAAACATGATTTGTGCTTAGATTTGCTCTGCATTTCCCTACTAATCCTTTCTTCCCCATCTACTATCCACCAACAAACACCACATAATACAGAGCTTTGCACACAGAAAGACTTAATCAGTGTAGTTGAATGACTGGTTGACTAAGCCTCAAATATCTAGAGTATTTACATAAATTTCAGCAGTTCTGAGCTAAGCTTTAATGAGTGTCAAAGATAAATAAAAATCCTCCTTCACTGACCTAGAAGTATCCCTTTCTCCTCAAAATTCACTGGATACTCTCATTTTCGTAGAACAAATAAAGAAAATGACGTACTAGAGTTAAATGAATATGAAGGAAAGGGCTGGTAGGTGTCTCCTTAGGGAGTCTAGAGGCCGAGGAGGAAGTCTGCACCAGAAATGAAAGTAAAGGCCTTGTGCAGGCAGCTTTTACCCTCTCAGCTTTGCCGGTTCTAAAGTTTGTCATCACAGAACAATGAGAAATCATCTGGTAGCCTAAGATGAGGCTTTAGGGATGAATTTTTTTCTTTCACTGATAGACATTCTCTTATTCCCTTATTTCCTCTCTCTTCTCTCTCTTTCTCTCTCTGTCTCTCTCTCTCTCTCTCTTTATTTCTCTCTCTCTCTGTCTGTCTCTGTCTCTGTCTCTGTCTCTCTCTCTGTCTCTCTCTTTTTCTCTCTCTCTGTGTCTCTCTGTCTCTGTCTCTCTCTTTCTCTCTCTCTCTCTTTCCCTCCCTCCCTCCCTCATTATTTCTATTTCTTCTCTTTTTAATTTCCTTTCTTCCTGCTTCTCTCACTTCCTTTTACTTTTCAATTTTCTTTTCTTCTATCTCTTCTTCTTTCCTCCATCCCTTCCTCCCCTTTCTCTCATTGTCACTTTCTTGCTCTCTGCTCCTTCTCTTTCTTTCCTTTTCTCTTTTCATCCTCTGACTTTCCCCTCCCTCCCCACATTCCCAGCTCTCCTCAGCCCTGCTATTTGATGCTGTCTACACTGTTGTGACTGCAGTTCAAGAGCTGAACCGAAGTCAGGAGATTGGTGTGAAGCCCCTGTCTTGTGGCTCAGCACAGATCTGGCAGCATGGTACCAGCCTCATGAACTACCTGAGAATGGTGAGAAGGGATTGAAGGGCCTGTCTAGTGAGTCTGATGATTGCTTACATCCATGCGCTAGTCAGATATGGGGGGGAGGTGGCAGTCAGGTTAAAGATGAGAGTGCCACTTACACACACACATGCACACACACACACACACACACACACACACACACACACACTACCCACTGTCATAATCTGGTTCATTATTATGGCAGGTGGCATCAACTATAGGTTAATTTGTATCTCTCAATAGATTATCACCAAATAATAGTAATAATAATAAGTAATAATAGCTAGTATTCATTTAGCACTTTAATATTTGCAAAGCACTTCACATATGTTATCTCTTCTGTTATATAAGCTCAATAAAATTAGTCTCTAAAACAGTATTATCCCTGTCCCCTACTACCAGTGTTATAAGTCTCACTCAGATTCAACACCTGAATTTGAGCACTCTGTATAGAATTGGAAGCAGAAAAAGAATGGTTGAGGCAGAGATGGGAAGGGGCACTATTACCCAATTCAGTATGTGTCCTAGTCTTCTGACCTTATCATTCCTCAGCTAGCATACTGGCTCAAACATCCATAGCACCTCATTGAATTTCCCTCAGCCCTTCTGAGTATGTCCAAGGTTACAAATGATAACCAAGAACATCCGTAGCCCCCAAGAAAGCAGTTCCCAGTAGTCTAGGGGAAAATGGAGAAATGGATATTTATGTAAGTATACACACACACACACACACACACACACACACACACACACACACACACGCACACTAGATTTGGAGGCCATCTAAGCATGTTAACAAAAGCTTGGAGATATGCATTGCATACATGTATATGTATATGTACACACATGTGTATACATATACATGTATGCATACAAGAATGTAAATCTTAACAAAAGGTTAGATATGCATATATACACATGTATATACATATATGTATGTGTGTGTACATACACATATACACAAACATACACGTCTCTCCAATCTTTTGGTAACGTTCTTACATGGCCCCAAATCTAGTTTCCTTTAGGGTTAGCCTAATTCTATACATACCAGAAGCTTGTGGTCCTGTAATCTTTTGTGGGGTTATTACAAAAGGGAAGACTTTGTGAAGAGATGCCATAGAGAAAGGAGAGGTGTTCTAGATGGGTCATCTAAATAATTATTGAAGTTGCAGAAGGTGGGTTTAGGGGTACAGAAGGCAAAGGGTAGAATTCTAGCCTCCCTTCAGTTTGACAATGGACAGAGATATGAGTTTAAGTATTAGTAGAGAGGTTTGCCCCTTAAATCATTCACATTTCCCTTCAAATGGATTAAAAATAAATTACATTGATTCACAGGAGTTATATTTACGGTATCCCAAAACTCTTAAATGGAGACAGGAAGACGGATCTTGACAGCTTTTACTTCTCCAGTATTTATTAAATACAACATTTATTCAACATTTATTAAGTACTTATTATGTTCTGGGCACTGGGGAAGACTCAAGGCTTAGATCAGCTACAGTTCTTGCTTTTGCTACAAAGATAAATATAATATAAAATATTACATGATAAATTAATTGGGTACAAAACAATGTGCTGCGTAAAGTCTAAGGGGAGTGGAGCAAGGAAGATTGTTGCCTCCTGGAGAGATAAGGAAAGACTTCAAAGAGAAGGTAGGATTTAAGTTTGTCTTAGAAGGATAGACAGGAATACCTAAGAGGAAAGGGAGGATGGGGTAAGAAGGTGGAAAAAGTGAAGTCATTCTCTCTCTCCTAGTGTACATTCTAGATTAATGGAAACACCAAGCCACTTTGGTGCTGTAACTCACTCTCTCTTGGACAGGTAGAATTGGAAGGTCTCACTGGCCACATTGAATTCAACAGCAAAGGCCAGAGGTCCAACTATGCCCTTAAAATCCTGCAGTTCACAAAGAATGGCTTCCGTCAGGTAAGCTCAGTGCCAAGGCACTTTAATGACCAAAACTTCCACTCTGTGCCCACCTCCTCCCCATCTGTGGGTTACATTCTTTGATTCTGTGCTAGTCAGAACTATAGTCACCTCTCAACCTTCCACATTGGCAGTGTGTATGTCACATTATATCCCAGCCACTCATCTCTTCTCTCCCTCCTAGCCACTGTCAGGCAACAAGCATGAACTTAGAGATTGCAAAATCATTTTAAGAGTAATGTAGATAAAATTCTATAATGGGGAGAAAGCATCATCCCAAGAGTCAGAAGATCCAAGGTTTTTATTTCCAGGTTTGTCATTAACTAGCTTTGTGACCTTGGGTAAGTAATTAGTTTTTTTTTCTCTCTGGACCTCATTTCTCTTCTAACATACTAGGATTCTTGGAAGGTAGAATTATAAAATCATATATATCAAATATATGTACATATATATGTATGTACACACACAAACATGTAACATATGAAATCCCAAATCTTCATATTGCAGATGAGGAAACCGAGGCCCAGACAGGTTAATTGACTTACCCAAGGACACACAGCTAGTAAATGCTAAATGGTAGGGCTCAAATCTTGGCCAGCTCTTTTCACTTTATCATAACATGCTACAGGAAAAAAAAATACCTAATGAATGTCAAATTCCAACATTATTTGTAAGCTCCTTTACATCAAGGAAGGTTTTTTTTAATTGCTAGTGTCAGATAAAATGCTCTGAATATATTAGGTGCCTAATAAATTTTCCTGGAATTTAAGTTGATTATTTAGGCTGATGAAGAAAAGTCAGGTATGGGGCTACTTGAGTCCTCCATTCTTTAGGTCTGTTGTCACTGATTTTGCCACCCCAATCCCAGCCCTTCTTTTCCTAAGAGGGCTAATTGTCCTGTGGAGCCAATAGACAACATCAAGGGCATTCAGACAGCTAATATACTGTTTTCTTGGTAAGGAAAGGTTGGAGTCCGAGTTCCAATTTGTGAAGTTATACAGGGGCAGATTTCAGCTCTACCTAAAGAACTTTACAGGTAGGTGTTATACAGCCTTGGAGCAGGAAGACCTGAATTCAAATCCAGCTTCAGACACTTAGCAGCTGTGTGACCCTGAGAAAGTCATTTAACCTGGTTGCCTCAATTTCCTCATCTATAAAATGAACTGGAGAAGGAACAGACAAACCACTCCAGTATCTTTGCCAAGAAAACTCCAAATGGGGTCATGAAGAGTCAAATATGTCTGAAATGACGAAAAATAACAGCAACAACAAAACTATACAACAGTAGAAGAGAGGGTTTCATGAGGCAGTAAGTTATTTATCAGTAAAGGTGTTCAAGCAGGGGCTAGACGAACACACGTCAGAATACCGTGAAGGGGATTCACACTTGAGATTGGATGTTGTGAGAGGAAATCCAGGCCAGCAGTCCTCACAGCTCCTCCAGGCTTGTGTGTATCCCTCCAACCCTTGGAATAATAACAATGGTAAGTAGGAATAGCTAGCAGTGTAGTGCTTTAAGGTTCACAAAGCTCTTTACAAATATTATCTCATTTTGTTCTCACAAAAACCCTAGGAGGTCAATGCTATTATCCCCATTTCATAAATGTGGAAACTGAGGCAGACAGGTTAAATAACTTGCCAGGAGTAACACAGCTAATAGATTTGTGAGGCAGAATTCGAATTCAGGTCTTCCTGACTCCAGGCCCAGAGCTCTATCCACTGTACCACCCAGCTGTCTTGTACTTGACCCTAGGTTAGAAAACCCACCCTACCAGGTTTCAATATGGCCTGATTGAGCTTGTGTCAGCTAGGTGGCGCAGTGGAACCAGACATGGAAACAGACAAGGAATAATGGATAGAAATCCAGCCTTGGAAGACATAGATTCAAGTCCTTATTCCTAGATGTATTGGTTGTATGACCCTGGGCAAGTCACATAACCTCTAGGTGCTTTAGGCAACCCTCTGAGATGATAAGTTGAAAAGAAAGTATCTATCTGCATTGGTAAAGGGAATTTCTTTATTAAGGAGTTCCCTCTATTAATGTAAATGCTATGTCCAGGCTCTATCCCTATTTAGACACATACATACATATGGGAAACAAGTGTGTTCATGGAATAAAATGGAACAGGAAGATCATGAACAATATGTCCATGACAGCTTAGGAACAGCCAGATACTTTCAGCTCCACTCCCCACATCCTTCAATAGAGGCTATACCAATAAACTAGCCAAGTGTCTGATCCATTGTATCAGATGATGGGAATCTTTGGAACCCAGTACTGAGGCAATTAGGGCAGCTAAGTAGTACAGTGGAGAGAGTGCTGAGCCTGGAGGCAGAAAGACTTTTTTTCTTGAGTTCAAATCTAGCCTCAGATACTTACTAACTGTGTGACCCTGTTGCAATGGCAAGCACTCTAACACACCCAGGATGGCCTGCTAGCACAGGTTCTTTTGATCTGCTTTATAAAGGAAAGACTGCTCAGAAAGGGGCTAACAATCCTACTTTAATTTTAAAGAAAGAAGTAAGTACAGAAAATACAAGCAGAGAAATTAGCACAAAGACCGACAAACAGGGCTCCAGCTGTCTGAACATAGCAATGTTGCTATACACTTTACATACATCACTGGATCGAGGGAGCACAGAAATCTAAGCAGTCAGAAGCCTTAGAATATAGGGCTACTCAGAATCTCAATGAGGAAATCAAAAGATCCTTCTCATGAGTGAACCCCCAAAGCAAAACACTAACCTCCCAGAATATATAACAAAGACTCAGCATCTGATTGACTGAGTGCCAAGGAGTTTGAAAATCCTTGTGCCTCAGCACTTAATTGGAAACTCCCTGTAACCCAGATACTGATTAGCTCTGGACCAGGGCTCTATGTGCCTGTTAATGGGCAGGAGAAATCTTCAAATTTCCATAACATTACACCTGGGCAAGTCATTTAACCCTGTTGCTTCAGTTTCCTCATCTGTAAAGTGAGCTAGAGAAGGAAACAACATTCCAGTGTCTTTGACAAGAAAACCCCAAGTGGCATCATGAAGAGTTGGACCCAACTGAAGTGACTGAATAATACTGAGACAATTAATAGCTACAAAGAGATTCTTAGCAGAGGCATAGGTGTTGTGCCAGGAGACTTCTAAGATCCTCTCCAAATCCAAGCATTGAACTGGGTAATTTTTAAGATCCCTTCTAGTTGTCAAGTTCTGTGGTTCTGTAATTTTGCTCGAGGTGGGTTTGTTCATCCCATCACACTCTGACCTACTCTTCCTAGGACCATTGGCACACATCTGTGAAGTGATTGGGCAAGACACAGCAGGGTACTCACTGGTAATGGACAGCATGGGACAAAATTGGTTCCTCTCAGTGTGGGAGCTACGTGTGTAATCTTGGCCTCACAGTGCTCTGACCCAATGAGCATAGTACAGCTTCTGTGCAGTTGTAAGACAGAGTTAACTAGCCTTTACTGAGTCCCCACAGAGTGTCTTTTTGTACTTTGAACTAGAGATACAGAGAAAAGAACAGTCATGTTTTCTTCCTTCAGAGACCTTCTAGACCAAGATGGGAGAATGATAAAAACACAGACAATAAAAAAGGAGTTCATTACAATGAAGGCATTTTGTTAGTTTTAACACTGTACTAGCCTTAGAGTCAGGAAGACCTGGGTTCTATCCAGTCTCTGATACACAAGGTCCCTTAATCTCTCAGCACCTCAAGCCTCTCTTAAAGCAAATTGTAAAGCAGAGAGTAATATGCTTGGAAGAAGGAAAACTTCTGGAGTGGGATTTCCCTATATCAGTGAAATCAAAAGTCTAGCTTAAAATATGTGTGTTATGTGTATAAATGGTAACAGACAAGGAATAATGGGTGGAAATATGGTCTTAAAACCATGAAGACATGAGTTTATATCCTGGCTCCTAGGTATATTGGTTGTATGATCCTGGGCAAGTCACATAACCTCTAGGTGCTCTAGGCAACTCTCTAAGACTATAAATTGCATTGGCAGAGAGAATTTCCTTATCCAGGAATTTTGTATTTTAATAAAATGAAGGCCCTATATAAGATAATCATTAAGTATAGAAAATGTGTGTGTATGAGCTCCTTGGGCGTAGGGTATTGTGGTTTTGTCTTTGTCTTTTTTTTTAACTTTTTATTAACTATAGTGCTTAGTGCCTGACATAGAGTAGGTGTTTAATAAATGTTAATTGATTAATTAATATGGACTATTATGATCACAGAAGAGGATTGTGGGTAAAGTTGTGTTAGGGACTATTCTGATAAATCAAGGAGAATGAGTGGAATTCATTAGAAAAAACTCCTTGGAAGAGGTGACCTTGAGCTTCAAGTTTTAAAGAAAAGGAGCCTGAATTGAACACTTTCTGGAGATTATTGGTGAAATCTTTATAGATACAGCAGAGATTATCCTGGGACCCTCCTGACCATCTCTCCTGTCTAAAGGAGAAGTCCTGTGCAATCCCCAGATTGAACTCTACTTTTTCTCTGTGATCTTGTCCTCTTTATGCTCAACTTCACTGGTCCCAGTCCTTGTCTGTACAGAATAATCTTTACTGAGAATTAGACCTTCTAGTTTCAGGCCATTTCCAGAACGGATTCCACCCAAGTAAGAGTCCTCCTCTATAGGTCAACCCAACCCAGGCCTTCAGAGCCCCTGCCTTTAAATATTCACTAGAAACCTCAGGACTGAGCCTAGAGCTACTTCCCAGTGAACAGGGGTTTTTAATCTAGGTTCTATAAACTTGTTTTTTATGATATAGTTTATAACTATATTTCAATATGATTGGTTTCCTTTGTAATTCCACATATTTTATTTTAGTCGTTTAAAAATGTTATTCTGAGAAGGATTCCTAGGCTCCCAGACTGCCAAAAAAGTTGGTCTCTTTCTGCGTCTCTCTCTCTCTGTCTGTGTGTGTGTCTCTCTCCTGCCCCCATCTCTGTCTCTCTGTCTCTTTCTCTGTCTTTGTCACTTTCTCTGTCTTTGTCTCTCTCTCTTTCTCCCTCCCTCCCTCTTTCCCTCTCTCTCTCTTTCTTTCTCTCTCTCTCTCTTTCTCTTTCTCTGTATCTCTCTGTGTGTCTCTCTGTCCCTCTCTGTCTCTGTTTCTGTCTCTCTCTGTCTCTGTCTCTATCTGTCTGTCAGTCTGTCTCACACACACACACACACACACACACACACACACACACACACAGCACAAAGGTTAAGAAGCCAGGCATGGTATCACATGACTGTCATAGTCCCTTCTATAGGGAAGCTAATGCTAAAGGGATAATTTTATTTAGGAATTTTGAGATACCAATCAGGTATCTGTATTGTCTCACTCCAGTATGGTGACTGTGCAGTGGCCAGGCTGCCTAAGTTGGGGAGAATGAGCCCAAAACTTCCATGTTGATCAGTAATGGAGTTGGGTCCACGAATGACCACTGCATTTCCAGCCTAAGTGAGAGAGGGAGACTCATTTTCCAAGAGAGAGAGAGAGAGATCGATAGATAGATAGATAGATAGATAGATAGATAGATAGATAGAGATGATAGATTGGTAGATAGGTAGACTGATAGATATAAAGATAGATAGATATAGACAGACAAATACATTTCAGAATCCTGAAATAGAATATGAGTTCCTTAAGGGCAGGAACAATTTTCGCCTTCACCTTTGTACCCTCAGGGCTCAGCATTGTCTTGTAGATGTATTTCTTGTGCTCCCAGGGCAGAGTCTGCTTCTGATGTTCTCTTTATTCACTGAGTTGTGAGTGGCTGCTAAGTTGACCCTGGTCCTGCCTTTACCTCTTCCCTAGCAGCTAATTAGGCTCAGAGTGCCTCTTCACCTGAGTCATGCTTCTCCAGCAGCTACCATTTAGCCCAGCTCTGAGTGCCATAACCATTAGGAATTAGTGCCTTCCTTCTCCCATACCTCTCTCCAACTACCACCAGTTCTTCCATTTTCTCCCAACTGAGAATCTGGCATCTGCCAGGAAGTATGCTCTTCTGTCTGGTTCCCATGGCTACGTCATCATGATGATATAAATGAAAAAAAACCTGTATTTGGAGTCAGAGAACCCAGATTTGAATCTCAGCTCTGCTATTAATGTGCATGGCCTTGATTGTCATTTAACATCTCTGAATCTGATTTTTTTTTTCACCATGAGGCTGTGAGGCTAGAAGATACTGCCGTTGTTTTCCCATTTTAAATACTACAATCAGCTCTGTCCTTGCCCACGCCCACCTCCCAAAGGTTTACAATCTAATTCACACTGTATGAAGATGGTTGCCATAGGGAAGAACATTTCAGATATTGAGGGAAACTTCCAGCAGGAAGAGACTTCAGTGGTTTGTACCTAAAATCTTTTGGTTCCAGTGGGGGAAAAAATGGCAAACCTCTGTATGGAGATGCATTTGTCTTACACACACACACACACACACACACACACACACACACACCTTAGGCTTGCTGCAGCTGGTATTTCATGGGAACCAAGGATGTGACTGCTGCATCTTGATCTGTTGTACTTCTGTAGGCCAGCAGTCCCTACAGAAAGAAATTGCACCCCTGATTGGAGTAATCCTTCTTGGCTTTCATTTTTTAATGGTCTCACAGGCTAAAGCAGGGATAGAGAACCTTCGACCTTGAGGCCACATATGTCTTTCTAGGTCCTTGGGTACAACCTTTTGAATGGGTCCAAGTTTTACAGAACAAATCCTTTTATTAACAGTCCAGAGGGACTTGGGAACAGCCACTTGGGAACAGCCATGGATTTACAATAAGCGGGGATGGTGCCTCACACTACAGTCAGTGTCCAGGATTGCTTTCGAATTATAAGACCAAACTGGGCCTCTCCAAAAGTATTCTCCACCCTTTATTACAGGAAAAAGAGAGACAAAATTAGTAATGAGGGTTAACACACACACACACACACACACACACCAATATATGCTTTATTATTACTAAGCATTTTTATCTATATTATCTCCTTTCGTCAGACAGTCAATAAACATTTATTAAGTCCCTGCTGTATTCTTGGCACTGTGTGAAGTGCTGGGAAACAAAGAAGACAAAAGATATCAATTGCATAGACTCCATGAGGACAGGAACTTTGTATTCCCAGATCCTAGGTCCTAAAACCAAAGATACACTTAAATGCTTTTTGAATGGAATGAAATATTACTGTGGGGCAGGGCATGTGCTATTGTCTCCATTTTACAGATGGGGAAACTGAGATTTGAAGATTTTAAGATAGGGGTGGCTAGGTGGCACAGTGGATAGAGCACTGTCCCTGGAGTCAGGAGAACCTGAGTTCAAATCCGACCTCAGACTACACATTTGACACTTGCTAGCTGTGTGACCCAGGGCAAATCACTTAACTCTGTCTCACCACCACCCCCTCCCCCCAAAAAGAGTTTAAGATATACACAAGGTCACACAGCAAGGCAGGACTTGGGTTCCTCTTCTGACTTTAAATCTAATGTTCATTCATCTAAGTCATTAAGTGATCATCTGACTTCTCCATGCTGCCATATGTAAACACCCTTCCCCTCGATTCTCCCTGCCCTTTCTTAGGCTGGGAAAGGATACTGATCTGTTCTGGAGGTTTCCAACTTCCAAACCAACCACCTCATCCATTCCTTCTTTGGAGTTCCTCAACAACTCAACCAGTGACACATTCTGTTCAAGCTTGGTACTATTGAAATGCTGAGGAAGTCATTTGATTTCTAATGGTCTGTCAGGCTGAGGTTTCTTAAACAAAGGTGATTTCTCTGTGCCAATTGGGGTTCTTTCTTTCTCCCCCTGTCAGTGTGAGTGAGTATTAAGAGTTCGTTTTGATTATTTAGATAGCATCATGTGGAGACCCAGTGGGTTGTAATTGGTAAAATGTCTGAACCAAAAGCCAGGCTCCCCGTCGGTGGCTGATTAAAGGATTATTACCATTTTTTTTGGATCTTTCAGAATTCAAGGTTATTTTTACCATTTTAGAAATTACTATTTTGACTCTAATCACATGTACTTTCCTTTCCTGGTGCTTTTGTGGCTTTTGTCACTGGAGTTGGGGGTGGGGAAGCAGGAACTTACCCTCCCTACGCTCTACTCCAAGTGGTCTTCTTCAATCTAGCCAATACTCTATTCATGGGAATAGAAACTCAAAGAACAGGCTCATTAATGGTCCCATATTTCATTACCTAGAGGCAGGTTGGTACAGGGGATAGAGAATGGGACTTGGAGGCTGTCGGGCCTGGGTTCAAAACCTGCCTCTGATACTTGACAGCTATGACCCTGGACAAGTCACTTTAGCAACCTAGGCCTCAGTTTCCTCATCTGTAAAATAGGATGTTTGTGGTAGATGACCTTTAAGGTCCCTTCTGGTTTTAAATCTGCAACTTGGGTTTGACTCACAATTCTGAGACATAGTAGCTGTAGCTTGGAGTAAATCCCTGAATTTTAGTTTCCTTGTCTGTGAAATGGAAATAATATTGTCAATACCTGCCTTATTGGAATTTTTTTTAAAGGAAAGTTAGTGCAAATCTTAGAACTCTGTGGAAATAGTTATCCTTATCAGATCTGTCCCTTTTCACACTCCCTCCATCACATTCTTTTGCTTTTCCTTTGAATTTTTTGGGGGGGGGAGGTGGCAGGGTAATCATGGTTAAGTAACTTGCCCAGGGTCACACAGCTAATAAGTGTCAAATGTCTGAGACCATATTTGAACACAGGTCCTCCTGACTCCATAGTGGTACTCGATCCACTGCACCACCTAGCTTCCTCTTGAGCTTTCCCTTTGAATTCCACCCTCTCCCCATCAGTTGTCCCAGGTACAAAAATTGATCAGTATGATACTGTCTGATAGATGCATTCATGCATGCATTAAATTTACTTGTTTATTCATTCATTCATTTAATTATTTATTTTTAACTTTTTTTTTTTAATTATGAGTTCCAAATTCTCTTCCTCTTTCCAGCCTTTCTCCTTCCTATTGAAAAGGCAAGTAATATGATCATGCATTCATTCAACAAGCATTAAGTGCCCACTAAAGTGTGGATGTCAGGCACTGTGCTAAGTAATGAGGATACAAAGACTATATTTTTTCCTTTGAAGTATCTCTCCTATTTGCTCTCCCTTCTAAGTTCCCAGCACTATTATCCTATCCAGATCTTTATCGACTACCACTTAGATTATTGTTTATATTCAGTTGTTTTTCAGTCATGCCTGACTCTTCATGACCCCACCTGGGGTTTTCTTGGCAAAGATATTGGAGTGGTTTACCATTTCCTTCTCCAGCTCATTTCACAGATGAGGAAACAGAGTTAAGTGACTTTCCCAGGGTCACACAGCTAGTAACAGGTATCTGAGACCAGATTTGAACTCAGGAAGATGAGTCTTCCTGACTCTAGGCTCAGCATTCTATCCACTGTACCACCTAACTGCCCAGTGACTTTAGGGGAGTTATCTGAATCCTTTTTTTTTTTAATTTGCTTTTTGGAGGGCAATTGGGGTTAAGTGACTTGCCCAAGGTCACACGGCTAGTTTTTGTGTTAAGTGTCTGAGGTCATATTTGAACTCAGGTCCTCCTGGCTCCAAGGCCCGTGCTCTATTCACTGCACCACCTAGCTTCCCCCTTAATCTGAATTCTTTATGCTGGTTGGGAGGATTTTCTCCTGTGAGCCCCTTTGAACCAAACTGCAGAGTATTATAGGGGGAAAAACTGAGACACAGAATGTACCCTTTATAGGCTTGTAAACCCTATGGGCTGCCCCTGGGTTGGCAACTCTCCCAGAAGGATAGTTGCCTTTCATTTAGCATCTAGTTTTGGCTACAATTCATAAAATAAAGCTCTAGGGTTTTGTAGCAGGAAGGTACTTGAAAGTACCCTCATCTTACAGATAAGGAAGCTGAGGCACAGAGAAGTAAATTACTCAAGGGCACATATCTGGAAATAGTAAATCATCATATGAATCCCAAGTATGTTCTTTCCCTCCTCATGTTCTTTTACACTTGCTGTTCTGTGTTTTATTCCATGACTGGTAGCATTTAAGTTCCTGGAGGGAAGGAACTCTTTGGGGATACAGGAATAACAGCTGAGAGGCTTAGGAAAGGCCTCATATAGAAGGTGGCATTTGATCTGAGCCTTGAAGAAGGCTACAAAATCCAAGAGGAAGAGATGAGAATCTGAAAGCATCCCAGGCATGAGGGTAGAAGCAGAACTAATGTAAATGCATGGAGATGGGAGATGACATGTCATGGATCCAGAACATTTTCTACTGTTCCATGCCCAGTGGGTTAAAGAAAACACCTTCCTCTCTTCTCTTCTCCAGCCTTTGTTCCAGTAATAAACCTGCATAGAGCTGAGCCAAGCACCTTTTTTGGGAGGTCCCTAGTTTTCCAGATGTTTGGCAGCTGCCTGCTGATGCTGCCTAAGGAAGCAGCTTAAAGCCAGCTGTATCTCTTATCATACACCTCTCTGGGACTGAAGCTTTTATGAAATGGCTTTGTTACTGTGGTAGCAATTTTAGTGGAGTCCTACCAGTAGGTTCCCCTCCTACTTTTCCACGCCTCCTTCCCCCAACGTACTTTAAAAAAAACTGTCACATAAAAGTTCTACTTTGACATTGCCTTCAACTCTGTTTGAAGGAACTGTGAATAGGATGTCATTTTCCCCATAGAGAGCTTTCTCATAACATCAATGCCCTTTTCACCATATCCCCAGCCCCTCTTATTACGAATGAAAGTGACAGATCCAATCCTGTCTGCTCTAATGAGAACAGCCATTAATGCCCAGACTGGGAGTCAGTGGGGGGAAACAGGTTAGAGAATACCATGATTGTGACTTCCGAATACATTTCCAATCTGAGGCGGGAGTTTACCATAAATATGCACATCCTTTGAAGCTGTCTTTGCTGGGGCCTAGCTGGAAGCTCTAAGGAGTAGGTTTGATTGCCTGGAAATCACCAGCCTTGCAATGTTCCCAGGTGCCAGCTTACCAGCTGGAAGAAAATCTTGACAAGAGTTGGCCCAGTTTAGGAGGCTATTTGGCAGGTTATTCCCTAAGAGACACAGTGGCTTTGTCTTTGATGAGAAAATTTCACATTGACAGGATGATGGGGAAGGACCAGAAAGATAGAGAAAGGCAAAAGTGGGTGGCTGGTTAGATGGTTTGAGGGTTAGTAAGAACTTACTTGCAGGATTGGGATGAGGTTTAAAATTAGTCAATCACTAACACTTCTTGAGTAGCTGACATATGTTCAGGTCTATATCATAGAGATAGGTCTGAGAACTTGAAGGAACCCAAAGAGATCATTTGGTTCAGCCACTTTCCTTCAGGGAGGTAATGAATTACTGTGCCCATTTCTACAAAGGAGAGCATTTGAATGCCTTGCCCAAAGCCACAGGGTTACTAACTGGCAGAGGAGAGACTATAGCTCAGGCTTCACAGTGCTGTGTTCCCTCAAAAGTGGCACAGGGTATAGATGATAAAGTACTAAATGTGGAGTCAAGAAGACCTGTGTTGGAATTCTTCTACCTCACACATTTACTAACCCGGTGACTTTGGACAAATCACTTAACCCCTCTGAGTCTGTTTACTTATGTGCAAAATGGGGATAATAATATCATCCTATCTGAGGGTTGTTATGAGGGTCAAATAAGATAACATATGAAAAGCATTTGAAATGTCATCCACTTCCAGATAGAGAACTGATGAATTCTGAATGCAGACTGAAGAATATTTTTTCTCTTTTTTTTAACCTTTTTCCCTACAATGTATCTAATGTAGAAATGTTTTGCATGATTTCTTATTTATAATGAGTATCATATTTCTTGCCTTCTCGGTAGGTTGGGGAGAGAGGGAGAAAATTCGAAACTGAAAATAAAAATTAAAAAAAATCTTAAGCATTTTGCAAATGTTAGCCAGTCTGCAATGGCGCTGAACTGTTATTCATTCTATATCTATTGCCATGTTTTTCTTATTTAAGTATGGAATTGTTACCCATACATTCCACAATCCAGAAGGATCTTTATACCATTACTGTTTATGCTTTTCTCACAATACCACATTGCTGCTACATTCACTCATTCTTATTCTTCTCATAGAATTTGTAGCCTGAAAAGACTGGGTATGTTGGGGAAATACAGAAGGCATGATATGGGCCCCTGACCTTGGACAGCTCCCAGTCTCTTAAAAGACAAAATCCACAAGGAAACATCTCCTGAGCTCAGAGAGATATTGCAGAATAATCTGACAAGGCAAGAGCTAAGAAGAAATCTCCACCAGCTTTGGCTAGCTAGTTAATTAGCCTCCAAGACCTCAAACTTTCCCTCCCTGAGAAACTCCATTTATCTCTGGTCAATGCCTACCTTTGCTCCCCAACCTTAAAAGTTCTTATGTATGTAACCATTATGATGTTGTTGAAAGATCACAGAACATGGAATGAGAAGACGATGATTCTATTTCTGGCTAGGCCACTGTGCGATGATGGTGAATCCACTTAAAATCTTTGAATCTCAGTTTTATCACTTGTAAAATGGGGATAATAATCCTTGTACCACCTGCCTCACAGTGTTGTTGTAAAAAAAAGTATTGGCAAAGCGTGAGCCATAGAAACACAGTTTTCATATATACTTGGGCAGTTTACCCATCTTTGCCAAAATTCCTTGTGCATATATATGTGTGTGTGTGTGTGTATATATATATATACATATCTATCTATCTATCTATATATTTTTTTTCCCTTGTGTGTGACAGTCTTCCCTATTTAACTGAGAACTCCCTGGGGAAAGAATCCATGTCCATTCCCTTTGCATTCCATTCTCCTTCTCCATGTTCCACTTTTTACAGAGCTTTACACACAAAGGTGGTCCAGGCAGTGGTGGTAACTAAGATAATATTGTATAGTCTAGAGAAAAGGGGATTTAGGTGACTGGGCTTCTAGTCCATGCTCTATGTCTACCTAACTGTGTGACCTTGGGTGAGTTCTTTTGTCTCTCAGTGCTTGAGTCTCTTCACATATGCAATGGGGGGATTAAGCTAGACATTCTCTAAAGTCCCCTATAGCTTTAAAATTCCATGACCTTTTCTGCCATTGCCTGTTGATTCCAGTGTGGCAGAACAAGGAAAGGATTAGTCAGCAGTGTCTCTAGAATATGGGTCTAGGAGAGTACTTACTTTCCTGTAGCTGTCTCTACTATCAAGGTGCCAGGGTAGACTCTATCTCTCAGTTTTTCTCAACCAAGGGCTTCTTTCTCTGGTTCACAGGTGGTCATTAGGAGGGACCCTGAAGAGCTGTCCCTTTGGCAGTTAGAGTTTAGAGATTCTGATGGGAACATCTCTGGAGTGACAGATAAATCCTTCATTTTCTACCTCCTTTCCATATTCTGGTAGCAATTTTTTCCTAGTTAATTAGAAAGCTACTACATTCTACCACCTCCTCTCCTATTCTCTATGGGAGAACTTAACTCATCTGGGCACCCCAGGGACTGTAGTCAAAGGTCAGATGAGCTGACTCTGGGCAAGTACAATCTGAAGAACCCTCTCTCCTCTTCCTTCCCTAGACTCTTTCTGGCTGACTGTCTTTCCATAGGCCATAGGGACTTCCTGCTCATCGGCTTTGATGGAAAATTCACTGGCTGCAGAAGCTTATCCATATCTCAGCCGGCCAACAAATTAGAGCTACTTAGATTTTCAAACGGGGGCTGCATTTGGGCACAGGCACAGGGTTTTAAAGTGCTCCATTTTAAATATATTTATGTAATGTGCACAAATGTGCTTTCTGACTGAGTTCAATGTGGGGAAGGTTGCCAGCTCCTAGTGACTGGTTTCCACAGACTCTTTAGCTTTCGTGCCTGGGTGATCTGGAAGGGACCTGGCTTCTAATTTAGTCTTGTAAAGCTGTTTCTGTTGGCCCTGATGAGAAATTCTGCACCTGGAACTGAACAACCCCAGGGCATTGAGATTTTGGGATTTGGGGTGTTGTTGCCCTTGGAGTTGGAGACCTAGACATAAGGGCAGGAGGATTTCTGGGATCTGTCCAGGAACCTTAGAGATGATCTCATCTAGCATCCTTATTTCATAGATGAGGAAAGTGAGGTTGTGTGTCATATGAAGAAGAGCATTAGATTTGAAGTCCAAAAACTTGGATTCAAAGTCCTGTTTCCAATACTTGCTAGGTTTTCAATGACCCTGGGCAAATCATTTGACTTCTTGAGGCCTCAGAATCCTTGTCTTAAAATTGAAGGTTATCAGACTAGATGACTTCTAAGATTTCTTCTGGCCCTAAATCCTATGATGACTTGTGCTATAGATAATAGACAGAACTGGGGTTTGAACCCAGGTCTTCTGGCTCTTATTCCAGCCCTCTGTGTACTATATCATATAATAATGATAGCTAGTATTTATATAGCTCTCTAAGGCTTGTAAAACAAACTATAAATATTATCTCATTATCCTCTCATCGACTCTTGGAGGTAGATACTATTGTTATCCCCCATTTTATAGATGTGGAATCTGAGGCAGACAGAGATTACGTGACTTACCCAGTGCCACACAGCTATTAAGTGTCTGAGGCAGAATTCAAACTCAGATCTTCCTGACTCCAGACCCATCAATCTATCATCCTCTTTTCCACACTGCCTTGTCTCAAGGGCCCCCTCTATCTAGAACAAGACTGCTCCAGGGTTCTGAAGACAGCCTTCCATGTGAGATTTACTTCATTGAAGTCTTTAAAGCTCTACCATGACAAAAATTACTGACCTTCCTGCAGCAAGGGAATGATGATATAGGAGATGGAAATATACTCCAAAGTTAAATTCAATCCTACTAACATTTATTTTTTGTGTCCTCTTCAAAGATATAGGGGATAAAGAAAAATTATTCAACCCATACCCTCAAGAAGCTTAAAATCTGATGGGGGCATGACATGCCACACGTATATAATCTACTATGTCTGAGCAGAGGGAAAGCAGACACCTGAGGCACCAGGGAACCATTCTCCCACAATGCAATATAATTCAACAAACATTTATTAAGTACCTACAATGCCAGGTTCCAAAGAAATTGACTCCTGAATTGAGATCTGTTATATTCCCATTTCCCAAGAGGCCCCTCTTCTCTTGTTTCACAGAAAAACCGCTTTTCCCTCCAAGCACCTGCTCACATCTCCCCTGAAACCAGCCTTAGGAACTGCAGCAGGGCATCCCAGTGCAGGCTCGTTGGCTAGAAATATCCAGAAGATAACATTATTCACACCCCCAGATGTAGATGTATCAAAAGGAAAGGGAAGACAAAGCCAAAACCAAATACTGGGTTCCTCATAGGTATAACAAAACACCCTAGGCTCATCTTCTTTGATATTAAATCATTTTTCTAGGGCAGGCATGCAACCTACTAAGAAAAATCTTACCTTCCTATCTCCATTGACTCATCCATAACATTTATTGAGAATCCACTGTAAAGAACACAAAGAAGCTTGAGATATGGCTCCTGCCTTCATAGATCTCAACTTTTAAAATAATCATAATTCCCATTTACAAAGCATCTTATGGCTTACAAGAGACTTCCATCACAACTGTATGAAGTAGATAGTACAAATATTATTGCTACCATTTTGTTGTTCTCAAAGAGGGCCATGACATCAGGGAATGATGACATGACTTGCAGTTGACTTGGATTTGAGTGAGGGAAAGCTGTGCAAGGTCACCAGCCTCACTTTCTCCTCTAGAACCATCTGGATCCAATGACCAGAAAGATATTCATCAGGATGACTGGAGATGACCCAGGATGCAATACCATGTTATAGATGAGGAAAATGAGAACTAGAGAGATAAAGTGACTTGCTTTGGTCACACAGCTATTTGGTTTCAGAACCGAAATGATTCTCTTTTTTGTGGGTAATTTAATCATTTTATTAATAAGACCAGCAGGTCATTAATAAAAAGATGGTCATGTGGCTGTCTCTCTGAGACCAAAGACCCTTAATGGCTGTGGAGTCACAGTTTTTGTGCCCTTCAAAGAGGAGGTGTTCCTGAGCCATGGCCATCATCTAAGATTGGTTAACACAAAGACAGATGTGGGCTATGTTATAATGAAGGTCTTGGGGTATATGACTTAAGTCACTCAAATCTTGGTCAAAGAGATATCAGTTTCCACATCATGTGGTGATTCTCTTGATACTAAATCCAATGCCCTTGATGGGGAGATATGACCTACATACGGGAATCACAAAATCCTAGAATCTCAGAGTTTGAAGGAGCTTCAGAGATCACAGAATATAAATGGAATCTGAGTGGGAATCACCTCTGGAGTGTCCCTGTCAAATGATCACCCAACTTCTATTTGAAGACTTCCAGTGATAAGGAACTCTCCCTCCCAAGCCTGCCCATTTGCTTTTGTAGAGCTCCAATTTTAGAAAGATTTTTTTTTTCTTATTGAGCTTAAATCAACCTGTCTATAATCTGTTGCTCCTAGTTCTGCCCTCTGGGGCTTAGCAAAGTAAGTCTAATCTGTCTTCCAGATGACAAGCCTTCAAATATTTGAAGACATCTATCATATCCCCCTGCTAAGTACTCCCTTCTGTGGGCTAAACATGCCTAATTCCTTCAATCAGTCTTCCTGTGCACAGTCCCCCAATTCTTTTAGCGTCCTGATCACATCCTCTGGACAAACTTCACTTTTACTACTCTGTTCCTAAACTGAAGCCCCCAGCCCTGAACACAATACTACAGATGTGGTTTAGCAAGCTCAGGGCATAATGGAGGATATGACATCCTCCACTGACTCCATTATTTTGGACACCATGCCTCTCTTAAGACAGCCTATGGACGTAAGTAACAATATAAGGAGTGAAAACCTAAGAAGTAGACATTGCATGAGTTTAAAGAAATCATTTCTCATCTATGAACCTCAGTTTCCTTTTCTGTCAAATAAGGGAGTTGGATTAGATGATCCCTACACCTGGAATCAGGAAGACTTGTCTTCCTAAATTTAAATCTGGCCTCAGATACTTACTAGCTATGTGATGCTGGGCAAGTCACTTAAGCCTATTTACCTCAGTTTCCATATCTATAAAATGAGCTGGAGAAGGAAATGGCAAAATGCTTCAATGTCTTTGCCAAGAAAACACCAAAAGGAGTCACACAGCTAAACTATAACAAAAGCCATGGTCCCTTCTAGCTATAGTCCCAATGATTCTATTCTAGTTTTATGATCCCATGCCACAAGGCAATGTTCTAAGGAATTTAGGGGAGAGATAAAGCCCTGTTGGTTTAGAATGCTCCGGGAAGGCCATTTATAACAGGTAGCATTTGAACTTGCTCTTAAAGAACTTGGAGAGGCAGAGAAGAAGGGGGAAGGCATTTCAGGGAGGGAAAAGGATATGAGCCAAGAGTGAACTCCCATACATGGAGTGGGGGTGGGGGTGTCAGGCAGGTGTCAAGAAGGGGATTGTCCCTGGATATATTTCCAGGAGTGTACATTCCCTAGACCTGAATTGGAGAGAAAGATTTCCCCCCAAACCTCCTTCTTCATTGCCCCTCAGTGTCCCTCCTCCCTCTGGGCTTGCACTTAGTTCCAAGGGACGGACTTTCTTACATAGCATGATGATCAAGGCAAAAAAGAGGGGCAATTTTTGCCTAAAGAGGCATATGATCATCAAGCTACCCAGTCAACCCTGCATACCCCATATGAGGAGTCATTTCATTGCCAAACAGGGGGGCAAAAAAAGGAAGGGATGTTTCCTTCCCTCTCCTTTCGTTCCTGTACATGGCTGGTCTCCAAAACTGTGACTAAGGCTCAAAGATCCCCATTTTCTAGATGAGAAAAGTGAAGCACAGAGAAATACTATTCCTTATTCAAGATGTCAGTGTCATAATAGTCCCCAGTAATAGCTGGCACATGTATAGTCCTATTCAATTTGCAAAGTGTTTAACATGCATGATTTTATTTGATTCTCATAAAAGCCCTGGGAGAGTTAGGTACAGTTTTTATTGCCATTTTACAGCTGAGTAAACTAAAGATTAGAGAGTTAAAGTGACTTACTTGAACTTACAGTTAATGCCTGAGGAAGGATTTGAATTCAAGTCTTTTTTACTCTAAATCCACTACTCTATCCACTAAGCAATACTACCTAACAAAGGGCTGGAATTCACCCGCCACATGGGGCATCACAGGGCCTCTACACATGGCACATCCAACATCTCTCTTGACCCCAAACAATGACACCAGTAAGGCTTTCTGGTGAAAGTTTAGGATATTATCGGTCACTTCCTACCTGGATGCTCCATTAAAACCATTAGTTCAAGTGGCATCTGTCACTTGGAATTCAGAGGAGCAAATGTTACTGGTGTGGCTGCTTTCCCAAGATGCTTCTCCCCCTGGAGAGTTTAACAAATGAAGTTAGACACCAGCCGGGCACTGTCCTTGTCATGTCCATTGGCAGCAATTTTCTTATAAGATGAAAAATCTTGAGCACACCAAGACCCTCTGATAAAATTCTTTGGCACCTAATATATGAGACCTTCTGTCTTCTAGGAGATGAGAAAATGGCTGGTGAATTAAACTTTCTTCCTGTGCTGGAGATTTGCTCAGCTTCCTCTCTGTGCCAGTTTGACTATAGTGTTTGATCAGCCCACAAAGTGTTTGGAAGAGATTTTGTGAGGTTTCCTGAACATTTAAGCAAGAAAACAGCTGGGGGTTTGGGGGGGAGAGGCGATGAGGGAGAGAAGAGAAGAAGGGGGTGGGGTGGGGAAAAAGATATTATTAAAATCATTCTGGCACTTCCATTGAAAGAGAGAAGAGATCTGAGCATCCTCAGAGTTCTCATCTCCAGAACTCAACTTCTGAAGCCCCCAACTTAGCGGGGAGTCAGTTGGAATCATTAACACTCATCAAGAGGTCATTTGGAGCCAGAGCTGGCATGGTATGGGCTGGGTCAGTTCCCCTCTGGAAAGGTATTTGACTTCAGTGTCTTCAGCTGGAGACAGAAGGAGAGGAGCAACTGAACTCCCAATGCCCCATCACACACGCACATACCTATAACAGAGCAATTTGGGTCCCAGAATATTTTAGGGGGTTAAATATATTGGCAAAACTATAGGACCATAAGATTTAGTGTTAGAAGGGGTCTTAAAAATCTTCTGGTCGTATCTCTCTCTTCTGTAAATGAGGAAATGGGAGAACAAAGGGGAAATGACTTGCCCAATGTCACAGAAGTATAATCATAGAATCTGGAGCTAAAAAGAATCTTAAAGGTCATCCCTTAGCGTAGTGCCTGCCACATAGTAAGGGTTTCATAAATACTTCTTGATTGACTGATGAATGGTCGCACAGAATCACAGATTACCGGTATTGGAAAAGACCTCAGAGACCACTTGGTTCTGAACAGGAATTTCCTCTACAATGTCTCTGAAAGTGACTCCCCAGCCTTTGCCTAGTGAGTTTTCTCTAATGTTAGGTAACCCTACTACCTCTTGATCAGCCAATCAACTAACAAATATACATTAAGGACCTACTATGTACCAGGCACTGTGCTAGGCACTTAGGGATACAAAGATAAAAAGAAAACAGTCCCTACCATCAAGAAGCTTACATTGCATTAGGATAGGCAATGTGCACACATATAAGGATATACAGGATGTCCCAAAAGTCTTAGTGCAGTTTTAGGCTTGAATAACTTAAAAAGGATAAATACTACAAGCTTACAAAATACATCATCTGAAAGTTTGTTTAACTTTATTTATATGTAATTATGAATTTTTAATAATAAAATTTAATTTTGGCAAGATGAGGTACCTTGTCATTATGCATTGCATGTTGTACAGTTCCTGGATGACATTTTCTCTGACGAGAGGATTGGTAGAGGAGATCCTCTTGCTTGACCGCTGTGATCACCTGACAGATCTTCTTTAGACTTTTTCTTGTGAAGCATCATCCAGACTGTCATGTATCAGAACCTCATTCTGTGGATGATCTTAAGGCTAGGATTACAAATGCAAATTTTTTCAGTCACTAAGCAGCAGCTGATGATTTTTTTTTTACAAAGTTAGAAAATTAACTAGAGTGATATATAGCACAGCACAGACATGCTGAATTTTAATAAGCAATGTATCAATATCTTAAAATGTTAAGCAGCTAACCTTTCAAACATTGGATTTTTTGTCAGTTCTTAGCATTTATACCTCTGAAGTTATTCAAGTTTAAAACGGCACGAAGATTTTGGGGACACCATGAAAACAAAATAAGTACAAGGTAATTTTGTCAGGGAGCTCCTCACATCTAACACAGGATCAGAAAAATCCTCATGTAGGAGGTGGTCTTTGAGCTGACTTTGGGAAAGAAACAAGGAATTCTAAGAGACAACTCATTTCGATAACTCCAGCGATTGTTTATCAAACCTAAATCTGCCTCCCTTCCAGAGTTTTCACCTGTTTTTCCTATTTCTGCCTCCTGGGCCAATTCAGTTTTAAAATGCATGTATTAATAGCTTACTTTAGGCAAGGTGCTGTTCCAGGCACTGAGGGGGAAAAGACAAAAACAAGAAATAGTTCTTACTTTCTGGAAGTTTACTGGCTAATACAACAGGCAAACAGATAAAGAATTTCATGACTGTTGGAAGTTAATTTTTAACTAAAAATTAACTGTATAATAACTGAGTTCTTAAGAAAGCTAGGGTTCTAAGATATGAAGGTAGGGAGGGAGCACATGGGAGAGACCATGCAAAGACAAGGAAACAAGACATGGAATACCAAACTTGTGAGAACAGTAAGTAGGTAAACCAGTTTTCTAGAACATAAAGCATGTGTAATCCAGGAAACCAATAAGTATGCGCTTACATAAGACTCTCCTCACTGGTGGAGAGAATGACTACTTGACAGTATGTCCCTATGTGAGTGGCTGGGGGCAGGGGAGCCAGCCTGGAGGATGAGAGGCCTTCTTGCTTCCAACTTTGAGAAAAGACACCACAGATTCTAAGCTGTCCAGTAGATGAGGAAACTGAGGCAAACAGGGTTAAATGACTTCCCCAGGGTCACACAGCTAATAAACCCCTGTAGAAAGAGAGAAAGACTTTGGGAAACAGCAGATATATAGGTGAGTTGCTGCCTTGAAATATCCCCGATTTCCCAATTCTTCCCTCCTCTCCCTTTCTCTAAAGAGAGCCTAGAACTGTGTGTCCCTTCTTATAACCTAGAAGCAAGAAGGTCTCTCCTCTCCCAGGCTTTTAGCAACTCCACCGATTATCCAGGTACCAGCTTTGAGTGTAGATTCTCTCTAGCAATGAAAAGAGTCTTATGTAAATGCATCAAGTTTGAACCCCAGGTTACACATGTGAAGTGAAATATGAAAAAAAAAAACATCCGGAAAGGTAGGATGCAGGTTCTAGAAGCAATAGGAAGCATCTGATGATTCTTGGAATGGATAACGATGCAGTCAGACCTGGAAGATTATTTTGGCCATGGTACAGAGATTTGGGAGTGATGGATTGATTGGTGAGGAGAAAGACTCAAAGCAGGAGACAAATTAAGTGTTTACTGTAATAGTCCAGACAAGAAGCAATGACGGCCCCAAACTAGGGTAATGGTGATCAAAGTGAAGCAGCAAAGAAATAATGAAGAGGTGAAACCAAAAATACTTGGTAACTCATTGGATATGGATAATGAAAGAAAAGGAAGAAGTAAGGATGAGAGGCAGTATGGTACGTAGGAAAGAGTGCTAGTTTTAGAGTCAGAGGATCTGAGTTTGAACTTGGCCCTCACCTACAAACTTCAACAAGCAACTTCAGTGTTTTGGGCTTCAGTCTCCTTATCTGTAAAATGAAGGAGTTGAATTAGATTATCTCTAAGATCTCTTACAGCTCTTCACCTGGGTAAATAGAAAGATTGCAGTACCATTAATAGAAATAGAAAAGCTTAGAGGATGGAATAAGTTTGGGGGAAAGACAATGAGTTCCATTTTGAACATGTTGAGTTTGAGATGCCATTGGGCTGTCCAACTGAAGGTGCCAAGAAGGCAGATGGTTGATGCAGTAGATAGAGAGCTGGGTCTGGGGTCAGGAAGTTGTTGTTCAGTCACTTAAGTCATGTCTAGCTCATGACCCCATTTGAGGTTTTCTTGGCAAAGAATAGTTCATCATTTCTTTCTCCAGTAGATGAGGAAACTGAGGCAAACAGGGTTAAGTGACCTGCCCAGGGTCACTCAGCTAGTGTCTGAGAATGGATTTGAACTCATGAAAACCCAGCACTCTATCCATTGCACAACCTAGCTGGCCCAGAGTCAGGAATAACTGAGTTCAAATCCAGCCTCAGATACTTACCAGTAGTGTGACCCTGGGCAAGTCACTTAACCTCTGTTTGGCCTCAATTTCTTCAAACTGAAAAATGAGGATGATCATAGCCCTGTTTCCCAGGATTGTTTTGAGGATCAAAGGAAGTAAGAATTGGCAAGTGCTTACCACAGTGCCTGACCTCAGTAGGTTCTTAATAAGTGCTTGTTTATTTTCTTTTTTTCTGGATAGTGATGCAGAATTAGAGCTCAGGAGAAGGATGAGGGCAATAATTGAACCCATGGGAGTTGATAAGATAACTGAGAAAGAACATGTTGGCGATAGAAGGTGGCAAACCCTTGGGGAACACTCACAATTGAGGAATAAAATACGGATGATGATCTAATGAAAGAAGCTAGAAATAGATCAGATGGGCAAGAGGAGAACGAGTAAAGAAAATGTCACAAGAGCTGAAGGAGCACAGAATATAGGGGAGAAAGGGGTGATAAGTGAGGTCAAAGGCTGCGAAGAAGTCAGAGAGCGTGAGGAATGAGAAAAGGCCATTGAATCTGACAACTAGCAAAAGATCATAGTTAGGCTCGTAGTTTTAAAGTTGCAGTTTGAAGTTAGCCTTTGTAATTTAGTGGTGAGAAACCAAATTGTTAGTGGCTGAGACATAAGTAAAACTTTTTTGCAAGGAGAAGCAACAAGCAAAGAAAACTCTTCCTGAAAGCTGGCTATGAAAGTGATGAGAGATATAGGACAATAACTGGAGGGGATGGCAGGTTAGTAAAGGTCTTGGGGGTTTTTAAAGGATATTGGAGACCAGGGAATGTTTGTAGACATTGATGAAACAAGTATTTATCAAGTGTTTGCTATGGGCCAGGGACTGTACTGGGTGCTAGATATACCAAGATGATGGAGACTGCTCCTTGCCCCCAAACAGCTTACATTCTATAGCACAGATGAATAAATACGGGATACTTATAAAACATACAAAATAAATACAGTCACTGTAGGGTTGGACACTGACCAATGAGGGAATCAGGAAAGGTTCTTGAGGGGAGTACCATTTAAACTGAGACTTAAAAAGAACCAGGGATCCCAAGAAGTGGAGACAGGGAGAAAAAAAATCTTCCAGTAATGGGGGCAGGGAGAAAGACAGCTGTGAAAAGTCACAGAAGCAGGGAATGGAATGGTATGTATGGAAGGGAGCAAAGAGGCATCTGTACAAAGTGCAGACTCTTCCTAAGGCAGAATGTGTGAGGAGAAGGAGGGTAGGGAAGAGTGAATAATGTGTAATCAGCCTAGAAAAAAAATAGGTCACAGCCATTTATTGGAGGGTCTTATTAGCCAGAGGAATTTGTATTTTACACTGAGGAAAATGGGGAGCCAATGAAGTTCCTTGAGGAGGGAAGTGACATAGCTAGACCTGTACTTTAAGAATGTCAATTTGGCAGTTGTTCAGAGGATTAAATGATTAGAAAGAGAAAAGTCTAATGCAAGGATTCTGATTATTAGGAGGTTAATGAAATGCTGCAAAATCAATTTTTTGAAAAAATGATTTTTTTGAAGAATCAGATTGCTTGCCATCTCGAGGAAGGGGGAAGGAAGGGAGGGAAGGATAGAATTTGGAACTCAACTTTAAAAAAAATAATAATTTTTAAAATTGCTTTTACATGTAATTGGTGAGAAATAGAATATTATATATAAATATATTAATGTTTATAAATGCATATATATATATATACATATATATATATATATATATATATATATATATATATATATATATATAAAATTGAAGAACATTGCCAGTAATCAAAATCAAGCTCATAGTCCTTGCAGACTCGATTCTCTTTCCTGCCCCTCCCCCCAGACCACTTTTTTAAAAATTAAGATAACATTTGTACTTCTCTAGGCCTCTGGCTCTTCTCCTGTTCTCTATTATTTCTTTAAAAATCATTGAATTTCTAAGTTTTTGAATGTGATGGCACAGTAATTACACTTACCAATTCTTTCATTACACTGGGACACAGTTTTATTTGGCCTGGCAATTTGAACTCTTTGAGGGCAGCTAGGGTCACTATCACTCATCTTGATTCTCAATTTCTTGTGAAACATTTTTGTCCTAGAATTTGATTCTATTCCATTCTGCAAGCATTGCTCGATAGCAGAGAATATAGAAGCAAAACCATATTGAGTAGTCCTGTCTTTTCCTCATCGTCTATTGTAATTGTTCCATCTACAACTAAACATTGAAGAGTACATATATCTACTCCCCAACTGGCAGGTCCATCGCTATTTGATCTTCCTTTTATTGCCATCATAACTTTAAAAATCTTTTTTGTTATCCTTAGTTAGTGCTTATCACTAGCCTTAACTTACGCTGAACTCTAATGCTCCTGACAGGATTTTCTCCAGAAGGGGCCTATCTTTCATATTCATCGTGAACTATTCATCCCTGCTTCCCTTCTGTATGTGTCTTTTTAAAAGCCATATTTGTTGATGAATGCACTGTGCATCCACGTAAGTCTCTTTAGATTACTCCTTTTCCTCTCATTTCCTCTCAATGGTTTCTATTTTTATCTTCAGAATTTTATTCTTGAGCATTTTCTTTCTTTCCTAGGATTCTTGTACGATTTTAGTCTATTGTATTCTAGCCGTCCTTTCTCTGAATGCTTTGAAGTACACTCTTTTTTAAAGTCCCAAGACCTAGGGTGAGGTCAAAGAGCACTCTATCTTCCTTTTATTACATGAACTCTAAGACAATGATCTCTCTAACTCTAACGAGTGAATGGCTTCTTTGAAAAGTTGGTATGATTTCCATTTCAGCAACCAGTTCCTCTTTACTGGTTGGAATCAAGTTCTGAATGGCAGTTTCCTGCTTCACTTTCTCCCTTTTTATAAAAGTGAAATCATTAAGGTCTGCCAATCACTCAGTCACCAAACACTTAACAGGTACCTACTATGCTCCAAGCACTGTGCAAGAATTTAGCACTTGTAGCACAAAACAGAAATATCAATCTCATTCTGAGGCACCAACTTTTTTTCTTAAATAAATTTTCTTTTTTTGTTGTTGGTCCCTTTTTTTTTTCACCTTTCAGTCTACTTTATTTTTTCAATATTGCCTTTAGTTAGCTACAAAGCTTTACCATCTTAAAGTGCTTACTTTCTTTTTTAAAATTTTATTTTTAATTATGAAATAAAACAAGCATTTCCATAGCATAGTACCATAAAAAAAAAGATGATTGCACATGAAACTGCAAATCTACCATGCACAACTTGCTATTCCTTTCAAATATACAACAAATTATCATGTAAATTTTATTAAAAATAAAATAAATAAGTATTAATATACCATATTATACCATAAATGAGTACTTCAAATAAAATAAATAAAAAATAAAGTAAAAATTTTATTTTTTCAATCAACATCTTTTCTCCCTCCTACCTACCACCACACACACACTGAAAAAGAAAAACAAAATCTCTGTTACTGATATGTATAATTAAAGAAAACAAATCCCCACATTGTCCATGTCCCACAAACAATGTCTCAGTCTGCATTCTAAGTCCATCATCTCTCTGTCAGGAGCTGGTTAGTATGTTTCATCATGAATCTTCTGGAATGACAATTGGTCACTATGTTGTTGATCAGAATTCCTAAGACTTTCAGAATTGTTTGAGACACCATCTTCTTAACTAGCTCTTCAATTCTCAAAACTTACTTTCTTTAGATCCTGCTTTTAGTTGAAGGTAGCAGTGATGGAACACCAAGTCACATCTTCAATTTCTTGCCCATGAGTTTATCATTCCATAATACCTAAGTGCCTTCTGATGGCATCATTTATCCCCACGTGACACACCATTAGTGGGTAGTAGTTGTCTGCTTCAATATATCTCAAGAGCCTCTTCATCCAATCTCAGATACGTAGTCTGAGAAGAAAGTAGCTTTCGTATGTCAGGTTGACCTATGTCTGTTTCATTACACCTCATCATGGAGTAACCAGATACCCTACTCATCTCTTCTTCTTCTAATCAATGCTGGATGACCTCTTTTCTGATATTGGGTCTTTCTTAATATCTTTGACCTTTTGGGATCACATAGAAGCAGTAGGACCTTTAGGTCAAAGGGTATGGAGATTCTAGTTGCTTTTTTCACATAATTCCAAATTGCTTTCCATAATGGTTGGACTAATTCACAATTCCCATAACAGTGTTCTCTGTGGCTGTCTTTCCACAGCTCCACAAATACTGACAATTCTATCTTTTGTCATCTTTACCATTTTGCGAGGGGTGAAGTGAATCCTCAGTGTTGTTTTTATTTGCATTCCTCTCCTTTTTAGTAATTTTTAACAGTCTTTCATGTGGTTATTAATAATTTTCAATTTTTTTGAGAATTTCTTTTGGTTTTGGTTTTCATATCAAGTGGGAACACTTCTGTTGGAGGAATGGCTCATGGTCTTATATATTTGTATTATTTCCTCATATCTCTTGGATTTGGGGCCTTATTAGTAGTATTGGGTACAAAATGTTTTATTCAATGGACAAGTTCCTTCTTATCCTAGTTGCATTGATTCTGTTCATATGAAATATGTAATCAAAATAATCTCTTTTGTCTTTTGTGATCATCTCTACCCTTTGTTTGCTTAAGAAAGTTTCCCTTAGCAACATATCTGTGAAAGGGACCTGATTTGGTTCTCTTCTAATATTTTTACAATGTAAATTTTACTATTTGAGTTCATTTTGAGTTTCTTATAGGATTTGTATAAAATGTGGGCTTAAACCCATTTTTTTTCCCAAGCTTTTCTGGTTTTCTCAGTAGTCTTGTCAGATGAGGACTTACAGATGGCTTAAGTTGATTGAACAGTTATTGAGTTCATTTTAAAAAAAAAATGTTCCTTACCTAGCCAGTTACACTACTCTAATTTTCTGTCTTTTTAACCATCACCAGATAATTTTGATGATTGCTATTTTATAGTATAATTTGGGGTCTGGAAATGCTATTTCCCTTTCATCTCTATTTTATTTTATTATTTGCCTTGAGATTCTAAATCCTTTGCTCCTCCAAATGAATTTTGTTACCGTTGTTGTCTAGTTCTACAAAGCGTCCCGTGGTAGTTTGACTGGTATCGTGCTAAATCTGTCCATTAATTTAGAGAATATTGTAGTGTTTATTTTATTGATGCAAGTTGACATGAGCACTGAGGACCCCTCCCACTACCTAAGTCATTCTTTGTTTCTTTCAATGCTGTTTTATGATAGGAGCTACAGAAATCTTGAGCATGCTTTGATTGATTACATCCTCCATGTTTTATTTATTTTATAATTATTTTAAATGAAGCTCCTCTTTGTTATTTACTCCCAGATTTTGTTTTTGCTGTATAGAAATGCTACTGGTTTTTGCAAATCTAATCTGTAACCTGCTACTTCACTGAAGCAATTAAATATTTTGATGCATTTCTTTAATTTTTTAGAATTTTTTGGGTAAATCGTCACCTTGTCTGAAAATAGTAGTAGTAGTTTTGTCTCCTCTGCTATGTTCATACATTTACTTTCTTCTTCTTGTCTTACCACCATCACTAACAGCTCCAGGACTATGTTAGTTAATAGTGGGGAAATAGGGGCATGCTTTACTTTCTATAAGAAAACTTCTAGTATTTCCCCATTGCATATAATACTAACTTTTGGTTTTAGATATATGCTGCCATTTAAAAAAAAAGGTCCTTCTCTGCCTGCTTCTTAGGGCCCAGAGAAGTTAAAGTGACAGGTCTAAGGTCACGCTGTCTATAATGCTGTGACGTTGGGCAAGTCACTTAACCTCTTTGGCCTGACTTTCCACAGCTGAAAAATAAAGATAATAATACTGCACCACCTGCTTCCCAAGACTGTAAGGAAAGTGCTTTGTGAGTTGTAAAGTATTGTACAAATATAACCTATTAAATCTTGGACTGAGAAAAGTGATACCACTAGCCCCTGTGCCCTCACCTGGGAATCCTGGCAGACTTTGGAGATGCAGCAAGGCAATGGGCAACCATCCTGGGAGAGTGTCAGGTAAGGCTTCAAGATCTTTTAAAAGATCCTGAAATACCGGATGGGACTCTTTTAGATGGTTTTCAGGGAAAAATCATCTTCCTTACTTGCCTTTCCTTGACCTAGAATGTCAGACCTGGAAGTAACTTTAGAGTTCATCTAGTTCAAATTTTGCCTTTTTGTGGATGAGGAAATTGAGACCTAGAGAGGTAGAGTAACTTGATTGAGGTCATGTAGACAGCAAGTGGCAGAGCCAGGTTTCAAAGCCTTTTGTCTCCCTCGTCCGTTGCACCTTCCACTATAGCATCCTCCCTCAACTTGTTTTCTCTATCAGTTTTCTCCTCATCAGATTGTTGATTCAAGATGGAGATGGCAAGAACTAGGGTATGGATATTGATTTGTACTTTAAGCAAAGTCTTGAGCAAAGGAAGAGTTGAAAAGATGGTGATGATGATGATGATGATGATGACAGTACTTTTCAAAGTCTATGCTCAAATCTCACAGGTTTATAGATTTACAGCATTTTAGAACTAGAAGGGACCTTCAAGATATTTTTGTCCTCTATGATCTCAGTTGATCATGTAAGATTATATTTCTAGAAAGTCAGTCAAAACTGTAAAATGTCAAAAAGGTAAGGTATCAGAGCCTCAAAACCTATCATAAGAGGTTGGGCTGTTGTTATTATTTTTGTTTTACAGATGAGGAAGCAGAGACTTAGAGAACATTTAGAAAGACTAAATGATGTCCCCCAAGTTTCTCAGCTCATGATAGAGCTGGAAATAGAACCTGGCCTTTTAGGTCATCTTTCTCTGTCTTATACCATAACAATATATCCTCGTGATGATCAGAGGCCATAGGTAGATTCTTAGCCCAGAGATGGGTCCTAGCAGCCTCTTTGAGGCATACTCTTATAGGTATAATGGGAGATTCCCTGTCCATAAGGAGCTTTTGACATTTTATAAGATTTAGAAATTATTTATAAAAGCTTTCTCCCTTCTCAAATTATCAAATTTTCTCCTTTCCCTCCTTACCTATACCTCTTAGTTTTTCTGGCTTCCTTTGAAGACTAGCTCAAGTGCCATCTTCTTCAGGAGACCTTTCCTGGTCCTCTCAGCTGCTAGTACCTTGCTCCCTAAGGTTACCTTCCATCTCTTCCTTCTTCTCTGCATGTAGATCGTGGAGCAGCTAGGCAATGCAACCATTAGAATGTTGGACATGGAGTCAAGATCTGAGTTCATAATTTTCAGACATTTACTAACTCTGTGAGTCTGAGAAAGTCACTTAACTTCTGTCTCCTTCAGTTTCAATTGCAAAATGGGGATCAGAACAGCCCCTATCTCACAGGATTGTTGTGAGGATCAAATAAGATGTATTAAGAGTTTTATAAACCTTGAAGTGCTATACAAATGTTAGCTATGATGGATCTTATATATACTTATTTATGTATTTGTTGACTATCTCCATTAGAATGTAAGCTCTTTGAGGGCAGACATTTGTTTTTGCTTTTTCTTTGTAATTCTCGTGCTTACCACAGTGCCTGGCACGTTGTACTTGATACATTCTTGTTGATTAATTGACCTCTTTACCTTATCAGTGTATATACATTTTGTCTTCCCCATTAAAATGTAAGCTTCCTGGGGGCAGGAACTATTTTTGCTTTTTTTTTGTATCACCATCACTTAATACAAGACCTTGCACATACTAAAAACTTAAAATTGACTAATTAACTGACTGTATGCATCTGTGGATGCACGTCATCATTTCTTGGAGCTCAAATAGTTGCTTCTTCCTCAGAGTGGCCATCTCTGCTTTCTGTAGGAAGACCTTCAGTCTGTTGCCTAGCTCCACTTACTTCTTAATCTCCTTATCAGTCACATTTTTCTATGCTTGCTCCTTCTTCTTGACATAGAAAAGATTTCTATTCATATTCTCTCTTTTTTTTAAATCTATTTTCCCTTTGAAACTCTTTCTTTCCTGTTCCAAGACAATCCAATAAACATTTATTACATGCCTAATATGTGTCAGGCACTGGAGATACAATTAATAAAAAGAAAGGCAGCCCCTGCCCTCCAAGAGTTTATAATCTAAAGGGGGAGACATCATATAAAAGGAAGCAGGAAAGTAGGGTGAGATGGAGAGGGTACACCAAGGGGTAGCAGATTGGGAGCATCTTGGTTTGTGGAGTTGAAACCAGGCAGAATAGCAGATGCAAAGTGTAAGGAGCTGAGAGTTCCGTTTCTGCCCTCTATAAAGGAAGGCATTGGGAGGAGTTTGGTCCATTGTCTTCCAGCCCTCCAGCCAAAGGGCAGAGAAAGCTGAAGGAGGTCGTGTCAATCAATTATTTCCTGTTCTTTGAAGGAACTCACCATGATATCAACTTTGATAATAAGTAACAGAATCGTGACCCTGTAATAAGAAGCTGAAAAAGAATTTAATCTGATTCCAAATCCAGTATTCTTTCCACCATTTAGCGCAATGCCTGGCACATAATAGGTGTTTAATTAATGCTTGTTGATTGATTGATAAACTATATTGGGTTTTTGGACTGTTCGAAGTATTCTTTGAGAAATATAGATTCCCCTTAGGATGGAGGAGATTGTCATTTTTTAGGGGAGTAAAATAAAGGAAATTTTCAGCACATTTTCCTGTGGAAAAATTGCTACACACAAAAGCATCTTTAAATCATGCATAATTCCATTTATTATTTTAGAAAGGAGAATATTGCTAGCATCAGCATCTTCTCATAGCACCCCCATTCGCATCTTGTGGAACACATGGGTTCCCTTGGAAGACAGCTTTAAAAATGTTGTTTTTAAAAATAGTGTAAACTTCAGTGACACTGAAACTGCAGCATATCTTTGAAATTAAGTTGTCATTAGAAACATTTGGGCAATGTGGAGACTGGATAAAGTCATCAGAAGTTTACTGTCGAATTATAGATGTCATTGATGAAAGGAACCAGAGAGATCATTTAATGCAATCATCTCATTTTGCATATGGGGGAATCTGAGGTACTGAGAGGTAAAGGGACTTGGGGGAAGTCCAATAAGGAGAAGAGCCTCAACTAGAACCTGAGTTTCAAAGTTCCCAGGCCAGTTTTCTTTCCACTATACCTGTATGGCTTTGGTATAGCTTGATGGGATCCAGCTTTCATGGAGCTGTTACTTTGTAAAGTATCTAAAATGATGGCAGTTCTGAGTATTGCTTTGAAGGGTACACTTAGCTGGGGAACACTCATCATTTCCTCTTTTCTTTACCCTCTTTGTCTCTGGCAATTTAATAGACCACACCCTCTTAGAACAATTAGTTCATTTTTTAGCCTGTGGGAAATACTGGATCTGCATTGGGTAAATATTTAGCCTCTTGAGTTCACCTGGCCCTTTCTTGACTATTTTATAGAGTTTATATTAAACAGTTAGGACTACAATCACAATGTCTCCAAATCCCCCATTAGGAAAATTCCTAACACTTAGGCAAAGATTTTTCTCTGCCATAATTTAAATTTATGTTTATCTCTAGCTAAGCCCTACATGTAGTAAGCACTTTGACTTGGACTCTTTATGTATCAAAATATGTAGAATATTTGGGGTGATAAAATTAGTAAGGAATGTTGCAATGGCTGTTTATGGATAGACACAGGGAGAGAAAGTTAGAGAAAGGGCAGACTTTTTCTTGGAACTTCCCTCAGTCCTTGAAGGAGATCAAATCTTTTGCTTCAAGATACCTGTAGGAATATATAGCCCTCCTTGATTTCTCTTTTCTCTGCCCCAGATTAGCTCTCCTTTAAGTCTTTCACTTTTTCCTTCTCTGGGTTACCTATGTGTCACTGATTGTTTCTGTCTTAACTCAGTGAGCCAGTCCTTGGTGGGATTGGGGAAGGGCTCTCTCTGTCTCTCTGTCTCTGTCTCTCTCTTTCTCTGTCTGTCTCTCTGTTTGTCTGTGTGTGTGTGTGTGTGTGTGTGTGTGCGTGTGTGTGTGTGTGTGTGTGTGTGTCTCTCTCTCTCTGTCTCCCCCTTCTCTTGTCTTTCTCCTTTCTCCTGTCTCTGTCTCTTTTTTCTATCTCTCTGTCCTTTTCTCTCTCCTCTCCTCTCTCTGTCTCTCTCACTCTCTCTCTCTCTCTCTGTCTCTCTCTCTTTCTCTCTCACTGTCTCTCCCTCTCTCTCTCTCTCTCTGTGTCTGTCTCTCTCTCTCTCCTCCTTTTTTCTCCTCTCTCTCTTCTCATTCTCCTTCTCTCTCTCTCTCTGCCCCTCTCTTTTTTCCTTCTTTCTATCACCTCCCTTCTTCTTCTCCCCAAGAGGCCCCATGGATAAAGTAAATAGAGTAGATAGAATACCTTGTATGAAATCAGGAAGATCTGAATTCAAATCCCGGACATTTACCGGCAATATGAGTCTGGGCAAGTCACTTAATCTCTCTCACAAAGTTTCTTCATCTTAAAAGGTGGGGTTAGAATTGATAGCCTTTTGATTTCAATTTCAAATTTCAATTTATATTCCCTTTCAGTTATAAATTTATGATCCTATGATTAATACTCACTAGGGTTTTAATAACTGAAAACCATTACATATATAATAATATCAATTGTTATTCTTACTGTTGATGAAATACGTATGCATGTGTTAAAGAGAAAAAAATACTACCAAAAAATCAGACTCTAATGGTGGAATTTCAGTATCTTAGGATGATAGATCTCATTGTCATTGGGTCCAAGTTGGTTGAATCAACTTAGTTTATAGATGAATAAACTGAGTATCAATTTAACTGAGGTCAGCCACCCTTTCTTAGGTCACACAACTAGAACTGGTCAGCTAACCTCAGTTGAACTCTTCCTCAGTTTATGAGAGAACTATTTTGTGGAGAAAATGGGATGGGACCTCCCTGGAACTCCCCAATTGTACCTTATAAACAACACTCCACTTGTAGGGAAAGACAACTCTGTATCCAATATTCTCATACTGCTCCCTAGAGGCTCAGGGCTTCTATGCTTTGGGACAGGTAGTATCCCAAAATACAATATAAAACTGTAAAGTACCATGTAAATGTAATGTGTTCTAATTCTTACCTGAGATAGTTTGTACATTTTGTAAAGTTTGTACATTTTAACAAGGGTTTTCTGAGGAATATACTAGAGCCAGCTCCTACTAGCTGATTGTTAAATTTTCATCATGAGTGTTTACATCTCAGAAATCAGCAAACAGCACAAATCAGGTCTTGGTTTATTGTTTTGTTGATTGTTGAGATTTAAAAATGCAATTAAAAAAAGAAAAAATAATGCAAGGAAGAAAAAATAATGCAGATTAAACTTAAAAGTGTGCTGTGCATTTTGTTTTGTTTTGGAGAGCTGATTATTTAATGTTTACTAGTACACCCCTATGTCTTCTAGAAATAATACTGGAAGTCAAGAAAATGAATCAAATGATTAGTTGTCAGACACTTTAACAATTCAGGGTAATGGAGGGGAAAGGGAGAGTTCTGATTGGAAGAGAGAGGAGCCCTTTTTCTTACTCCTGGAATACTGTCATGATTATTTATTTATTTGTTCGTTCCTTCCTTTCTTCCTTCCTTCCTTCCTTCATTTGTTTGTTTACTTATTTATTTATTCTCCAACTACAGTTGGAGCTCACCCTACTAAGGGACAGTTGAGACAAAGAAGTATAGGTTGGATTCATTGTATAGAAAGGGCCTGGGCTTAGGGGGAAATTTGTCCCAGTGAGTCCTTTTAGCACTTGGATCACATGACAGCCACCTTTCCAGGCATGATGAAAGTATAGGAGGATCATCCCTGGGCATGGAGGCCCTAGATATAAATTAAGCCACCAGGCTTGAGAGATTGGGAATAATCTACCCATGGAGATCATCCATTGAGCTGTGGGTGGAAACCAAGTATCAGGAAACTGTAATCATAAGATCCTGGATTTGTCTATCACTTAAAACCTTTTGGTAGCACTTTCAAGGCTGTTGTCTATCCCCAAAGCAAGGCAGGTATCCTTATCCTCAATTTTAAGAAAAACAGAAGGCCAGACAAAGTAAATAGTTTGTTCAAGGTCATCTTTCTGCCTCACCAAAAGGCCTCCCTTGGAGGGTCAAGGAGATGAGAATACTACTAATGACAATCACCTTTTTAGCTGTAATAGTTCAGAAAGCACCCATATACCCATCCCCGCATTAGCTCCTCACAATAATCCCAGGATGGAAGTAGGACAGACCTAGTTTATTCCCATTTTACAAGTTTGGAGGCTGAGGTGCCAGACAAGTAAATCGTTTGCCTGAGGTCATTTAGGACTTCAGATGGAGATTTGGGACTCCGCCCTCCCTTCTGACTCTGGGTCTATTGCCCTCTCATCATGCTACGTTTCCCATAGACAAAAGACCAAAGTTTTCAACCCAGTCTCTTAGAGCACATCCAATCTAATGAGAAGGCAGTGACTGATTAATTAGAAAGTAGCAACTGATTAATTAAAAGGCTTTGAGAAAGCTCAAGGTTATCGTTGGGGACCCAGACATTCAACCCAATTTTACATACTTTCAAGCTAGGGTTCCCTCACTTCCTTTGGACACCACAGGACTCAGAACTTGCCATTGCTGCTATCAGATCTGTCCTGGGTATCACAGCCCACAAAGAGTGCAGAGGCTGCTCTATAAGGATGGCTACTACTTCTAGGGCTTTCACTCTTCAGGTCAGGAATCCCTCTGCCCCCACCCCCAGGCCATCTTAAAATCCTTTTTCCATGCTCAGTCACAAAAGTCTTCACCCAAAGGCGCTTCCTCTTCCCCACGGCCTATCCCCACCCAATCTCAAAGACTCACTTCCCAAATTGCTCACAATCCTTATTTTCTGACTCCTGTACTCACAAAGGTCACTGACTTAAAACTTCACAACCACCCAGAGCGCCAACTCCTCAACCCTATCCCACCATGACCCATAACCTGTTTAGTTGTAGGTCAGTTAATTGTAGCAAACAGCTATTGCCTCTGTCCTCCACCACCACCACAGGCCCCACTAGACCCCACCTTAATAGTTAGTCCTCATCATACTGGCCAGCCTCTTCTCTATCCTGCCTTGCAGCTACCAGGGGTGGAGAACTTGCAGGCTTGATGCCACATGTGGCCTTCTAGATCCTTAAGTGTGGCCTCTTGACTGAATCCAAATTTTACAGAACAAATCCTTTTAATAAAAGGTCCATGCCTACAGCGGCCAGACGGGCTCCCTTGCCGGGCAGTCAGTCACATTTGCACACGCGGAAGAAAAAGTCTACAATGTCTACAGCAGTGCTTCTGAATACAAAGGACAATTCTCTATATGTACATAAAATATTAAACATCATAGAACAGTGTGCACACCCACGCACACATAGAATTGTTAGAAAACCCCCGAGGCTTTTTAAAAATTAATAATTTTTTACCTATTTGAGAAAGAATAAAATGACAAATGAAATTTCAGAGCTTTGCCCTGGAATCTGTTTCTCATTCCTGGGGAGGCAGCAATGTATTGTGAAAAGAGCACGGGCTCAGAAGGCCTGGGTTCAAGTCTCCCATCTGCCACTTACTAGCTCTTAGAACGTTAGCCCAATTGCTTGTACTCTTTATACCTCAGTTTCTTTATCTGTAGAATGGAGAGAGTTCTTTTTGTACTGGGCATCTCTCTGTATGGTTGTGAGAATGGGGCAGCATTTTGTGACTTGTAAATTTCAGGTCCATATGGAGAATTCACCTTGGGCTCTCCATAGCTTCACGGGTCCTGGGATGGGGTAATAAGGTGTGATCTGAAAGAAGGTGCAGCTCCCTGTCTCTACACACACACACACACACACACACACACACACACACACACACACACCCCTTTCCAGTCCTCTTCCACCTTCCACCCCACTCCTATATTCTGGAATCCAATGGCTATTCCAGGAAAAAGACACTCTCAACTCTAGGCATTTTATCTGGCTGACCTCCAGGCCTGCCACTTCTCCCCCACCTCTATGTCCCAGATTCCTTGGCTTCCTTCAAGAACTAGCTAAAATCCCAACTCCTATAGGAAGCTTTCCCCAACCCCTCTTAATTCTAATGTCTTACCTCTGTTGATTATTTCCAATTTATCTTGTACATACTTTCTTTGCTCATAATTGTCTGTATGTTGTTTTTGCCATCAGACTGGGAGCTCCTTGAGAGTGGGGATTGCCTTTTACCTTTCTTTGTAAGCCCTGTGCTTAGCGTAATGCCTGGTACACTGTAAGTGCTTCATAAATGTTCATTGACTGATGGGTGCTTGGCCACCTTCAGTAGGCCTTATTTCTAATGCAGGTGCTATGAACTTCTTAATCATTGTAGGATTCTAGCATGGAGGAAGTTAGGATTGTTTGAAAGAGTAAACAGGCCTTTTCCCAATAGCGTATGTAGCTACTTATAAACTTTGCCTTTAAAAATCCTAGAATTGTAGAACGTTAGAGTTGGCAAAAGACTTTGGAGAGAAAGTTTTAGTCCTTCATTTAAAGGCTGGGAAAACAGGTTGAAAGAAGGGAAGAGGCTTGTCTAAGGTCACATAGCTATTCAGTCAAAGAAGGAGAACTGAAACCTAGGTCTAGGTCTAGATCTCCCAGGCCAGTGCTTTTTTTGCTATTTCATACTTCCGTGGGTGTTAACTCTTGTCAACAGTAGTCTGAGCCCTGGATACTGGCCAGTGGTCTGGCCTCTTGGGAAGCTGTTCAGCTGGTTTTCATGAATATTCGTTCATCCTCTCCAGGACCCTCTGACTCCCAAGGGTACTCACTCTTCCCCAAACTATTTTCAGCAATTTGAACTCTCCTAGAATAGTGTGTGAACTCTGTTTATTCTTGCCAGGCTCACCAGGGAGCCCCGCTGATTTCTTCCCCCTCTATTGTAGCTGTGTTTGAATTAGCATCAATAACAGATGGGATAAAAGCTAGGAAAATGAGTCTGAGAAATCTACTTCAAGATGCTGTTCAATACCATGTTCAGCCACAACTGTGTGAAAATAGCAATTTCCCAAATGTCTCAGGGATTTCATTACAGCTCTATATGATATAATATACACATGTACCATAATAATTCCTTATGTTTTTGTATAGCACTTTACAAAGTATTCAAAGGATTGAGACCTCAGAGATCATCTAGCCCAACCTTCTCATTTTATAGCTGGAGAAACTGAGACTGATGAGGGGTAAAGTATCTTGTCCAGGGCATAGATGAGCCAGGATTCAAATTAATATAATTTGACTTCAAATCAAGGACTCCTTCCAATATAAGGTGGTACTTATTTGCATAGAAAGGTATACCATTTACGCCCAAGGCCTGGCTCTGATAGCAATGTGTCCTTTAGCAATTTATTTAATCTCCCCGAGCTTTAGTTTTCTTATCTATAAAATGAAGCTAATAACATAATACGCAATCCACTTCATGAGACTGTCATGAGAAAAGTGCTTTGCCACCTGAAAGTATCATCTTCAGGACCACCTTTCCAACTTGGCCCATGTGTTTGTGAATTGAGTCTAGGGGAGAGAAGAAGGAAAAGTCACTGCCCTCAGGGGTTTTAAGATGCTCTGTGGGCACTCCTAAAACTATAACCCAAGAGTCCCCACCTGTGAGCTTCAGTAGTCTTCCAATAGGCACAATTAGCTCAAAGCAAGGGCATTTACTAAAAAGGCAGGGGAAGAATAATAGTTGCAATCAGGCCCATCAATCTGGGACATACTTTCTCACAAAAACAGAGTGTCAGTGGGAAAAGTGGGCACCAACTCAGAATACACTGGTCATGAGACACCTGGGTGGGAAGCAGATGTGACCCAGGAAACTCATGTCTCTGACATTGTAGGGCCTTGATGTCCTTTCTCTTTTCATGGTGTTTTAACGCAGTCCTTCACATCCACTGCCCTAAGCCAAGTGGGTGAGTTTTGAGCCCAGCTCAGCTTGTGTTCCCTGAGTCTATGCCTCTTTGCAGCTCAACTTGACTCCTAGGGCTAGTTCTCTCTTCAATCCAGTCAGCTGTCTTCTCCCTTCTCATCCTCCTGGGGAGGATGCCTGAAGTCACACTCCTTGAAACTTCTTCCTCTCCCTGACTGTGTCTCTTACTGGGTGAGTAATTCCACTGCAAGAGTCGTGTCAAAGGGGAGTTGGGAGAGAAAATCCCATCTACCTCCAACCTAGCCTCTGGTACAGGCAGAAGGGAGATATTCCTCAAGGACTGCTTCCTGGGATGGCAGGTTTAACTTTTTAAAGGCCAGGTTCTGTCAGGGAAAATACTTTCATACTTCACAAAGGGATAACAGGGTGTTATGAATAAATAAGGGGCAGCTAGGCAGCACGGGTTTAGAGTGGTGGAATCTGGAAGACCCAAGTTCAAATGCAGCTTCAGATGCTTGCCAGCTGTGTGACCCTTGGCAAGTCACTTAACCCTATTTGCCTCAATTTCCTCATCTGTCAAATGAGCTGGAGGAGAAGATGACAAACCACTGAAATATCTTTGCCAAGAAAACCCCAAATGGGGTCACAAAGTCCGATGTGATTGAAATAAGACTGAACCATAAAAATAAATAAATTTTACAAATAACTAATGTTTGGCCATTTGCATTTGGAAAACAAAAGTATTATATAAATGTAATCTAAATATTATTATTAAGCGCCAGTGCTTTTAAAAAGTTAACTATTTTGATGGAAAATTATTCCATGAATTGTTATACAATTCCTTGACTTCTCAAAGAATATGGATGCAGAGGCCGTTATTTACTTTGCCAGGCTGTGAGAGAGTCATATACTCATGGACTATCGAAGTAGGTTAGAGTATTTGCCCCTACACTGAAAAGTTCCAGATTGCTATGTGTAAAAAGAAGTGCATTCTGGTTTTTCACTTTATTTATAGTTTGCCTTTTCCTCCTCCTCCTTTGATCACGGGCTGTCAGGGACTGTAACTCGCTGCTGTCAGCATGCCTGCCACTGTCTAGTATACTCCCCCTACTGCTTGTCCATTTCTAAGCTGCTGCTTCAGATTTTCTGTGGGCTAGAAAGCCAAACAAAGAAGCTTGGCAGAACTGTGTGTAAATTAAAGTGACTATGCTGAGGGGAACTTGAGGGGCTTTACTGTGAAAATGGAGTGTTAGTACATCAGATTGTGATATCTGTCTTGGGTAGGTAATTTTCATTTAACCTTGGGTTCTCAATTGTGATTTTTATAAGTGAAGTCGCCAAAAAAGCAGCCTCTGTATTTGTGAGGCATGATTTAGAAAACCTGTTTGTGTTGACTGTCTGACAATGCTAAATCAATGAGCAATTACCATGTTAGAGATTCTTAGAATCAGAAGGGGATCATTCAGTTTGACTTCCATCCAAATAAGTCCATCCAGCTCTATACCAGTGGTCGACTGGCCTCACCTTGAACACTTCCAGTGATAGGGAGCTCACTACCTCACAAAGAGGGCCATAATAATCATAAACATATTCTTTCCTTCTTTCCTCCCTACCTCTCTCCCTTCCTTCCTCTCATAATAATCATAATTCATTATATAGTACTTTACTCACAATAATTTTATGAGACACCTAAGGAGAATCCTTCCTCAATTTCATCAATTTCACTGATGTGGAAACTGAGAGATTAGTAATTTGCCCATGCTCACACAGATATAAGAGTCAAAGGCAAGATTCAAATCCAGGTTACCTGATTCCAAGCCTAGTATGACATTCATTACATGTAATCAATTAAATTTAGCAAACATTTATTAAGCACCTCTAGGAGCAGGGCACTGTGTTGGATACAAAGGCAAAAATGAGATGGTGCTGAATCTCTGAGAGCTTACATTCTCTCAGTTTCATTGCTGGGAAGCAGTAATTATTAGAAAAGCTTTGCTTTTATGGAGCCCCACTCTGCTCTTTCTCTCTAGTGGTCCTCGTTCTGCTGAGAACAAGAAGAACAAACCTGATCCCTCATCCACACGATAGCCTGTCAGATACCTGAAGACAAATCATAAATCATGTCCCTTCTCTTCTCCAGTGTGTGTGTGTGTGTGTGTGCGCGCGCGCACGTGCTTGCACGTGGGCACATCCTCATGCATGTGAGCCCACATAGACACATCACTTATGTGTGCGTATATAAATGCTCAAAATATTATTAGTACTCCTTTTGCGAAATGTTTCTAATAGTGGTATTATTCAGTAGCTGGAAGAAATACAAATCAGTACTAAGAGACACATTTACAAGTCAAAGTCTAATAGCCATTCTGTGCATGTTGCTTGGTTTCTAGAGGTCCATTCTCATTTCTAGCTATATGAGCTCCTGCTAATTTCTGTGGCTACATAGGTTGCATCTTGAGTATATCACACTGTGTGCTCTGAACACTTAGGAACCTAAGACTTAACACAGACTCAGAGGGAAGAAGATAGTCTTATTTCTTATCATTCTTCTCCCTTTTAGTAGGGATATAAGGAAGAAGGGAAGAAGGAAGGAAGGAAGGAAGGAAGGAAGGAAGGAAGGAAGGAAGGAA
>CM053582.1:267874122-267940027 GCA_028627135.1 Pseudochirops cupreus
GCCTGGCGCCACAGGCTCCACGTGATCACATTCAGCCTATTAGGGAACAGAGTATACTTTCAAATATCCAAGGGTCCTCAGAGTCACGTAGCCACTTTAGCAAAGGGCCTAGGGGCAGGGAAGATCTTCAGATTCCCATAACATTATGTTATTAAAAGATAAAATATAGGTATATTATACAATATTATACCTATATTTTATGCATTTCTGAGTTTCTAAACTTTCTTTCTGTGTTGTCTGTGGCTTCTACAAAACTCCCCCAAATTCCTATTTAATTTCCTATGCTAACATGCAATGTATCAAAACTGTGATGGGGAAAGTTGCTATGTGGAAGGGATAACCGTAGATTTGAACTCAAGTCTTCCTGACACCATGCTTAATGTTCTATCTGCTGCACTATGTAGCTGCCTCAGTACCACCTAGCTGCCTCTAGACACCATAGGATGTTAGAGCCAGAAGGAACCTTAGAAGTCATCTTACCCGACCTTCTCATTTTGCAGATAAAGAAACTGAGGCCCAAAGAGTAGAAGGGACTTGCCCAGGATCACTAGCTAATTAGTGGCTTATCTGGGACTTGAGCTCCAGTTTGGCAAACCCTGTTTGCCTTCTGTGTTGCATTATTTTCTAGGCTTTCTGGGGATAGAGACTAGTCTCTTAATTTCAAAGGAATAGTAAATTTGCTCTGGACCTTCTTGGAAACTTGCAGTCTTAAAGAATTGCCCAGAGCACTGAGAAATTAAGTTACCTGCCTAGGGTCACAAAGCCAGCATGAATCAGAAGCAAGATTTGTACCCAGGTCTCCTTGGCTCTGAGGCTAAATCTCTATCTGTTACAGCTCCATGGCCAGACACAAGTAACCAACACACGAGTCTTTGGGGACCTGGTGAAGAATCAGAGTGAGAGAGAATTGGAATTGGTTGCTTTTAAGCCCTAAATGGTTTTAAAGTCTCTGGTGGTCTCTTCTAGATTGATAGAGAGGCAGAAAAAATGAGAGGAAGAGACAGGATCTTATACACCAGCTATGCATGGTAGGGGGCAGAGGTGAGAGGAGATTTGGAGGCAGGCGATGGGGTTCTCAGTAGAACACAACATTCCAGATTGTCTCCATCCACATCATCATTCATGAGCTGAATCTCTTGCTAATCACAGGTGCATGTAAGGCCAATAAACTTCTCCCACTCCATTCTCTGTAGGGTGAATGATCCTCTGTCTCCTAAATCTCCTGGTCCTGCCTCTGCCTAGACCTTGGCTTCTTGCTTCAGCTGCTTTTCAGCAACTAGAATGGAGGGTAGTTGCAGGCTGGGGATTAGTGGGAGAATCACATCATTGAGCTTAATTAGTGCACCAGTTTCTTTCAGGCTAACAAGAGGGGAGGGAGGAAAATTCATTTCCTGGCTGTGGTTTGGGGGCACTAATTGGCCTCCCTGCCATGTGCCTAGGGGAAGATACATCACTCAGAGTACATTATGATCCTGCTCAGGCAGGATCATACACTGGTAAAGACTTCTTACCTAGGGATACAAGGAAACAGTTACTATAACAAAGCAAAGGGTTGATTTCAACCTGCATTGGATTCCCTAGGTTGGGGGGACTATGTGGTGACAATGAGGAATGGGGGAGGCAGGGAGAAGGCACAGGGCAATGAGATGGTACTATGTTGTTGGTCTATATGGTGACAGGCTGAAGATTGGGAAAATAAAAAGTTTAGTCTTCAATTCAATTCATCCAACAATTATTAAGCCCCTGCTGTGTGCAAGGTATTGGGAGAGAGACAGAGATAGAGATGGCACGGCCTCTGCCCCCAAGGATCTGACAACTCCTGGAAGGATGATGAAGGTATAAGGAAGATGCATGGAGTGGTCCAGGCAAGATGCTAGATGAAATCTGAAGAGGAAGAGATGGCTCTAATCTGAGGCGAGCAGTGGGGAAGGAGAGGCATTAAAGAGGGCTTCCCTGGAGAGGTGGACCCTGAATTTAGCCTTGAAAGAAGAAAGGAAGCAATGAGTCCAGATAAAAGGATGTGGAGGTGGGGTAGTGGCAGGATCCCTTCCACGGATGGAGGGCACAGGGACCAAAGGCACAGAGAACTGAGAGAACAGGAGGAGAGCAGGGGATCGTCCAATGCATGAGGAGTTCTAGTGTGAGACTAGGGTGGATAAAGATTTATCAGTTCAGGTTGTGGGAGGCCTTGAATGTCAGGGTCAGGAGATTAAACTGATTCTGGAGTATAAGAGTAACATGATGCATTCTGAAGGTTACTTAGGGAGCAGTGGGAAGCATGGATTAGAGAGGATCAACTGAAGGTAGGAAGATTAATTAGGAGGCCAGTACAATATAGAGATAAGAGACAGAACTCATAAAGTAGCTGGAGGGCCTGGCTCATCTTGCCCCAGGCACAGGAACACCTAGGCCCACCCTCATTGCTGATTATGTTAGCTTAGTCCCACAATTCTACCAAATGCTAGCCTCTTCATTTTATAGATAGGGAAACTGAGGCACAAAGTCTCACAGCCGTTAGACTGTGAGCTCGTGAATGGCGGGGTGTGTTTGCTTTTGTCTTTCTTTGTATCCCCAGCCCTTAGCATAGTACATGGCTCTGAGGAAGTCACTTAATAAATGCTCATTGACTTGAGACAGTTTTCCTCAGGGCCACATGGAGAATCACAACTAGAAAGACCAGCCTTCTTAGACAACTGCTAGAAGTCTGAGAATCAATTCCTAGTCCTCCTCCAGCTTGCCCACTCTGGTTGAGTGGATCATGGCTCACTCTAAACCCAAGTAACAATCACTCCCCTTTCTCACTGTATCTGTCTGAAGAGAGATGAGAAATGCAACCACTAAGGTAAGCCTGGCTGGCCCTCTGATCAAGAACATCAGGTCCCAGGGCATAGGAGCCAAGCCTCATTTGTCTTTTTTTTGTGGTACCCAGGTGACCAGTTGGTATGAAAAAATGGCAGGTACAGACCTAAGAATTAAACCACATTCTGTTTCCAGAGCCTTGGCCTCCAAGGAGCCTTATAGACTTTGCACAGCCAGGAACTTTCATCCTAGAGGCATCCCTGAAGTGTGAGCAATCAGGCAGAGGCTGAGGCAGAGGCATTTTTCCAGGCTGTGTCATCCCAACTCAACAAAAGATGAGAATTGCCATTGGAAAGGAGTAGAAAGAGGTGGGGAAGGGAATGGATCTGGGCAGGCTGACACGAAATACATAAACCTAAGTGGCCCAGTAGATAGAGTGCCTGGCCTGGAGTCAGGAAGACTCATCTTTCTGTGTTCAGATTTGGCCTCAGCTGCTTACTAGCTGTGTGACCCTGGGCTAGTCACTTAACCCTGTTTGCCTTCATTTCCTCATCTGTAAAATGAGCTGGACAAAGAAATGGTAAGTCATCCCAATGTCTTTGAAAAAAAAAACCCAGATGGGGTCACGAAGAATCAGACATGACTGAAAAATGGCTGAAACAGTAGGTATAATTATAGATAATGTGCTAACTGACAGAAATATTTTTAGACCACAACTCAAATATTATCTAGTATAACCTGAAACAGTATGGGTGGGCAGGGAGGAATGCAAATGCTTCTCCCCATTTTGTAGGTATGGAAACTGAGGGGTGGAAGAGAAAAGTAATTACATCCATGACCACACAATGACTCATAAACTAGAGCATCCCAAAGTTAGAAGAGCCCTGAGAGGTCGTCTAGAACAGTGCTTCTTAAACTGTGGGTGGAGACCCAAAAAAACTGGCAACAGTAAAAGGTTTCTGAACACAGAGCAACCAGAAATTAATTAAAAATCAAACTTGTCACATATCTGAGGTGTTTCTGGCAGCTCTTGCCAGTGTTACATCGAATAACTTCACTGCAGCCTTGGTTCTGAACACAGCATGTGCACTTTGCACTGTGCATGCCCTCGGGCCATGCAGCGCCTACTGAATGCTGCCAAAATGGGAAAAGAAATCCAGTGGAAGAAATTTAAGAAGCTCTGGTCTAGTTCACCTGAGGAATGCACCCCTGTTCTGACCTTCCTGATAAGTGGACACCCAGTCTGTGACCAAACGCCTACAATTCAAGGCCAAGATAAAATGTGGGCATACTTCATTTTTACTGCAAATTCAGTATATACCTAGACCTGGTACCTGGAAGTCCTATGCTCAAATGATCTCAGAGCTGGGAACTGAATATTCCAGGACTAGTGAAGATCCACAAGGCAGCCTGGCCTCCCAGGAAGAGCTGAGTTCAAGTTCTACTTCTGATACACATAGTCACTGAGAGTCTCTGAGATTTTATGTATAACCAACTTGCTGATTCACATGGGTAAAGGGAGTTTCAATACCAGGCATTGCCTACACTGAGTAAATCACAAGTCTAGATTTTTGTTTTGAAGATTATCCAGCTGCCTGGGAAGGGTTATGCTTTAGCATGCTCCAGAGTGTTTAGATAAGAACCTCCCCAGAGCACGCTGGCAGAACCCTTGGTGCCTAGCAACCAAGGGCTTGGGGCCCTGGGACTGTCTTTCTTGTTCTCCTAAAAGAATATATACAAAAACCTTATGATGTGGAGGAAGGTTACAGCCACACATATGTGCTCTTATACTGAAGGCAGGTTTTCTGCCTTTTTTGTACCCCTAGTGCTTAGCACAATACCTACCCTTAGTAGGCAGTTTGTAGTGGTTGTTTTCAGTCTTGGTGACCCTATTTGGGGTTTTCTTGGCAAAGATACTGGAGTGGTTTGCCATTTCCTTCTCCAGCTCTTTTTACAGATGAGAAAACTGAGGCAAACAGGGTGAAGTGACTTGCCCAGGGTCATGTAGCTAGTAAGTGTCTGAGATCAAATTTGAACTTGGATCTTCCTAACTCCAGGCCTGGCCAGCTCTATCCACTGCTCGTCCTAGCTATAGGTGCTTAATAAATGTTTACTGATTGACTGAGCCCCAACTCCCACTCACGCCTACCTTACTATGGCAGAGATACTTCACTTGAATGGTCATAATACTGGGATCTGGGCAATACCAGATATATCAAGGCTGTGGCTAATTTTTGGTAAGGGTCATGGAATATCAAGTCTTATGCAATGGCTCAGTTCAGATTTAGAAAAGGACCCTGCCTAGCAGGTGAGGAGATAAGGATGAAAGAGACTAATGAATAGAGAGAGTGACCAGAACTTTTTCCCAGGTTGCCAGTACGGCGATGGGGTGGGGGGGAAGGGGGTGAGGAGCAGCACTTACTCCCTGCAACAACCATCCATCAGCCCTGAGTGATGCTTCTCTGCTCCAGAGCCGCGTGGGCATCTCTTCGGGCTGCTCCTTTCCCCTCTGTCCTGCCCCATTTCTGGTGCCTCCTCTGCATCACCTCTTCCTGGCATTTGATGTATTGGAGTCCAGCCATGCCACAAGGCCTGGAGGTGGACTCTGCAGACATTTTGTCCCCTCTTCCAGTGTCACTGCCCCTGACCTAGTCATATTTCCTTCTATGTACCTGCACCCCTGTCCTCCAGATGAATCTTTCTCACATGCTATGCTCTCTGGTTACTACTCTGTCCTATGAACAGGGTAGAGATTCCTTTTTTGTTTGTTTTGCTTTTTGGAGGGCAATTGGGGTTGAGTGACTTGCCCAAAGTCACACGGCTAGTGCGTCAAGCGTCTGAGGTCAAATTTGAACTCAGGTTCTCCTGACTCCAGGGTCAGTGCTGTATTCAGTGCACCACCTAGCTACCCCTAAGGATAGAGATTCTATAACTAGGTAACTTGGGGGTGCATAAGAGGGAGCAGAAGTCATTAAAACATGATATTAGAAGCAGGGCCTCATCAAGTGATGACAAACATCAATAATTTAGGAGACCCCAGGCTGTGAGTTACTCATGTGGAGAATGGCTTCATCCTCTTCTTCCCTGGGTTGTATACAGAGCTCTTCTCCTGAAAATCACCGGAGTTATCCACACAGGATTTTGTAACCTCAGCCTTCACAACAGAGCCCTGAGCATTGATGATATGTGGAGCAGGACTAGGATTTGGGGAGGCAGAAATGTGTCTCATTTTCAAATGGGGTGAGAGATGGTTATAGACTCTGAAGTTTGTAGAGAAAGGACTCTGTTCAAAGTCACACAAAGAAGCTACCTGGAAAAATGACTCAGAAGACCCCTGCATATGTCTTCAGCATTATTCTGTTCAACATTTTTATCAATGACTTAGTCAAAGTCGTATGTAGTGTACCTGTCACATTTGTGGATGACAGACAAAATGCAAAGAATAGTAAGATGTTGGATGACAGCATCAGTATCCAAAAAGATCTTGACAGGCTAGAATGATGGGCTGAATCTAATAAGATGGAATTTAATAGAGCTACATGTAAGGTCTTACTCTTGAGTTCAAAAACATCAGCTGTACAGAGACACAGAGATGTAGCTAGCTAATACCTCCTGTGGAAAAGCTTGGGGTGGGGGAAGGAGGAGGGTGGACTGGAAACTCAATGTGAGTCAATAGTGTGGCATGGAATCCTAAAAAGATTGACAGCATGGATGGCATACTGGAGAGAGAGCTAACTTCAAAGTTGGGAGCTGGGTTCAAATGCTGCCTCTGATAAATGCTGGCTGAGTGAGTGACCTGGTGAGGACGTCACTTAAATTCTCAGTTCTTTGGGCAGCTCTCTAAGCTGCAGAACAGGGATTGATCTGCTTTAGTTGAGGAGGTGCCCTTGCCTGGGATTTCCTTATATCAATGAAATCACAGATCCATCCTCTACCCATCATATGATTTTAGACTGCATTAGATTGAGACTGCAGAAGTATGGTGTCCAGACCAATGGAGTATTTAATACTCAATTCTTCCCTGGCCTGGCCATAGCTAAAGCATCACGTTAAATTCTGAATGCCTTATCTTGGGAGTGACTTTGAGGAGCTGCAGCAAATCCTAAGAAGAGAGTATTTAAAATCGTACCGTAAGAGGATAGATCAAGGACAGCTAGGTAGTGAGGTGGATAGAGCACTGGGCTTGGAATCAGAAAGACTCTTCAGGTGTTTAAATCTGGCCTCTGATACTTAGTAGCTGTGTGACCCTGGGCAAGTCGCTTAACCCTTTCTGTCTCAGTACCTCATCTGTAAAATGAGCTGGAGAAGAAATTGGCAAACCATTCCAGTATCTTTGCCAAGAAAATCTCAAAATGGGGTCCTGAAGAGTCAGACATGACTGAAATGACTGAACAACAAAAAAGAGAATAGCTCAAAAAAAATTAGGCATGTGAAGCCTGGAAAAGAGACCATTTGGAGGAAGGGGAGGATGAGAAGGGATGAGACAGTGGTCTCCAAATATTTGAAGGCTGCCATTTTGAAGTCTCCCCCCTCCCCACTTGGCTCTTGTAATAAGGAATAATAACAATGGGTGGAAATTACAGAGATTGGTTTTGGCTCAAAATGAAAGGAAATGTACTATGAATTAATGGTGCTTCAACCTGGACATTGCTGAAAGTCTTCAAGCTGGGGTTGAATGATCACTTGTCAAGGATGTTATAAACATCCTGTTCATCTGTGGGATGAATTAAATGTTCTCCGAGGTTTGATCCAACTTGTTAAAGATTCTATGATTCCTGCTGGTTGGTCCAGAAGCCTCATCTCCCATACCATTGGGGGTGGGATTTGCTTTTTTTTGGTGGGGGGCGGGGAGGTTGTTTGGTGGGTTGTTTTTGTGTTTTTTTTGGTGGCAGAATGAAAGCCAGAAGGTGACCTAACAAGTATTTGAAATGTTGTTGCATGAAAAAAGGTAACCAGCTGTTCTCTATCTTGGATGAGATCAGAGTGAGAGGAAGTAGGTTAATACAACAACATGAAGAGTTTAGGTTAGACATCAAAAGGACTTTGTGACATGATTTATTTAGAAAGGCTCCTTGAGGTAGGTTGTGGAGTGGCCTCCCCTAGAGGTCTTTGTAAAGTGGATTGATAATGATAGTCACATTCACAAACAAGTTCTTACAGTCTTTTCTTGTCCTATGATGCTATTACCAAGTTTTTCCTGTTCTTTTATATAAGAACCTGACATAAACACTTTCCATGTCTCTTTCTTGGTTTTCTTTTCCCTCAAAGTTCTCCTGTCCTTTTTCTTTTATCTTCATATGCTTGCAGATCCCCTGAATCTTTCCCCAAAATTCCCATCCTCTTCCCCACCTGATCTTTTGTTCATTTCCAACATGTCAATTCTGGTCCATATCTCTCACCTTTCTCTCCATGCATTGAGTGCACTTCTGCCCGAGGGCAGAGAAATGGTCTCTCAAGTGTCTCCCAGGCTCAGAAATCTGTGATACCCTATTTATCTCCTGACCCCAATTCCCTAAAAACATTCACAGTTCTCCAGGTTCCCCCAGATTACTGCCTCCTTGGGGAAAAAAACCACCCCCAATGTCTTCCCAGCCCTCTCCTATTGATCTCCTCAGATTGGCCAGTGGCATGTGTCAGAAGGCCTCAGCATGGACAACCATCTCTCCTCCTCCAACATCTCCGACAGCCTCTTCAACACCACCCTGGTCGTCACCACCATCCTGGTAAGCCAGGCCTCAGCCTCTTCCTCTCCTTTCTTGGTATCCCCAGCTCCCTAGGAGGGTATGCCCCTCAAGGCTAATCAGTCACAAAATTCCTGGTGAAAAGCCAATCTCAGTTCTAATCATAGCACTGAGGCCAATTGATGACAGTGTAATTAAAGTCAAGTTGCTGTTTCATTTGGAAATATTATTTGATGGGTTCCAAGGCACCTGGGGAGGAAGGCTAGAGTGGGGAGGTGGTGCCATTGATAAATGCCTCAGGAAAATGCATCTAGAATGCCCACACATCTGCTTGCTACAAAGAGAATGTGGACTTGTGGCACAAGGGGCAGTCCAGATGAGGAGGGACCTGGTCTTCCTAAACAGCTCTATGCCTAGACATTCTGCCCACTTCAGTGCCCCTGTTGTACAGGGGCAAGATGGGCTTCCACCCGTCTTGGGTGGTTGAGTATATGGGAGCAAACCTGCCTTGTTGATGACTTTCTGGGTTGGAAAATGGACAGAAGTAACCTGGGCACAGTGACCCATGGGTTGATATATAGGGTACATGCCTAGCCTTATTTGGGGACCATTTCACCATGCCCTTAAGAGTCATGGGATAGCTTTGCATTCCTCACACATATAGCAGTATTAACCAGGCTATCTTAGTGATTATCTAACAAGGAAAGATTTGGAGACATTAGATATCTGAAATTTTTTTGTGATATTTAGATCATAACCCATGAATCTCCCAGACATGATTCATTATTCTTTCATTCATTCAATAAATATTTCTTATGCACTGACTGTGTGCCCAACCTATTGCTAAGCACTGGCCCCTTTCCCCCTGAAAAAATTCTGGTGACACCAGTCCTTCCCAATAATGGGGAAATGTTTGATAATTCTGAGAGAGTCTCTGGGTCTCCCAAGAGGTGAAGTGAGCCAGGTTTGTTTCATCTATTGTCATTGTATCCCTAGCAACTCATACAGTGCCTGGCAGAAGGTAAGTGTTTAATAGATGCTTGTTAATTGACTGATTGCTCAAGGTCACACAGGGCAGCATATAGTAGACCCAAGATTTGAACCCGAATCACCTGACTCCAAATCCACAGCTCTCTCCACTCATCTTTTAATAACAATGACCTATTCAAATATGTAGTGTCAGACTGCGTTCTCCCCAAAATTCAGTACACATCTGAGTAGGGTCCCTGGCTTGAACTGCCAGTCAGTGTGTGCTTAGGGAAAGCAAATTTATTGATTGGTTCATTTCAGCCAAGCAAAACAGCATGTGGGAGGGAAATCTGCCGGAGGGATGAAACAAATATATCATATCCCAAAGTCAAATAGTGGTGGCCTTTAGCTTGGTTGATGTTTTGGATGTTTCCCGACATAATTAATAAAGGTTTGTTGAATGAATGAATGAACATGAATAATGGAAATATAGTAAGGACTCAGATTTTTTTCCCAAAGAACCACCTTGCAAGTTATTCCTAACTCCGTTGTGTTTTTCTCCACCCTCCCACTCCCCACCACTACCTCTATCCACTATCTCTCCTCTATCACACATAAAATTATACAGCTTATGTGTTAAATACATTTACTCTGAAAATTAAAGAAAACATTAAATTAATTTAGGACAGAAATTTCAACAGAATTTCATGACACACCTTAAGATTCATTTTAATTCAATTCAACAAACATTCATTAAGCATTGTACTCAGGACACTATACATCAGAGGTGTCAAACACACAGCCCCACCAGCAGCATGAGACCCACAGCACTCCAAAGTGCTGCCAAACCAGATGAAAACGTAAGTGGGAAATATTTTAAAAAATAAATAAAGTACAATAAAGCGTAGATAATGTTAATATGTGTTTTTCTAAGTCAATATGCAGCTTACAAGAATCTACATGTACCAGTTTAGGAAGCCCTTCTCTATTTGAGTTTGGTGCCACTGCTGAATAGTGTGATATGGAATACAAAGACAAAAAATAAAACAATGACTGCCCTTAATCAGCTAACATTCTACTCCGATAACTGAAGTCATCTCTGAGTATGACCAAACCAAGGCTGGAAATCCCTAGCCCAGGCTGTTTGTCCAATTTTACATTCAATCCTTCTTAAAGGTCTTAAAGGTCTTAAAGAACACCTACTCTGTGCCCAGTGCTGTGCTAGACATTATTCAGGATAAAGAAGAAATACAGTGGTACTTGGCACATACACAAAAATCAACCATGTACTAGGGCATAAAAACCTCACAATCCAGTGTAGAAAAGCAGAAATATTAAATGCATCCTTTTAAGATCATGATGCAATGAAAATTATATGTAATAAAGGACCATGGAAAGAGAGTAAAATCTAAATAATCCTAAAGAATGAGTGGGTCAGACCAGGATAAAGGAGAGATATGACATAGACTCTGCCCTGGAGGAATTTGCAGGTTAGTTGAGGAGATAAGACTTGTATATAGTCCAGCTGGGGAGAGACAGAACTAGTACTCACAAGGCGGGGAACTGAAGGGACAGCTTATGTGATGCTGACTTAAGGGATGCTGAAAGATTTCAGGCAAGGGAGAGATTAATCAGAGAGGGCTTCATGGAGGAAGTAGGAGTTCAAATGGGCCTTGAAGGATGGGCAAGATTTAGACAAATGGAGGGAATGGGCAAGGGAGGATATTTTAAGTGTACAGAAAAGCTTGAGTAAAGGGCAAAAGACAGAAATGATCAGGACACACATGGAAGAAAAAGGTGGGTTTTGACCCATTCCCACAAACATAGCCCATGCTTTGGACCTTGTCATCATTCAGTGTCCATCTCTAAAATCTCACCTTTAGAGCTTCCCCTCTCTGACTACCACCTCCTTATGTTGTACCCCAATTCCTCTCCCCAGTCACTTGTACCCACCCTTCTTGAGTCTTGCCAAGTGTGTGCTATTGAGATGCCAGGGCTAAGATGAGAATGACAGCTGCCTAGTTTTGCTGCAGGAGAACCCATACTTAATGCTGAAGGGGAACCACCAAGAAATGGAAGGCAATGACCGCTATGAAGGCTTCTGCGTGGACATGCTTAAGGAACTCTCGGAGATTCTACGGTTCAACTATAAGATTCGCCTGGTTGGGGATGGAGTATATGGTGTGCCTGAGGCCAACGGCACTTGGACAGGAATGGTCGGAGAGCTGATTGCTCGGGTAAGAAAGGGACTGTGGGTTGGCTCAGACCTAGATTAAAAAGGTTATGGGGAAAGGGAAATTGGCATTTACATTCATAGTCAGCAGGCACTATCTGTCATAATCAATAGTATTCTTTATTTCTTTATTTGAAATATTTTATTGATGCTTTGGTGGTGGTACTGTTTTAATTACATCACTGTTATTCTCATAAGTCCTCCTCCTCAAACCCTTCTTTGTGACAAAGAAAACACATTAAGCAAACAAACCAACTCGTTAACCATGTCTGAATATACCTCACATCCTTAGTTCCTTTTCTTTAACAAGAGAAGGAAAATATGTTTCATCATCCATCCCCTGAAATCAAGATTGGTGATCATGTTAATCTGAATTCTAATACCTTTCAGTATTTTCCTTTCCAATGTTGTGGCCATTGTTCTCTTTTCATGGTTCTGCCCTCTTTGCTCTGCATCAGTTCATTCAAGACTCTCCAAGTTTCTCTGAAGTCCCCTTAAGTTACTATTTCTTATTCCATTAAATTAATGAACTATTCTGTTAATATTCCATGAAATTAATCTATTGGAGTTTGTTCAGCCATTCCCTGATCAATGGGCATTGACATTGTTTCCAGTTATTTGCTCATGCAAAATGTCACAATGAATATTTTGGCATATATGAGACATTTCACTATCTTTGACATCTTTGTAGTTTAATAGTAAATTTTTATGGGACCTTAGTCATCCAGAATGTTCTGAAAAATAGTAGTGTCTTGATAAATGTTTCTTAATCCAGGAAATATTGGAAAATTTGTGAATATTCCAGTCCCTCATTGCTTCTCCAACCAAAAATCAATTTTCTTGATCATAACCCAAATTGGGCTAATTTGCTATTTACAAGAACCTCTTAAGCAAGAGGTAGCCACTAATGGGGAGAAAATAAGCTTGAGGACTTTCTATCAGCTGAATGAGCAGTACTTATTTTGTTGCTTGTATTACATTTTCATCTCTATTATCAAGGTGGTCAAGGACAAGAAGTTTGGCCACACACTTGGGTGGTCTTGTAGATCTTAAGGACTAATGTGCAAGACGGGGTTAAAATTCCAGCACTTCATAGATGGCAGGACAGAGGGATTGCATAAAAGGAAGTGGAACTACAGGGAAATCTAAGTATTCTTGGTACAAGCACAAGGTTAAATAGTTTTTCATAAAGGTCTTTCTGCCAGAAGAAAATGACTGATTCATTGTTAATCCTGGAACAAGATTAGACTCATAAACTTAAAAGTGGAAGAGAGTTCATAGAATTCATCAGTTATAGGACTGGAAGAGGAAGACAACTTTAGTTGTCACAGAGTATGCATCCTCATTTTATAGAGGAGTGGAGAAGAGAAACTGAGACCCAAATCAGTTGAGAGATTTGTTACTGAGTGTCAGAACTGGAACTAGAACCTAAGTCTCCTGGATCCCAAACTTTGTTATTATTTTTGTTCAGTTGTTTCATTTATATACAAGTCTTCATGACTCCATTTGGGGTTAAAGTGGTTTGCCATTTCCTTCTCCAGCTCTTTTTACAGATGAGGAAATTGAAGCAAACAGAATGAAGTGACTTGTCTAGGGTCACGTAACTACTAAGTGTCTGAGGCTGGATTTGAACTCAGGTCTTCCTGACTGCAGACCCCGCATTCTATCCACTGCATCACCTAGCTGCCCAAACTAGCAGTTTTTATTATCATAATCAAGCTTTTCTGTTTTTGCCTGTACCTAAATATATGTTTACCTTAAGTTTAAGATAGATGGCAATAACTCAGTAGAGAGAACATAACTGTGGATGTCAGGATCTCTGGGTTCTTTCATGTGCTAAAGGACCAAATTATAACAGTCGCTTCCTCTCCTCAGTTTTCCCACTTTCCCAATGGAATGATTGAGGGAGCATCATGCAAGGGATCAAGCATTTAACTAGGGAGTCAGGAAGAAGACCTGGGTTAAAATCCCATTTCAGACATTTACTGCCAGTGTGACCCTAAGCAAGGCACTTAACTTCTCTTAAACTCAGTTTCCTCATTTGTAAAAAGGAGATAATAATTTTTGGTAGCACTTAGCTCACAGAATTATATTAAGGACCGAAGGATTTAATGTATACCTAGCACTTGGCAAACCTCAAAGCAAAATATAAATGTGAATATACATAATAATAAATAGTGTCTTTATTGTTGTCGTTAATGATGTTGCTACTGTGGTCCCTAACTTTTGCCCATGACCTCCCATCAGGAAGCAGGTTACCATTGAGAGTAGTCATGAGATACACTTGTGTTCTGGCTTGGAGAAGAGCAGAACGTGAATCTAATAAACCATGCTAATATGAAAATTATGGGTGGCGATGTGGTACTGCTCATGCATAAAGAGAGAGAAGCCCAGGCCCTGCGCAAATAAGAGCAGTAGCCTTGCAAAACACAGACTTACAAATCAGCTACAAAAGTCCTGGGGAGCACTGGAGGAAAACGCAATGGGAGGGAGAGTCGGGGTGGGGGGCTGTGAAAGTATCTGCGGGGAACCTCAGACTGTCTTTGAGACTCCAGCTCACCCCCTGCCAGTGAATACATAGGCATTACTAAAGGAGGATTTGCTGTTTTTCCTTTTCTGCTTAAAGATTCCCTGCTGGGAATTTTTCCTGCCCATGTTTAGAATCCACAGTAGGGATGGAGTCCAGTGGCTGGATCAAGGGTGGGGGACCAGGGGCCTTGAGGCAACATGTGACCTCGAGGCTGCAGATTCCTCACACCTGAGCTAGATCACAGGAGGATGAGACACAGAATCTCCCATCCTCTTCTGATCTACTTGACCACCTGCGTCCTAACCCTGGAGTCCTCTGGATATCCTATATGAGGATGGGCTTAAAAGGATGGACTAGTTGACCTCTGGAGAAGATTCTGAAGTGACAAATTCTCTACTTGTGGGAGAAATTCATGCCTTTCTCCTTCTGAAAGGTTTAGTGAATTATATAGCAGCTCCTTAGAATAAATCTCAATGATTGACTACACCAGTGGAGGGGAGTTTGAGTGGAGACCCTGTTGAGTGACATCAAGAAGTCAGCTTGAGACCTTCGACTATGCCACAGACAAACTACCAATGTGAATAATCCACATGGAGCTCATCAAGGGTTGAACACAGCCTCTGAGTGTCATGAGGCCTGATTCTCTACTTTATAGGGAGTAAATGATCAGACCACATTGAATTCAAGAAGATGGGTCAAAATGGAGGATTTGTGCAGAGCAAGGAAGTTGCCAATTTGCACCAGCTATACAAGGGCCATATGCCTCCTAAAATATCCTCCCAGGGAAGAGCAACAGTCCTTAAACCTTGGATCTGGCACTTTCCTACCCTGCGGGAATAACCAGAAGCAGTGAAGTTGGCCGCAGTTATAGAATAAATTCTAAGAAATAACATAGAAGGGAATCGTTCACAGGATGTTAGAGTTGTTGTTCATCATTTAGAAGAAGACCAATGACATTTATTAAGCATTTATTCTGTGCTAGGCACTGAGGATACAAAGAAAGTTTTAAAAAGATTCCTGCCATCGAGAAGCTTACCCTCCATTTGGGGAGGTATGTGTAATATGTGTAAAATGCGTAAACAATTAGGTCAATGACATTGCTCATCCTTCATTTTATGTAGAGGACCAGTGATGTTACAGGTGATGTCGTGACTTGTGGGTGAATTGTATTTAAGTGAGACAAAATTGCACAAAGTAGTCAGCCTCACTCTCTCTTCCCAAGTCATCAAAGTCCAGTGGCAGGACAGAAGTCAAGGTGATTGGCAGTGAGCTAGTATTCAGTGGATGACCTTGGCGTCTTCAGTGCCTGATCAAACTCTAAGCACTCCATAGTGCCTGCTTCAGATGCCTTCATGACAAATTGTAGAGATCACAGACTTCTGGTTGTTGTTCAGTGGAAAGGGACCTCAGAAATCATCTACTCTAAACCCCTTATTTTGCAGATGTGGAAAACAAGGACCAAGTTAAATGATATACCCAAGTTCACATGCTTAGGAAGTGGCAAAGCCAAGAATAGAATCTAGTTTTCTGACTCCCAGATCAAATGTAGGATTATTTCTACTTGCACAGCTCCATGAGGGCATTGATCACATCATAGGTAAATTTTTTATTTCCCTTAAGGTCTGGAACATTGTTTTGTGCACAGTAGGTACTTTAATACAATTTTGTTGAATTGAATTTGTCTTACCAAATTCTGGGAATGAATGAAAAATGCATTTTTTAGATGTTTACTAGATAGCAAGCACCTTGATAAACCCTGGGGATACATACAGAAAAAGTTAAATAGGCCTTCATCCAAAGGAGCTCATACTCTAATTAAAGGAGACAACACATAAAAAGTTCAGTTTCAGGGCAGATAGAAAGGCCTGGTGATCCTTCATTTCACCAGAAAGAATGGAGCTGTTGACCACCATCTCAGTCAAAGTCTGTGAGCAGTCAAACATCCCAAACAAGGGGGAGTCCCTTGTGGTGCTGTTCTTCCACACCCCAGCATCCAAGGTCTCAACATTCCTGGAACAAATATTGGATAACCCAGCATGATGGGAATAGGGTTAGAGGAAAGACTAGGAAGACAAGATACACTCAGTGATGCCACCTTGGCCATCCCAAATGAATGTGGCATGAGGGTTCAGAAGATAATATTTGAATATCTTAGAGATACAAAATTTCATGATGGTAAAAGCACTGGACCTACTGTCAGGAGACATGGTTTTGAACTCTAATTATATTATTTAACAGCTGGGGTCACTATGGACCAGGCATTTCACCTCCATGAATCTGTTTCCTCATGTGTAAAAGGGGGATAATAATACTTGCGCTTACACTATCTCCTTCAATCAGTCAATAAGTATTTATTCAACACCTGCTATGTCCAGTATTGGGGATACACGTACCAAAAATGAAACACATTTCTCCTTGCAGCGCTACTTAACAAAGAGCTTATATCCTGATGGGAGAGACATCAAGTACATATAAAGCATAGAGATTACAAACATATACAAAATAGGTACAAAGTCACTAAGATTATTTGGGAGGGAGAGAAGTAACAGTTGGGAAGGGGGGGACCAGGAAAGACTTCATGGAGAAGATGGTGCCTGAGCTGACACTTAAAGAAAGAGAAGGTCTTAATAAAGGCAGAGATAAGGAGGAAGCATATTCCAGGCATGGAGATCAGCTAGTGCAAATGCATGAAGATAGGAGGTGGAGTGTCATGAGCGGGAAAGAGAGAGAAGTTAGTCTGGATAGATTGTAGTGTATAAGAGGGGGAGTGATATCCAATGAGCCTGAAGAGATAGATTGGGGACAGGTTGTATAGGGCTTTAAAAGCTAAACTGAGGAATTTATATTTTATCCTAGAGTCAATAGAAAGTCCCTGGGGTTAGTTGAGCATGGGAGTCACATGGCTGAATCTACACTTGAGGAAAATTGCTTTGGCAGCAATATTTAGAATGGACTGGAGTGGGGAGAGTCTTGAAGGGAGACCGATTTGGAAGTTGTTGAAATAATCTGGAGAAGAAGTGAATGAGGGCTTGAACTAAAGTGGTAGCTGTATGAGTGGAGAGAAGGGGTCATATGTGAGAGATGTTGTAAGCACAGAAACAGCAAGATCTGGCAACTGATTGAATACATGGGGAGGGAGAGTGGGGAGTCCAGGATAATGTTTTTGCACAGGTTTGCTATAAGAAAATCTATTTGTAAGCCTTAAAGTGCTATAGAAATGAGAGTCATTATTGTTTCTAAAAAAAAAAACTTGGAAATGTTAATCTATTGATCCATTCACGCCTTCTTCCTCTCTCATATCAGCTTGTTCTTGGCTGCATAATGGATCTGGGACCAGTGCAGCCTGAATGAGACTAAAAAGAGGATTTCTATCTTGTGAACGCTTGTTGACCACTATAAATTGGCTCATGCATGCAGTGAAATGATAGTTTGTCTGTTGAGGGTTAAGGGCAGAGGAAGCAAAGGCAATGGATGAAGGAAGGCTATTGGGAAATATTATGGTCTTGGCTAGGCTACCTGAAATAATCCCCTGAGTGTACAACTAGAGGAGTGTATTTGAAAGGGAAAATTACTTGACTTGTCAAATTAAGATAACAAACATTTATTACACACTTACAAGCGCCAGGCACTGTGCTCAGCACTGGGGAAGCAAAGATAGGTTTAAAAAAAAAACAGCCTTTGCCCTCAAGGCTCTCACATTCTAATGGAGGAGACAACATAATGACTATGTATAAACAAGATACATACAGGATAAATTGGAAACCATCTCAGAGGAAAGACACTAACCTTAATGGTGACTGAGAAATGATTCTTGCCAAAGGTAAGATTTTAGCTCAGACTGGAAGGAAGCCAAAGGAACCAGAGGTAGAGGTGAGGAGGGAGAGAACTCTAGGCATGTGGGACAGTGAATGAAACTGCATAAAATAAGGTGTCTTGTCCAAGGAACAGCGTGAATGACAGCATCCCTGGATCAGATGTAGAGAGGAATAAATGCATAAGACTAGAAAGGTAGGAAGGGACTGTAATGAAGGGCAATAAAAAACCAAACAGAGGATTTTATATTTGATCCTGGAGGGAATAGGAATCTACTGGAGTTTACTTACTAGGGATTGGGGGTATCATGGTCAAACTGTGCTTCAGGAAGATTACTCTGAGTAGAGGATAGACTGGAGTGGTAAAGACTTGAGGCAGGGAAACCAAACCTAGAGGCTACAGTAATCCAGGAATGAGGTGATGAGGGCCTGCCCCAGGGTAATAGCAGTATTAGAGGACAGAAGAGGACATATATGAGAGATGTTGAAAGAGTAGAATCAACAAGACTTAGCAACAGATTGGCTGGGGAAGGGGGAGATGCATAAGGTAGAGTAGAATCAAGGATGAAACCTCTGTGGTGAGCCTGGGAGACTGGGAGAATTGTGCCTTCAACAGAAATATGGAAGTTAGAAGAGGGAAAGATTTGGGGGGAAAGATAGTGAGATATGTTCCTTATAAGAGAGTCTTAAAGGGAGAATTTAAGTGCATAAAATCTTGGAATTCTCACAATTTTGAAATCCAGTGATCTTTTGTTGATCTTTAGCCTTCTTGACCTCTCTGCACCATTTGGTCACTATCTACTCTTGGTCTTTGTGACACTCTGAATCACTGTGAATCATTCTGTGACTCTTCCTGTTTAATCTTCCATAGGGATCTTGAAAATTAGAAATGTTAGCAAGTCTTATCCTTTCCTTGACTACGATACTCTAAGTTTCATGAGGGCAAGGACTGTGTCCTATCTAAAGTCTTTATCTATCCCATCCCTTGGTACAGTGTTTTATCCAAAGTAAACATTCAATAATTGTTTACTGAATTGAGTATGACTTGAACTGAGCTTGAATTGAAATGACTTTAATGTAGAACTAGAAAAGTAATTTAGAAACCATCTACCTCAATCTTCTCATTGGGTGACAAAATTGAAGTCCAGAGAAGGAAAGAGATTTGCCTATGGTCATTTATATAAAAAGTTGTAGATGTCAGGTTTGAATCTAGGTCCTCTGACTCTAAATTTACTGCCTAAGCCTAATTCCAGTATACCACATGACCTTTCACATATTAGATTATATAAAGCATAGAGGCAAAGTAATGGCCTGGATGACCTCCTTAATGCTATTGCTCTTCCTGGTGATGGATCCCCTACCATTTTGTTATCAGAAGATTACCCAGGACTGCAGAGTTATTCAAACTGAAGAGTAGTAATTGTTAAAGAGCTTCTAAGCATATTTCCTACATATGTATGAAAAGCACTGGAGCATTTCTTGTGGTGTTGAAACCATTAGAAAAGAAGAATGCTGTTGCTGGACAAATAGATACATATATAGTGGGTCATATGGTTGACCCAATTCCTCCGGGCAGTGTTTCTGACTGGTGGAGATGTTGGTTGCTTTGGGAGGCAGCTCATGTTTGAATTTGCTCTTTTCCCCTAATCAAATCCTTCACAGCTCAGTGAACTCTGGGCCTGTCCAGTTAGTGTGTTGTACCCACACAATTCCATTCCCTTGCCTGGAACATCCTACTCCCTTCTTCAATAATCCAAGGCAAAACTATCTTTCGGTGTTCACAGAGAAAGTCACCAATTTCTCTGTTCCTCACTCTTTTCAGCATATATTTTCACTAGATTCGTTTGCATTTCTGATGTTTCTTGTTAAGTCTTTTTATGTGTGCATGTACTGATTCCTCCATTAGACTGTGAGCTCTCTGGAAGCATTTAATAGCAGAAAGAGCACTAGTCCTAAAGCCAGAGGACTTGGGCTTGTATCCTAATTCTGCTGCTTATTAGGAAGGAAGGAAGGAAGGAAGAAAGGAAGGAAACAAGGGAGGGAGGGAAGGAGGAAGGAAAGAAGGAAGAAAGGAAGGAAGGAGGGAGGAAGGAAAGAGAGGAAAGGAAGGGAGGGAAGGGAGGGAGGGAGGGAGGAAATGAGCATCTTAAGTGCCTACTACATGCTAGGAACTGTGCTGTGTTTTACAAATGTCATCTAATTTGATTCTTATGACAACCCTAGAAGGTAGGTGTTATTATTATTCCCATTTTACATTTGAGAAAAGTGAGACAGACTGAGGTTAAGTGATTTGCCAAGGGTCATACAGCTAGTGTCTGTAGCTATATTTGAACATATTGAGTCTTCCTGGCTCCAGACCCAGTGTTCTAACCACTGCACCACCTAGCTACTTCTATTAACTATGGACTTTAGACAAGTCATTATCTCTTCATCTGTAAAATAAGGAGGTCGTACTAGATCTGTAAGTTTCCTTCTAGCTCAAAGCCCTATGGAATTAAAAATTAATTGTAAGAAGTACAAATTCCGCCTCATTCCTTCATCTGGGCACCTAAAATACTGCTACAGGTCTGATAATAGAAGAATATTTTCTCTGTAATGTTTAAATCACACATACTTATTATCCTAGAAAAGAATTAGAATGGTAGAATTGGATGGGACCTTGCAGGACTCATCTCCAGGAAACTGCCCCTTTCCTCCACTCAGTAGAGTGGTGGTACACTATGGGTACAGAATAAGTCATATGTTGTAAGATATGGTGAATGTGTTGGTTTTTCTTTGTTACAAGATTTTGCTAATTTCTTACAAGATTTAAAAAAATCATCTAGCCCAAATCCCTCATTTTGCCAATGAGGAAATTGATCTCTGAGAGGTTAAGTAACTTGCCCAATGTCACGCAGTAAATTAAGGGCTCAGAAAAAGGTCTCATGGTTTCTAGTCCTATTTTTTTCCATTCCACTATGTTGTCAATTATACCAAATCCCTCATTTTATATAGGAGAGACTCACAGAAGGGGAGGGATTGCTCAAGGCCATACCCTTAGTTGAGAGCACAGCTGGGTCTTGTTCAGAGAGGGAGGTGAGCTTCGCCAGTGGCAAGATGCAGGTGGGGCTGATATAAAAATAAAGGAATCAGAGAACCTGATGGTATTGTAGTCTCCTTAATATTCCTGGTATATTCTGACGATCAGGTATTCAGACTAGATCAGACACATCCTTTATTTGTAAACCATAAATTAAAGTTAGTATGTGTACCTTTGATCTTCTCAGAAGGTGACCCTTCTCTTGATGAAGCTCTAGAGTTACACTATAGGTCATTCTTTATGCACTGTTCACCCGACAGCACCAAAGCCAGACCCTCAGCAAGCAGTACCACTGACAGAGCACCTACTGTGTTCAGAGCTCCTGTTAGTTATTCTGGGGCCATGCAGAATACATTTTTTTAAAAAAAACTTATTTCTTTACTTTTAGTTTACAACATTCAGTTCCACAATTCCTTGACTTTCAAATTTTCTCCCCTTCCATTTCCACCCTGTCCCCCTTCTCCATGGTGGCATGCAATCTAAATTCTACAAACACCTTCTTATTAAACATTAGTCACATTGTAAAGAATTATAACCAGTGGAGTGAACAATGAGAAAGAAGGAATGAAACAAAACAAAGCACAAAAGAGAGGGAACAAGTACTTTGCTTCAATCTGCATTCAGAATCCATAATTCTTTCTCTGTATGTGGATATCCCTTTCCATCATGAGTCTTTTGGAGTTGTCTTATAACTTTGTATTGCTGAGAGGAGCCCAGTCTGTCAAAGTTAGTTGTCACAGATACGATGTGTCTGCAATTATGTACAATGGCCTCCTGGTTCTGCTCTTCTATCTCAACATCAGTTTATATAAGTCACTCAAGGTTATTATGAAGTCGGTCTGCTCCTCATTTCTTATAGCACAGTAGTATTCCATTACATTCATATACCACAACTTGTTTAGCCATTCCCCAATTGATGGATATCCCCTTGATTTCCAATTCTTTGCCACCACAAAAAGAGCTGCTATAAATATTTTTGTACATGTGGGTCCTCCTCCCACTTGTATGATCTCTTTGGGATATAGCCCTAGAAATGGTAGAATACATTTTTAAGTGGCCCAGCTCAGTTCTATGCTTGGTGGGAGATACACAGTCGCTGCCCTGGAGGAGCTTACTGTCCCAAAGAAGAAATAGGATCTGGACACATGGAAAGGTAAAGGTAAGTTCCTGACAGCAATGGAAGAAATGGCAGGATAACTTCTGACATTCATATAACACTCCAAGGCTTGCAGAATGATTCGCATCCGTTATATCATTAGATCCTCACAACATACATGTGAGATCGTAGTGCAGGTATTATGATGCCTATTTAATGAACAGAGAACTTGAAGCAAAGAGAGTTCTCTGATAACAAGGTGGCCTTTGTCTTCCCTAAGGCCAACTCCTCTACATGTGCCCTTCATCTCACACTCCTCCCACTTTTCTAGCACATTACCTGTATAATAATTTCCTCTTTCTCTTTCATATTCAGGGTCTCCCTGTCTACTTATTCCTCTCCTGTTCTGCATACAAACACACCCAAGTCTCCCTCATCCTAAAATATCTTCACTAGACTTTATCATCTATTTGAGCAATCTTTGTCTTTCTTTTCTCTATCAAACTCCTAGAAAAGCCTGTTTATATTCTATTTCCTTCTCATTCACTTCTCAAAAACCCTGTAATCTGGCTTCTAACCTCATCACACAACTGAAAACTTCTCTTTCCAGAATTACAAGTGATCTCATAATTGCAAGATCCAATTACCTTTTCTCAATCTTCATCCTACTCGACCTCTATTCACCTCTCTGACAACTCTCTCTTCCAGGAGACTCTCTCTGGGTCTCTATAACTATACACTTCATTGTACTTCTTATCCTTGCCAGACAACCCTTCAGCCTCCTTTGCTCACTCATCATCCATTTATTCCCCTAATTGGGGGTGTTCCCCAAAGCCACCCCCTCTCTCATTTCCTATGAGTTTAATGAGCATCTCTATACAGATGGCTCTCAGATCTATATGTCCAGTATTAGTCTCTCCCCTGAGCTTTAGTCCCATTTCAACAATTGCTTATTGGACATTTCAAACTGGATGTCCTGTAGACACCTCAAACTTAAATTTTCCTAAACACAACTCATTATCTCCCCACCTTAATTTCTACCCCCCCTTTAAATTTCTCTATTTCTGTTGAACACACCATAATTCTTCCAGTCTCCCAGGTTTGTAGTCCCACAATTATTCTCAATTCCTTACTTTCTTTTACACAATTTTGAACCACTTCCCAAATCTTATCTTTTCTAACCCTACAACATCTCTCATATCCAACCCCTTCTCTCTATTCACAAAGCCATAAGTTTAGGTTCTCATTACTTTCTACCTAGATTATTGCAGTAGCTTCCTAGTTGGCCTTCCTGCCTTAAGTTTCTCCCCACTTTAGCTGGCACAAAGTTACCAAAATAATTGTCCTTAAATGTAGATCTGACCGTGTCACTCCCCTACTTATTAAATTCCAGGGGCTCCCTAGGGACTCTGGGATCAAATATGAACTCCCATTTGGCTTTAAAAAACCCTTCACAACATGACTCCAACCTATCTTTCCAGCCTCATTGAACATCACTCTTCCACATTCTATGATCTTTTTCTTCATCACACATAGCATTCCATTCCCACCTCTTGTGCCTTTTGCACTGACCATTACTGAAATGTACTCCCTCCCCACTTTGGCATCTTTTTTCAAGACACAGTTCAAATATCACCTTCCACATGAAATCCTCCCTGATCCCTTCAGCTACATGTGCCCACCTTCCCTAAGTACTATGCAGTTAAGTGCTTTGTATCTAATCTCTTTATAGATATTCTATTCTGTATTTTGACTTGTACTTGTGTTCCCCATTAGAATGGAAACTCTGAGAGCAGTGATTGTTTCAGTCTTTGTATCTGCATCTTCGGTCATTTGCATGTCTGGGACATAGGGACTACTTAAAATGCTTGTGGATCAATTTATTGATATTTCGTATTTATTTATTCATGTATGTTATTTTACCCCCAGTAGAGTAGAAGATCCTTGAGGACAGGAATTATTTCCAGTTAATCAACAAGTTCTTATTTAGTGCTTAATATATGCCAGGCATTGTGCTGGGTCCTGGTTATATAAATACAAAGAATGACACAGTCCAACACTGAAGAAACTTACATTCTAACAGGGGAGACAGCATGTACACAAATTATTGTATATAAAACATACAAAATGAATATATAGTGGTTTCAGGAGGGAAGATGCTTGCAGCTAGGAGGAATCGGGAAAGGATTCGTGAAATGTTCCTAGAATCTATCACAGTGCCTTTATCATATTAGGCACTTAAGAAATGTTTGTTAAATGAATAAATTCAACCTTACCTTCTCCAAACTTCTATAGATTTGTTGAGAGCATATGGACCAATGGAAAGAATACTGTATTTTGAGGCCGGATGACCCTGGTTCAGATTTTAGCTCTGAACTTACTATCCTTTTGTTCAAATTATTCCCCTGCACCCACTCAACATGAAGACCAAAATGAACTTAGTATTAGGTCTTACTGCAACTCAAGATTCCACTCTCCTCCTCAGTGCCCTGAAGAATCTGTATCTTCCTTCAAGGCACAGCTCAAGTTTTACTTCTTCCCAGAAGCCCTCCATGATCTCTTCTCCCTCCCCACTCCATAACTGTTTAGTAGCTCTACCCTCATCACCTTGGAGTTTACTGCCTAGATTCCTTCCTTCCTTCCTTCCTTCCTTCCTTCCTTCCTTCCTTCCTTCCTTCCTTCTTTCCTTCCTCCTTCCTTCCTTCTTTCCTTCCTTTGTCTGTCTGTCTTTCTTTCTTTCTTTCTTTCTTTCTTTCTTTCTTTCTTTCTTCCTTCCTTCCTTCCTTCTTTCTTTTCTCACCAATTTAACTCTGAAGCCCATAGATTGGACCACAATAGGTCCTTGCCTAAGCTCCACTTAATGGCTATATTTTGGGCCCTCCTGGCTCACAGTAAATGTCAGCGGTAACTGTTTCTCTTTTCACTAGTAACCCTGAGGGTCTTTGCCTCCCAGTTTGATTTTTTTCTTTTTTCTAATTAAAGGGGCCATCCCTTGACTCTCAAAGAGGCCAGAGTGATTTGGGTTTAAAAAGTAATTTTTTAGAAAGGACATCAAGAAGTTATAGCATAGGATCAGAATGTTGAGGGGGGAGGGTGGCCTGTGGGGAATGGAGACAAGGAAATGTTCCATAAAAGAATCAAGAACTGTGAATATTTATTCTGGAGTCCAGCAAAATTAGTCAATTAACAAGTATTTTTAAACTGTATAGAAAGAAAGGCAAAACTAGTCCCTCCTCTCAAAGATCTTACACTCTAATGGAGTGGAAAACATGGAAATTCCTAGGTACATGCAAGGTATATATAGAGTAGATGGGAAGCAATTTGAGAAGGGGAGAAATAGCAGCTGAGGAGATCATGAAAGGCCTCCTAAAGAAGATATGAGCTGAGGCTTGAAGGAAGCCAAAGAAATTAAGAGGTACAGGGGATGAGGGAGATCTTTGCAGGGATATGGGATGCAGAGGCACTGAGATGGTAGATGGAGTGTCCTGTATAAGGAACAGCAAGGAAGCCAGTGTGGCTGGATCACAGAGGGTATAGAGGGGAATAGAGTGTAAGGAGACTGGAAATTTTGGAATTGTAGCAAGGAATAAAATCTTCAAGGTCCTGAATCAGTGCTCCATCAAGAAGGACTAGGCTGGTTTTGTTTGGCTTTGGGTCTTAATATCGGCTACAATACCAAAGACCCTGTACAAAGAAAGGTGGCACTTTATCTGCCACTTATGTTACCAGAGGGGAAAGCCCAAGCACTCTGTTTGGGGTAGGGCCCCTGAGCCCTGCCTGTGAGGCCCATGGTTCCTAATTCAGCCCATACTTTCTATATTCTCTACTCACCAACTGGACACATAGGGTACAACTCCTAAATCATGATTCACATTCTTGGGCTATTGCTTCTGTTTTTAAGGAGATAATTGGCATGGTTGAGAAGTGTAGCCTAATCAGACAAAATGCAGCATGAGATGGAAGCAAATAGAAAGTAGAGCATGTAAGTTTTATTGGCAGTAGAAAAGTGAACACATAGTGCGGAAGTGGTTAGTCTGCTGGGGTCCTGGATGGAGTTAGATACCCAATGGATGAAGCAAGTGGAATTTTATAGGATTCTTGAAGTTCATACTAACTTATGTGTTAACAGAGTGGGGTGGGTCCCATCTTTGGCCAATCTCAGTGCTTGGGTTTAAAGTTCTTTTGGGGAGCCAGAACATTTTAAAGTCTCTGTCCCAGAGACTATCCTTTTCAACAGTGAGAACCCTTTTTCATGTATACTCATGTTAAGAATCTTCATGGAATAGTAATTATACCAGCTCAGTATCTGCTGATTGAGAAAATGAACATTCACATATAGATGTGAGACCTTCTTGCAATAATGAATCTCCTCCCCCATTCACCCTGTACTATGGCCTTCTGGTTGAGAAGCACTGACCTAGCCAATTATGGTAAGATCATAGTCTAGTTGGGGATCCAGTCTAACTGCATGATACAACAGGAGTTATTCTGGATTTGAAGAATCTGGGTTGAAATCTTTGTTTTTCCTTAATAGTGTTTTATTTTTTCCAATCACATATAAAGATAGTTTTCAGCATTCATTTTTATAAAGTTTTGAGATCCAAATTTTTCTCCTTCCTTCCCTTCCCTACCCTCTCCTCAAGAAAGCAAGCAATCTGATATAGGTTACACGTGTACAGTCATGTTAAACATATTTCCATATTAGTCATGTTGTGAAAGAAGAATCAGAACAAAAGGGAAAACCATGAGAAAGAAAAAAAATAACAAAAAACTGAAAATAGTATGCTTCAATCTGCATTTAGATTCCATAGTTCTTTCTTTGGATGTGGCTAGCATTTTCTATTATGAGTCTTGGAATTGTCTTGGATCATTGTATTGTTGAGAAGAATTAAGTCAACCATAATTAATTATCACACTATGTTACTGTCAGTATGTACAGTGTTTTCCTGATTCTGTTCACTTCACTCAGCATCAGTTCATGTAAATCTTTCTGATTGTTTTTTTCTAAAATACTGGGTTCAAGTCTTAACTGTGCTAATTTATGTGGTCTTTGAGTCAACTCTCTTGGCCTCAGTTTCCTCATCTGTAAAAGGAAGCAATTGATAGATGACATCTAAGGTTCTCCCCTCCCTGACTACAAGTCTACATTCCCATGACCATTTTGGCCTTAGTAGCATTGAGTGCTAGCTGTGGGAGCTAAGATGCCTATCCCATGATGTCCGGAGAGGGAGAAAGCAAAGCATTCCTCACCCTTTGAGGGATCAGAGAAAGAAGAACTTGTTCCAAGGAAACTCAGCTCCCAAATCCAGCTTCAGCATTCAGCACAGAGTCCCCTGTTAGCTTTCTGCTCTACATTGGCAAAATGGCACTTTTAGGTTCAAAGAGAAAAGGGCTTTCAAAGGCTTAGGCTTGAGGCTCATAAGCCTTGGACATCAAATAGTTCTTACCCAATGACATTTTGATGAATTAGGTGTAAATGAAGCTGATTCCATTTCTTCTGGTGTTTCCCTGGGAGAAGATTCCAGAGGGGAGGGGGGTGGGCTGGACAGAATGTGGCTGTCCACTGCCTAAATCACAGGAGGACAGCAGGGAGAGTTTGGAGACATTTTTCTGAACCAAAAAAAATGCACAACAATTGTTCCCCAGGGATAACTTTTCACCTTGAAGTTGGAAACTATTTTAACTGCAAATGGGTCACAGAATCCTACCTAGAAATCCTGTTGTGTGTTTTTTTTAATAGATTCTGATGGGGGAATTTGGACCCTGAGTTCCTGACAATACTTCATATTTCTGCTGTGATTTACAATTTATAAATCCTCCCTTGCCATTGTTACACATTTTTAATTGTTGTTTTTGGCAAGTAGAATGCAAACTCCTTGAAGCCAGGAACTGTGTGTCCCCCAGCAGAGCACATAACACAATTTCTGGCACATAGCAGGTCCTTAATAAGTGGTTGTGAATTGAACTGAATTCCTATGAGTTATGTCATATTGTTTTTGTAACAGCTTCTTAAGGTAAGTAGTCCACTACCACTATCCCCATTTTACAGGTGAGGATATAGACTCAGAAGTCAACAAGCATTTATTAAGAAATGGTTAGAGAGCAGCTAGGTGGCGCAGTGAATAGAGCACGGGTCCTGAAGTCAGGAGGACCTGAGTTCAAATGCAGCCTCAGACACTTAACACTTACTAACTGTGTGACCTTGGGCAAGTCACTAATCTCCAATTGCCCTGCCTTCTCCCCCCCAAAAAAAGACAAAAAAAAAAAAAAGAAATGGTTAATGACTTGCCGAAGATTGTGCATGTGGTGGAGCTAAAATCTGAGTCTTCTATACTATACTATACAGTGATTTTCCCATACTTCACTCAGTATAGTTATATATCCACTCAGTCATTTATTCAGCAAGCATGTAAGTGCCTAGTATATGTTCTGACCACTAGAGGAAATACAAAGATTTTTTTTTAATGACATAGACCCTGGCCTCAAGGTGCTCACAGATACTCAGATAAGTATGATACTGAAGTAGAATATGAGGGGAGGAAAGGTGAGATCCAAAGTGCTATAAGAGAGTGTGAGGAGGGAGTGATGATTTTCAATTGGCAAAGGCTTTATGGAGGAGACATTATTTGAGGCAAGTCTGGAACAAAGAAGAATTCCAATAGACAAAGAGGTCTCCACTGTTGCAGTAGTCTTCTGATTGGTTTCCCTGCCTCTTGTCTCTCCCTTCTCCAATCTGTGCTCCTCTCAATTGCCAAACAGCTATTCCTAAAGCATGGGTTTGATCTTATTATCCCCCAGTTTCTAGATCTGTTTCTAGAGTAAAATATAAAGACAATCCTCAATTCAAGTCTAGTCTAGTTAACAATGATTTATTTAGCTCTTTTTATGTGCCATGCACTGTGCTGAGGGCAGAGTATACAAGAGTATACAAGTATACAAATTAAAAAAAAAAAGATCCCTGCTCTAAAGATACTTTCATTTCATTTTAATGGAGGTGAAAGTATAGAAACAACTGGGTGCATACAAAATATATGCATAGTAGATGGAAGGGACTCTGAGAGGAGAAGATATTGGCAGCTGGTGGGACCAAGAAAGGTTTCCTGGAATGAATGGGATTTGAGTTAATTCTTGAAGGAAGTCAGGGAACTAAGAGGCAAAGGTAAGGTGGGTAGGGCATACCAGGCATAAGGGGACAACTAATGCAAAGGCATAGAGATAGGAGATGGTATAACATGTTTAAGGAATTGCAAGTAAACAAGTGTTGCTGGAACATATAGTTCATGGAGAAGAAAATGTAAGATGACTATAAAAGTAGGAAGAGGCCAGGTTGTGAAGAGCTTTAAATGACAAAAGATTTCTATTTGATCTTGGAGATAATCAGGAACCACTGGCGCTTGCTCATTGAGCCAAGAGTGACATGGTCAGACCTGTATTTTAGAAAAATGGCACCTGTGAGGGGAATGGATAAGAAAAGGTAAAGACTTGAAGCAGGGAGCCAAGTTGGAAGGCTGATGTAATAGCTTAACCAGTACCAGATACTTTTGACAGTTATAGCCTTATAATATCATTTAAATCTAGGCAAAATGTGATAAGGTCCTGAACTAGGATAGTGGTTGTTTGAGTGGAGAAAGCTTCATGGAAAAGCAATTTTATTAAGATAGAAACCACAAGATTTAGCAGTGGATTATATAGATGAAATGTGGGAGAGCAAAGAATCAGGACAACACCAAGGTAAGGTTGTAAGCCTGGGTAACTAAGAAGATGATAGTGTGCTCAACAGTGACAGAGAAATTTGCAAGAGGAGAGGGTTTGAGGGGAAACATGATGAGTTCTTTCTTTGACATGTTGAGTTTGATTCTTATAAGACATCTAATTTGGCATGTCTAAGGATATGTGAAATTGAATCTCAGGAGAGGAATTAGAATTGGATCTAGAGATCTAGGAATCATTTGCCTGGACATAAGAATTAAACTCTGAGTTCACCAAATGAGATAATATAAAAGGAGAAAAGAAGAGGGTCCAGGACAAAGCATAGAGTGACACACACAGTTATTGGGATGAAGTATGAGAAAATGATGCTGAAAAATGAGCAATTGGACACATAGGAGGAGAATCAAGAGAGAAAATTGTTACAAAAACCTAAGGAGGAAAGAATATCCAAAATGAAGTGATAAACAGTATGAAACACTGCAGAGAGGTCCAGAAGAATAAAAATTTAGAAAAGGTCATTAGATTTAAAGAGGACAATTTCAGTTGAATGATGGGTTTGGAAGCCAGATTGAAGAGCTTTTAGAAGGGAATGAGAAGAGAGGAAGGGGAGGCATTAATTATGGATGGCTATCTCAATGAGTTTAGTCATAAAGACAAAAATAGATATAGGATGATAGCTATTGCTTGGATAGTAAGATCAAATAAGGTTTTTTTAGGATACAGAAAGACATGGGTGTGTTTATAGGCAACAGAGAAACCAGTAGAAAGGAGGGGAAATGGAATTAAGAAGAAGAGGGTAATAGTGGAGGCAAATCTACCAGAGAAGATGGAAGGGAATGAGACCAAGGGTGCATGTAGAAGATTTGCCAAGGAGAAGGGTCATGTCTCTATCTGAGACTTGATTGAAGAAGAAGATTGTGAGGGAAGAGGTCTGAATTATGTGAATTGAGGAGGAGAAGAGAAGGGAAAGCTCTAAGGCAAAGTCCTCAGTTGAGTAAAAGTTGGCGGGAGAGGGATGCTTAATTTACTAAGGAGTAATAGAATGCTTGCCTTGCTGCATTCTGGGCTTAGTTAAGAGTAGATAGTATAGATTTGCAGTGGAACCAGTCAGCATGATTCCAAGATTTTCTTTAGCACCATTCAGCAGCAGGTAAATAGGAATGAAAGAAGCAGATGGTAGGAGTAATGTAGGTCTGGGGTTTAGCAAGGTGGATATAGGATAAGGGGGAAATGGGTTCAAAATAGAAAATAATGTAGAGTAGAATTTACTCACCAAAAGGTCAAGAAAGAAAATGGAAGAGATTGTGGCCAGTGAAGGAATGATGGGCTGGGACAGATTGGAGGGTGGAAGGAATTTCGGAGGTCACAATGAGAATGAAGAACAGGATTGGGGTTGTAAAACATAAGGAGAAATGGAATGATAAAAAATTATTATTAGAAAAATGAATTTCAGAGTTCTTGGAAATGGAATTGAACAGTTCTGGCTGATGAAAAGATCAAGAGGATGAATATCTATGTGTATAGCTGAGGTGGCATGGAAAAATAAATAGGTTACGGGGAATAAGAAGATTCTGGAACTTAGGGTATCTGCAGGAGCATCAATATGTATGTTGTAGTCTCCTAATATGAAGGTAGGAGATGGGTAGAGAAAGACTGTGATTATTTAAACACAAATTATGTATGTGTATGTATGTAAAACCATACTTCAATTTATCAATTCTTTCTCTGGATGTGGATAGTATCTTTCTTCATAGGTCCTTTGTAGTTAATTTGGGCATTTATAATAGTCAAAATGACTTAGTCACTCAAAGTTGTTCTTAAAACAATATTGTTGTTACTCTATGCAATGTTCTCTTGGTTCTGCTCATTTCACTCTTCATTATTTATGCAAATCTATCTATATTTTTCTAAGATCATTGAACTCATTATTTCTTATAGCATAGTAGTATTGAATAGTGCTATGGAATACTACAATCATATATCACAACTTGTTCAGCTATTCCCAGTTGATGGGCATCTCTGCAGTTTCCAGTTATTTGCCACCACAAAGAAAGCTGCTATAAATATTTTAGAACATGTAGGTTCTCTTTCTTTTCCCCTAATCATCTTGGAAAATAGACCTAGTAGTCATATTGCTGGGTCAAAGGGTGTAGGTAATTTAATAGCTCTTTGAGCATAATTCCAGATTGCTCTCCAAAATGGTTGGATTAGTTCACAGTTTCACTGGTGGTGAATTTGTGTCCCAATTTTTCCACATCCTCTCTAACATCTGTTGCTTTCCCCTTCAATCAATTTAGCCCATATGATAGGTATAAAATGATATCTCAAGGTCATTGTAATTTGCATTTCTCTAATCAATAATGATTTAGAGCTTTGGGGATGGAAGGAAGAAAAAAAGGGAAAAAACAAAGTTACATGATAACTTTATATATTCAAAAGGAATAGCAAGTTGTACATAATAGATTTGCAGTTTAATGTGCACTTATTTTTTTCTATTCTGTTATGGAAGTGTTTGTTTTATTTCTTAAGTTCAGAATAAAATAAATTAATTTTTTTTTTAATGAGAGAGAGACTGTATTGAACACATTGCAGGAGGAGGAAGAATGCCCTAGGTAGGGGATGATGATAGATGCAGCCACCAGGATCTGGATAAGGTGATAAATCTGGATAGCATGAACCTCCAAGGAGGAGAGGTTGCTGTCTGCAAGTGTCAGTGGAGAGCAAGGAGCATTTCAACTTCCCCTATGACTAATGAGTTGAGGGCTATGAAAAAAAAAAGAGTATTATCAGAATATTTAGTAAGCAAACCAGTGTTGTCAGGAGGGAGGCAGTTTTCAGTGAGTGGCAGAAGGTGAGAAGAATGAAAAAGAAAGAAGTTTAAGGTGAATGTTCACTGTGGAGCAGGTATTCTAAAAAGATACAGTGGAAGAACCATGAAGATCTGTAATGTTACCTTAAGTAAGTAGGGTAGAGGTGGATAAGAATGAGAGGAACAACAAGTTGGGGTGGGGTACATAGCTTGTATGTCAGCAATTGACTGTTCAGAACCAATAGGATGGGGTAAGTATAAGGGGATGGGAGTGTGTTAACCATTGAAAAGTGAATCCAGGAAGAGTATCAATAGTTGGAGAAGGTTCTTTGAGAGATGATGGTGATAAGATAGTAGAGGACTTCCCTTGAGGTTCAGCCTGGTGGCAAGTGATAATGCTTATTCCTGTGAGACCTCAGGAGGACTGCCTCAGAAAAGGCAGCAGTATGGGAACACAGTTGGGAGGTAGAGGGTACCTTGCTTGCTTTGAAGAAGACACTGAAGGGCAATAGATGGAATAGGTCTTGTCCCCAGAGGATGTTCTAGGGCACAGTCCCACTGATGTAGAAAGTGGCCAGTGGACACATCTGTACTGCACTTGAGAGATGGATAGGTAGCAGGGGTCTAAAAGTTTGGAGTCCAAATCTTGTTGGACATTTAAAGATCCTTATAATTTTCTTGCAACCTACCTTTCCAGATTTATTTCTATTATTCCCCCTCAGACTCTCTACATTCATGCCTAACTGCCCTGCTGTTTGTTTTGTATGCAACATTCCATCTATTATCTCTCTGCCTTTGTGATTAAAATTGTCCAACCTATAGTAAAAGAAACTGAGGCACAGCTCTGAACCAATGGAATTGTATTAAAGGGTCCATGGTCGCCTCTAGTCAAGTGGACCTCAGATCTTCCTCACAATCTGAGATGGTCCTTTATTCCAGAACCTTGTATTTATAGAGTTTGATACCAAATATGCAAAAGAGGCATGATGAAATACTGAATCTCATCGGTTGATAGACCTTGTTCTTGAAAGCCAAAAATGACATATCAGCAGGGGCATCATAGGTTGGGTGAAGCAGGGGCATCTCCACTGACTAAGTGATTATAAGAGAGTCATCAGATCGTCACCTGCTCATGTTGGACGAGAGAGAATGGCCCAGAGGTACAAAAATAAACTGGAGGACTTTCCACACTCCGCCACACTGGGCTTGGTCACTATGACAAGGGAAAACAAGGTTAGAGGGCCTCTATTTAGCTTCCTATACTTAAGCAAGTGAACTTACAATCTTCAGCCCACAGCTCTGAGGCCTGGTATACAGAACTTCTATTACTATCCCTATGGAATTGTATCAAATTGATTTATACTAATTGGAATAGAGTAGGAGTCTTCAATGAATCAACTTTCTCACCTTTGCACAGAGAATGTGTATGCTTGTAATGTACTTCCTCTTCACCTCTACCTCATTCCGTCAGGGCTCAAACCAAGTGCTCCTGCCTTCACAAGGTTTTTTCCCATTCCTCCGGTTGCTAGTACCCTTAGACCAAGGATTTACTTTTATTTATAGTTATATATTCTCTATTTACTTACATGTGGTCATGTTATTTCCTTCAATATAAAGTAAGCTCCATATGAACAGTTAGTTTTATTTTTGCCTCTATATACCCAGGACCTGCAGGGTCTGACATATAATAGGCACTTAACAAATTCTTGTTGAATGAATGAATGAATGTAATAATTATTAGGAGAATGGCTAGGTCATCATCAAAAGGAAGAAAGTAGGAGAAGAAGCAACTTTTGTTTGGTGGGGTAAGGAAATGAACCCTGTTTGGGATGGGTTAACCTTTAGGTGCAAGCAGGACATCTAGGTGGGAAAGTCCAGCAGGAAATTGGGGATCCAGCAGTTGGAGTTCATGGGAGAAACTGGAGCAGGATATAGCCCCACTTAGATAAATAGAGAGACAGAGAAGACTAGGTAAAGACAGGAAAGATATAAATAGATAGGGATGAGATAGATAGATAGATAGATAGATAGATAGATAGATAGATAGATAGATAGATAGATAGATGATAGATAGAAGATAGATAGATAGACAGACAGATAGATAGATAGATAGATAGATAGATAGATATGATCATTGAAGGCATGGGAGCAGATACAATCATAAAAAGGTATTTATAGTAATAGTGAGAGAAGAAAAGAGAGACAAGAACTGATCATTATGAAACACTTATATTTAGAGGGAAGGAGGAAAATAATGAGTCATCAAAGGAGACTGAGAGGGAGGATTAGGTCAGGTAGGAAGAGGAAAAAAGAAGTCAGTGTCAGAGAAGCCAGCGGAAAAGAAGGCATATCCAGAAAGGAGATGATGGTCAATAGCGTCTAAAATTGCAGAAGTCAAGGAAGTTGAGAAATGAGGAATGATTTTTGAGTCTGAGAGGTTCTTGGTGACCTAGAACAGGTTTGTTGACATTTACAAGAAGTGTGAGTGGGTAGTGAAGAAGTGAAGGCAACAATTATAGACTACTATTTCTAGAATGGTAAAGGGGAGAAGGGATATAAGATAGTAGTTTGAGGGAATGTGAGGGTTAAAGGAAAGTATTTTCAACATTGGGAAATATAAGCATGCCAGTTGGAAGCCAGGAAAGAGTCAGGAGACAAGAGAGATTAAAGATGAGAAAGACAGAGACAGAGAGGAGGGAGGGAAAGGCAAAATAGGAAAGGGAAGGAAGATCCCTGCAATGGATTGTTAGAGATGGTTGGCAAAAATCTGAAAAAGGGAGCAGTGATTATAAGGAACCAGTATGACCTTATCAAGAACGGGCCATGTCAAGCTAACTTTATTTCCTGTTTAGACAGGATTACTAAACTAAGAGATGAGAAGAATTCCATGGATATATTTTACTTAGATTTAAGCAAACCTTTTATTTCTCTCTCTCTCTCTCTCTCTCTCTCTCTCTCTCTCTCTCTTTCTTTCTATATTTCTTTCATTCTTTCTTCCTTTCCTTCCTTCCATCTTCTTTCTATATTTCTTTCTTTCATTCTTTTTTCTTTCTTTCTTCCTTCCTTCCTTCCTTCCTTCCTTTCTTTCTTTCTTTCTTTCTTTCATGGAGACAAAGACAGAATATGAGTACTGGATCCCAAAGGAGATGGGAACACACAAAATTTGAGAGTTTGAAGAGACCTCAGTAGCCATGCAGTCCAACTGATACAAAAAGGGAAGCCTTATTATAGCACACCTGACAAGTGGCCATCCAACCCCTGCTAGAAAACCTCCAAGGAGGGAGGACTTAGCACCTGCCACGACAGCCCATTCCCCTTCTGGACAGCTCAAACTGACAGGATGGATTTATGTTTTTTTTCCCAACATCAAGCTTAAATTTTCCTCTTTGTAACTTGCACCCATTGCTCCTGGTTCTACCAAGATCAAATAGAACAAGTCTAATCCTTCTTCCACATGGCAGCCATTCAAATATTTGAAGATATCATATCTTTTCTCCTCATCTTCCCCTCAAGTCTTCTCTTCTCTAAGTAAGTCTGCTCAGGTTCTTTCAACCACTCCTCATGACATGAACTCAAAGCCCATCACTATTTTGGTTGTCTTCTTCTGGATCCTCCAACTTATCAGTGTACTTCTTAAGCTGAGATTGACCAGAACTGAACATAATAATCCACATGAGCTCTGTCTAAGGTAGAGCGTGAAGCTTTGCCCTTCTTACTGAAGCTCAAGCTATTACTAGCTTTTGGAGCAGCCACATCACAGTGCTGACTCACATGGAACTTGCAAGCCACTAAAAATCCCAGATCTTTTTCAGAATAACTGTCGTCTAACCATGCCTCTCCTTATTATGCTTATAAACCAATAGTTTGCTCCCAAGTACAAGACATTACATCCATTCATATCTAATTTTAGGTTAGTAAATCCAGCCCAAAGTCTAGCCTGTTCCAGATCCTTATAGATTCTGATTTTGCCATCCAAATTAAGCTCCTTACCAATCTGATGAGCATACTATCTATGCCTTTATCCATGTTATTGATAAAAATGTTAAACAGCACAGAGCCAAGCACAAATACTTGAAATCCTCCATTGGAAACCTCTGCCATGTTGATATCAAACCATTAACTATTCCTTGAGTCTGGATATCCAGCCAGTTCTAAAATCATCTGATTGTATTATTGTCTAATCCAGGGATGGGGAACCTCTGGCCTTGAGGCCACATATAGCCTTCTAGATCCTTGAGTGCAGCTTTTTAACTGAGTCCAAGTTTTACAGAGCAAATCCTTTTATTAAGGGGATTGGTTCTGTGAAATTTGGATTCCATCAAAGGGCCACACTTGAGGACCTAGAGGGCCACATGTGGTCTTAAGGCCACAGGTTCCCCACTCCTGGTTCATATCTCTCCATCTTCTCCATAAGAATTATATGAGATACTTTAGTTTGCTAGAAAGGAAGAAAGTAAAGGAAGAAAGTAAAGGAAGAAAGAAAGGAAGAGAGAGAGAAAGAAAGAAAAAAAGAGAAAGAAAGGAACGAAGGAAGGAAGGAGGAAGGAGGGAGGGAGGAAGGAAGGAAAGGAAGGAAGGAAGGAAGGAAGGAAGGAAGGAAGGAAAGAAGGAAGAAAGAAAAAGTTTGCTTAAATCTAAGTAATATATATCCATGGCATTTTCCTCATCTCTTGGTTTGGTAATCCTGTCCAAAAAGGAAATAAAGTTAGTCTGACATGACCTACTCTTAATAAAGTCATACTGGCTCTTTATAATCACTGCTCCCCTTTTGAGATGTTTGTCAACCATCTCTAATGATCCATTCCAGAGTTTTCAAGGGCATTCACCAAGAGTTGGCCTTTGCAAAGATGGGGTACATCACCTCCTGACTGGAACAAAGGAGGAAAGAATGAATTGGGTTTTGAGATGGAGAGTGGGAGACGAGGAAGTTCTTAACAGATAGTCTTATTATCTTTATTCTCCCCCCATAACCAAAGAACACACACTAGACTCTACCTTGTTTTCCTCAAAAAAGTTGTGTTTCTGTATCTACATGTGATAAAAAGAAATGCACTCTACCTGCAATGGGGGAGGGGTGCAGAATTTAGTTTAACTATCAAGAACTATCAAACAGGCTTAACTGGAAAGCACTGGACCAGAAGACTGCAGGAGGCTGAGGGATTTTTACAGTCTTCTTGGCAGGCAGTGGATGAACTCTTTGACCTTGGAAAGGTACTTGAAGGCCTCGGATGAGTTCTCCAGTCACTCACTCTGTGTAACTTTTGCTATATAAATTTTAACTAGACTAGGAGAATGAGAAAATCTATCTTCTTTGCCTTGCCATTGTGGAGATCACAGACTGTTGTGATTGGGGATAAAAGGACTAAAACTCAGGCATGTAATACACTTTTTGGTCCAGACTTCTGCCTTCCTCTCCCCCACAACCCCCACTACTAATATCCTGACTCATTTCTGAGTTCTCTAAAGGTTCTTTTCTCTAGCTGGAATTTTTTTTTTTTACCAGCCTGATAAAAGCCAATAAAAGCATTTTCAAGACTGCGGCAGCTTTCACTTTCCTAAGATGATTGTATTGGCTGCCTCTAGTATGGAGAAGTGGCTGCCCTCCACTTTGCCCCTGTAGCCTCCTACATCATTCCCTATGTAGAGGTGGGGGGCATACTCTCAGGAAATGGCAACCAGAACCTCCCAAACACAACTCTGTGGTCATTGTGGCCCCTAAATAGCTACCTAACTGCTATCTCTAAGTGGAACAGAGATGGCTTTGAGGACTGAATTAGCAGGGATGGGTGCCAGAGAATTTCTGACTGCCCCCTCTTCTGGCTTCCTTTCTTTAGTTTTGGAGAAGAGAAGAACAGAGACTGCCAGTTCTCTCCTCACCAGAATGCAAGCTGCCAGTAAACATGGTGCCTGGGTACTGGGGGAAAAAAGTGGTAGACCTTCGACCCCTTCCCTCCCCGGCATCCAACGCCCTTGAGAGGGCTTCAGGGATAGGGAAGAAGAGTTGGAAATGCAGCTTGGGGAAACTGGCAAACAAGAAATAGACATGTTTGCAGCAGGACAGAAAGATAGTAAAGGGCAGTAAGAGCCACAAAACATGTGACCCAATAGATCATAGATTCCTGGTTCAAGGAATCTGGAAACAAGGATACCTAATGTCAGATCCCTTCTCAGACATTTACTTGGCTGCACTGTCCTAGGCAGATCCCTGTCTAGGTCTCAGTTCCCTCAGTCCTTTAAAGGACATAATGAACAACAGTTCACAAGACTCCTGTAAGAATCAAGTGAGATTAATTTACATAGAGTGCTCTGCAAGCCTTAAAGCACTAAATAAATGTTAGTTATTACCACTACTCCTACTTCTCTCCTCATGCCACTTCAGTGTGGAATTGCCTATTAACCTATGCCTTCCAGTATAAGGATGCTCATCTGGAAAAAAAATAATGCTAGGCAGTAAGGGGACCATGGCTCTGAGTTGTGCTCCCAGACCCAGTCAGTATTCATTAGTTTTATTGATGTTTTGCTTTTCCATAACAAATATTTGCAGATTATTGTCATTCTTTGAGAGGTTACCCCACTCTTGTAACAGAATAAAACAATTTTATAAAATGAACAATATAGTGATTTCATCTGAAAGTGCATACAGCATTTCATATCTGTAGCACTGCCTCCCTACCTCTCTATTTAAAAAAAAATACTTAACAGAAATATATTTCTACCCCTTCTACCTCCCACCCCATTGGGGAAAAAGAAAAATGAAAGATAAATTCATAGTGAAATATGCATAGTCAAGTAAAACAAATACATACATCCCATTCTGCATCCTAAAGCCCTCAACTCTATGTCAGGAGGTGAAGAATATATTTCATCTTCAGCCCTCAGCTTTCAGAGTTGTCTGTCTTTACAATATTGTTGTAATCTCTTCCATGTACCATGATTTTCAGTCATGCTTCAATGCGGTGCATCCTTTTTATTTTCCAGGTTTGCTTGCCACCACAAAAAGAGCTACTATAAATAGTTTTGAACATATAGGACTTTTTCCTCTTTCTTTGATATGTTTTGAATATAGATTTTAGCAGTGGTATAACTGGGTCAAAGGTCACACACTGTTTAGTAGTACTCTGTGTATAATTTCAAATTGCTTTCCAGAATGGTTATATCCATGTAGTTCTACCCACAATATATCAATGTACCTGCTTTCCCACAGTCCCTCCAACATTTATAATTTTCCATTTTTGTCATCTTTTCTAGTCTGATCAGTGTGAGGTAGAATTTCAGAATTTCTTTACTTTGAATTTCTCTAATTTGTAGTGGATTATTTTTTCTCATATAGTCATAGATAGCCTGGGTTTCTCCCATTGAGAATGTCCTATTCATATCTTTAGATCACTTGTCAATTTATCCTTATAAATTCGAATCAGTCGCTCCGACCCAGAGGTTTTCTTTACTTAGCTTCCAATATAGACAAAAGCTTATAAAGTGTCTATTCCAGAGTTTCTTAACATGAGATATATGAACTTGTAATATCTATATTTTGCTACAATTAGTATCTTGTAGCCCTTTGAAATTTCTTTTGTGCATTTAAAAACATTATTCTGAGAAGGGAGTTCATGACACACACAAAAAGGTTAAGGATCCCTGGTTCTAGTCCAGAGCTTTGCTGAACTTTGCCTCCTATGTAATCCAGCTCCTTGGAATTGACCTGGGTGAACATGTGCGTAACCCCAGGGATTTCTCTCTTTACTACTTTTTTAAAGTACTTGGTTTCTAACCCTCAGTCTGAGGTTTCTATTCTTGATCCCTGAGTCTGCTTAACTTCCTGTGTTCAGAGATCTGCTCTGCCAGACTCCTAACTACCCTTCCCTTTTCTCCTTCTGTTGGCACTATAACTGGATGACCTGGCCTCACATCTACTCCCTCTTTCCCTTCTATTACTTGTCTGTAACATATTCCAGAGGAGCAATAGTGTACTTATTCTTGTAATACCAGTATCAGATGCTAACTGTGGGGAGATTGAGCAGGTTCAGCCTTGGGGTCCTCTTAATGATAATAGTAATGAGAGTAACAATAAGTAACGTTTCTATAATGCTCACTGTCCTAAGTGCTTTTTTTTTTTATAACAAATATTATCTCATTTGATCCTCACAATAAGCCTTGGAGGGATTTTGTTATTGTCCCCATTTTATAGATAAGGAAGCTGAGGCATATAGAGGTAAGTGACTTGTCCAGGGTCACAGAGCTAGTAAGTATCAGAAACTGGATTTGAACTCAGATCTTCCTGACTCCAAGCCCAGCAGTCTCTCCATTGAGACACCTACCTGACTCAGTTTCCTCCATTGCTCATTTTGTACCTATTCGGGGTTTTCCCTAGGAATATCGGAATCTGGTTCCTGTCTCTGAAAGACCACTAGTCCGTTGAAAGCACTGAAGCTAACAAAAGCATTTACCAGAGGACAGATTTGCTAAAGGTAGTAAATAACAGAGAAGTGACATCACACTCAAACCCTTTAACAGAAAAATGGCCCCTTTTATAATGAGCTCCATTTTCTTCCCCCGAGGGGTTCTGTTATAATCCCCTACCCGAACTCAAAGCAGCAATTACTAAGTCCTTGCCTCGTGTGCTCCCCTGAAGCTAAATCAGAAATCAGCTGTTTTGCTTCCTCCATCTGAGAAAATCCCGTCCATTCCTCTGCTCTGCTCTCTACAGGCTTGCCATTATGCCTGCACTCTCCCCTTAGTATTTGTCCTCATTTCTCAGCATTGTCCTGAAACTTATTTGGCCCTCTGTATAATCCTGTGATTTCTGAAGCCTCCATCCTGGCCCCAGATCTTCTCATTATTTGCCTGGCAGGGTGGTTGCTTCACCCAGACACATTATGTTCTTCGTGGCTGCCCTATTTAGAAACTCTCCTTTCCTTTCTTCCATTAAGGAGGTACTTCAGTATTGCTTTTGGCTTGTGGATACAAAGGGAAGAAACCCCTTGAATATTTTCAGAACCTTTTAAGACCTTGCATCATGGGTCCCTTTTGGTATGGGCCTGCTACATCTCTCAAAGGAAACAAATATGTACAAATTCAGAAGTAGTGCAATGTGATAAAGTAATCAGAACAGGATGTCAAAGAAGACTGCCCAGTTCTAGACTAAATAGTACCTAAAGTTTCAAATTTGTCCTTTAAAGTTCTTAAGGTCTAATTCATGATTCTCTCTAATTAGAAACACATTCCAGGGCATCTGGCCCCCTCAGAGTCACCAAAGAAAATGGTATCCTCCCTACCAGAAGACCTCCACCCCAATCTGGGATTAGTACTCTTTGACATTCTGACCCAAGTTTGTCCTGCCATTCCAGGGTTCCTTTTAATTCATTCAGTCCAGACTCACTCTTAGCCAATTTTTACTTGATAGGATTTTGTTCCATTGCCCATCTCCTATTCTATCACTTAATTATGCTTCTTTCTCTGACCAAAAAGAGAAAGGAATAAAAGAAATAATCATAATTAAAGTTTTTTTTTCATCAATCAGAAAATAGCCTAGTTTACCCAGCTCCTCACTCCAGGGTTAACAAAATACAATCCTTTTATTGCATGTCTCAGAGCTGCCAAGGTGGCAGGCCCTTCTGTCTCTGTAATACCAATCCTTGACTAAGGTTCCCAAAGTCACAACTACAACAGAAATTTATCAAGTATCCTGTCATACTCTGGGCACTGGGCTGGGTATGAGTATCAGAGATTAAAGTGAGCCAGTTAGTTACCACCCTTAAGGAGCTTACATTCTATTAGAGAGCACAAAAAAATTAGTAAAAAGTAACCCGTTTCTATAATAAAATATCATCCAGGTGGTAACCCTAACTATGCCTGACTTCTTCCAGTCCCAGATTTCTCCATAGATTCTTCTGGCCTTTTATCAGACATCTTTTCCCCCTGAATTAGTCAAAGACAGACTTTTATGTTTTGTTTTGTTTTTTTATAACTGATCAATCAAAAAAAAGTTATTATCCACCTGCTATATGTTAGGTACTGTGCTAAGTGCTAATGATACAAAGAGAGAAAAAAACAACAGCGCCTTAAGGAGCTTACATTCTAATGGAAAAGACAATATGCAGCTAAGCAGATACAATGAGATATATATAGAGTAGATGGAAAGTAATCTGGGAGGGGAAGGCACCAGCAGCTAAGGAGGAACAGGAAAGTCCTCCTGCAGAAGGTGGTATGGGGGATAGTCAGTGCAAAAACAAAGAAGCATGAGATGAAGTATTGTATTTGAGGAATAGTAAATAAGTCCATGTAATGTGTGTGAAGGGTAGTAAAGTAGAAAGGTAGGAGGAGGCCAGGTGATGAAGGAGTTTCTGTTTGATCCTAGAGGTAATATGGAACCACTAGAGCTCACTGAGCAGGGAGATGACATGGTCAGATCTGTACTTTAAGGAAATAACTTTGGAATCTAAGTGGAAGTTGGATTGATGCGGGAAGAAACTTGAGGCAGGGGACCAACCAGGTAAGATATAATGAGGACCTCAACTAGAATGTTTGCTGCATGCCTAGAAAGAAGGGGTTGAATACAAGAGAAGTGTAAAAGTAGCAGGGACTTGATTTGGCAACAGATTGGAAACAGATTGGAAATGTAGGATGAGTGTGAATGAGGAATCAAGGATGATACCGCGGTTGTAAATCTGGGTAACCAGGAAAACAATGGTACCCTTGACATGAATAGGGAAGTTGTTCAATTTGAAATTATGCCAGAAGGGCTACAAAACAGTATCCCCTTGGGTATAGCAATACCACAACTGGGTCTGTATCCCAAAGAAATAAAAAAGGGTGGCGGGGGAGGGACCTATCTGCACAAAAATATTTATAGCGGTTCTTTTTTAGTGGCAAAGAATTGGAAATTGAGGGGATGTCCAGCAGTTGAGGAATGGCTGTACAAGTTGTGATATATAAATGTAATGGAATATTACTGTGCTATAAGAAATGATGAGCAGAATGGTTTCAGAAAAACCTGGAAAAATGTATAAAGTGAAGTGAGCAGAACCAGAAGAACACTGTACACAGTATAAGCAATACTGTACAATGATTAACTGTGAATGATTTAGCTATTTTTAGCAATACAATGATCCAAGACAGTTCCAAAGGACACATGATGAAATATCTTATCCACCTCCAGAGAAAGAACCAATGGAGTCTGAATGCAGATCGAAGCATACTACTTTTCACTTTCTATATTTTTTTTCCTCTTGGTCTGTGTCTTGTTTCACAGCATGACTAATATGGTAATATGTTTTGCGTGATTGAACATATATAACCTATATCAAATAGCTTACCATCACAGGGAGGGAAGGAAGTAAGGGAGGGAGAAAATTTGTAACCCAAAATATTTTTAAACGAATGTTAAAAATTGTCTTTACGTGTAACTGTGGAAGAAATAAAATTTTGCTTTAAAAAATAAACTGGCTAGGGGTATAACAGGGAAGCCAGGACCACCGGAGAGGTTGCAACCAGAGAAAATTGCTAAATCTCTGATCTTTGATGACTTGCAGAGGATTGAGAAGTGTTTAGGTTGTGAAATAAAGATTTACAATGTTAAAAAAAAAAGCAAGTTGTAAAGAATGGAGGTTTTGAGGGGGAAGATAATAATGAAAATCCTCTGCTGAAGCATTTAAACTAGCCACAGTCTGATGACATAGCCAGTTACCATGTTGTCTCAGGAGAAGAAAACCCACCCCGTGGCCATTCTAAGTCTCCAACCGAATTCTCTATTCCTTTATGCTCACAAGCTGGCACTCCTGAATATTTCCATCAAGTTCTGATATTAGGATTCTTCTGTGAATCCCACTAATCTTCCATATTTAAAAGGCAGCTTCCACCTGCCTCCTCAGAGGACTAGCCACACTTAATCATAACTCCCATTCCTAGAGCATACTGATTTACAAATCACAACAACACTATGAGATTGGTAGTGCAGAGATTGTGATCCCAATTTAGAGATGAGGCTCAGACAGGTAAACAGACAGACTTGCCAGTGGCCACAAAGCCAAGGAGCATCAGAATCTGCATTTGAGCTTGGGTCGTTCTTACTCCATATCCAGTGCTCTTTCCCCTACACTATTGCCTCCTGTCAGGTACTTTTACATTTCAGTACTTTACTTACACAGTAATGACCCAGACAGTTTTCACTTACAATCAGAGAAAGATCATTTCATCACATCACTTCTTGACTGATAATTTTTTTTTTTAATCTTAAGGAGAAAATAAGTGAATTAAGTTCTAGAGATCAGAGTTATTCTGAAGCCCAAGTGAAATGGGTAAAAGGCACTCCCCAGCATCTGCCAAACCCATAACCAAGATCCTCCCTTGTTCTCATTTAGTAACTAGTACTAAGGGATGGTCAGGTGATGCAGTAGATAGAGTCCTAGTCCTGAAGTCAGGAAGACCCGAGTTCAAATTTGACCTCAAATACTTAACTAGCTATGTGACCCTGGGCAAGTCACTTCATCCTCTTTTTCTCAGTTTCCCCACCTGTGAAAAGAGCTGGAGAAGGAAATAACAAACCACTCCAGTATTTTTGCCAAGAAAACGGTCACCAAGGGTCAAACATAACTGAAACGACTCAACAACAACACTAGGGGATAGGGCAGCAAAGTGGTTCAGTGGATTGAGTGCCAGTCCTTGGGTCAAGAGGATCTGAATTCAAATTTGACTTCAGACACTAGCAGTGTGACCCTGGGCAAGTCACTTAACCCTGTTTGCCCCAGTTCCTCACCTGTAAAAATAAGCTAGGGAAGGAAATGGCAAATCACTCCAGTATCCAAGAAAACCCCAAATGGAGTCACTGAGAGTCAGACATGACTGGAATGATTCAACAACATCTAGGGGTAAACACACATTTAGGTTAATCAAATGACAAGTCAAGTCACTTGCTAACCAAAGCCTGACAACAGCTGTTGGTGTATGCTTAAAAATAACCTCCCTGTAAAGAACTGTTGAATGGTCAGCTGGGGCAAAGGGAAGGAAAAAAGAAGAGAGAAAAGCCTCAGGAAATAACCACAGAGGCAAAGCCCTTGATGACTGTAACTCACTCAGTGTGCCCAAGCAGGAAGGGATGGAGGGATGGAGAGTTGTGGGACAATAACTGTTTATTATGGAATTGGTTGGGCATGTCCAGGGGAAGACAGTACGGGGCAGAAAGAGCCTGTCGGCCAAAGGTATGAAGCATGTAGAAGATGCATTGGTGGTCTCAACTGCTTAAAGTGGCAGATTCATCTGCTGGACAAAGGCTTGCCCACTGGTCTATCAGATTATCTGCATTTTTCATATGTTCTTGAGAGTAGTCCCCAAAATCTCTACCTAGTAGCCAGGAATATTGGATGTGTATCTTGTCTGATGTGCTCTAATCAAAAGAGTATGTGCTTGGCAATCAAAGTTGTTGTTTAATCATTCAGTCATATTCGGCAATTTGTGAACCCATGGACCGTAGCGCAGCAGGACCTTCTGTCCTCTACTGTCTCCCAAAGTCTATTCAAATTCATATTCATTGCTTCCATGACACTGTTTATCCAGCTCATCTGCTGTTCCCTTTTCCTTTTGCCATCAATCTTTCCCAACATCAGAGTCTTTTCCATTGAGTCCTGTCTTCTCATTACATGACCAAAGTATTTAAGCTTCAGCCTCAGTATTTGACCTTTCATTGTACCTGGGTTCAAATACTATGCTTATCATTTCCTACCTCTGTGACTTTATGCAAATCACTTTACCTCTCCTGGACTCACTCCCTCATCTACGAAAGAGAAGACTGGACTAGATGGGCCTCTTACTTTCAGTGCTAAATCAATGTTCCTATGATCACTGTATGTAGAGGGTCATTAGAGACAATCACTCCATGCAAGTCTTGGCTTTATGTGAGCAAAAGTTTGTTATTTCCCTTTTCTGGACCTTGGTTCCCTTATCCATGAAATGAGAGGGTTAGATAGTCTCTAAAATCAAGTATCAGAAATTAGTGTCCTGTGAACACTGGATTCTCACAGCAGACAGGGGCAGTGCCTAAACAAACTCCAGGATGCTAGATCAAAGCCCTTCTATAGCAAATTAATCCAATCTCATTCAAGAGGCAGATAAACCTGCTCTCAATCCCTGCCTAAACCTGGGAGTGAGGGGAATGGAGGGAGTTTGTCTGTATGTGTTTAAAACATCACCACTATCAATATAGCTTAGAGAAGCAGGTTAAATTAGGATGTACATCCCCTATTGGTACATCCAATATAAGGGCTTTTCTCTTATAAAATAGGCTATGGGTTTTACTGAATAGAACGGGAACCATGCACCCAGAAAATGCAAATAATTTTCCTAAGGCTGCAGAGCCAGGCACCAGCTGACCAAGAGGATGAACTTGACACTTCTGGTGGCTCATTCTTGACCTCCCCATGATTATCAGCAGCCTATCTATCCAGGAAACGTGTTATTTCCTGCCCAGTGAGCCAGTAGGGAAATCTCAAGGGGTTTGTAGGTCAAGCTGGGTTCAGAGAAAGCTCTAAGCCTCAAGACTGAAAACTCAACCCAACTCCTCGGGTTTCCAGAATGGGATTGAAAACTTGTTTAAAAAATTCTCGCCATATACCTTCACTTTTTACTTCAGGGTCTCAGCTAGGAAAGGGAATGTGTGGGCCTGCAAATGAAGGAGGGAAGGAAGGAAACGTCTTTCAAGCACCTACTATGTGCCAGAAACTGTGCTAAGAACTTTACAAATACCTCATTTCATCCTCACAACAACCTTGATAGGCAGATACTGTTATCTCCATTTTACAGTTAAGGAAACTGAGGCAGACAGTTGTTAAGTAGATTTCCAAAGGGTCACATGGCTAGTGTCTTGAGGCAAGATTTGAGATCAGGTCTTCCTGATTCTAGGCCCAATTTCCTATACACTATATCACCTAACTGCCTAGTTGGCAGGGAAATACATCAGCTAAAACATCCAAAATCTTGCAAGGGATTGACTTGCCATTGGATTAAAGGATAAAAGTTTAGGGAATCATGTTTGTGCGTGTGTCTGTGTGTACCTATGCGTATATACAGTTGGTTAAGGGGAAGGTGATCTAGCCAGATCCTATTTTTTGTGACCAGGTGTAATGTTCCAAGTGTTACTCTTCAGAAGAAAATATTTGATTATTTTCAAAAGAAAATAGCATTGATTAATATCTAACACCGCCCCCCCACCAATGAATACTGATCCTTTGGTGCCTTAGAATGAGAGACCAAGCCCAGGAATTGGCAACTTTTCAAAAGTACACTGTCAAGGTCTGCACATCTGTCCTTTGGAGATTGAATAAGGAGTTTTTCAAACCATCACTTAAAGTAGTCGGTCTCAAAAGTAAGAGAAATTGAGGACTGGCAGGAGTGGCCCTCCCCACCTGCCTTCCTTAGCACCTATGCCCTAGGCTACTGACCCAGGCAGAGGGAAGAACACCTTGAGCTGGCAGTTAGAAGACCTGGGAGGTAGCCCTAGCTCCATCCTTCATTTATTAGGTGACCTTAGTTTTTTTATTCAATCTTTTTTGTTTTTTATCCATATTTTTATTTCCTTAAATATTTCACAATTATATATTTTTTAAATTTTTGACATTAATTTTTTAAAATTTTGAGTTCTAAATTCTTTCTCCTTCTTGCCCCTCCTCCATCCATTAAGAAGTCAGCACTATGATATGAACTTTACATGTGAAGTCAGACAAAAACATAATTCTATATTAGCCATGTTGTAAACACGCATAAAGAAAGTTTAGAAAAAGGTATGCTTCAATCTATACTCAGAGTTTATCAGTTCCCTCTGGAGATGGATAGCATTTTTCATCATGATTCTTTGGAACTGTCTTGGATCATCGTCTTGATCAGAATAGTTACATCTTTTACACTTGATCACCATTAAAATATTGCTTTTACTGTGTATAATGTTCTCACTTCACTTGGTTCACATTGGTCTTCTCAGGTTTTTCTGAAACCCTCTTGCTCATAATTCCTTATAGCACAGTAATATTCCATCACCATCATATACTACAACTTGTTCAGCCATTCCCCAATTGATAGACATTTCCTTAATTTTCAACTCTCTACCGCCACAAAAAGAGCTGTTATAAATATTTTTGCACAATAGGTCCTTTTTTCTTTTCTTTGATATCTTTGGGATACAGGCCTAGTAATGGTATTACTAGATCAAAGCATAGTTTTACAGCCCTTTGGACAAAGTTCCAAATTGTTCTAGAGAATAGCTGGACCACTTCACAACTCTACCAACAGTGTATTAGTATCCTTATTTTTCTATATCCCTTCCAGCATTTGTCCTTTTCTTTTTCTTCATATTAGTCAATCTGATAGAGGTGAGGTGGTACTTAAGAGTTGTTTTAATTTGCATTTCTCTGATTAATAGTGATCTAGAGCATTTTTTCATTTGAGCGTAGATAGCTTTGTGATGAACCCTTTCCATCCACCTGCTGGGCTGCCTTCAGCAGGAGCTTTGTTACTCTGTCATTTTGTGGGTTCTGGAGCTCTAAAATTTATTTAGAGTCATATTTTATAAGTATTTGAGGTGGTTATGGGGGGAGCCATGGAGTTTTCCTGCTTTTATGCTGCCATCTTGAGTATAGATAGCTTTGATATCTTCTTTTGAAAACTGTCTGTTTACATCCTTTGACCATTTATCAATTGGGAAATGGCTCCTTATTTTTTATAAATTTGACTTAGTTCCCTATATATTTGAGAAACAAGGCCTTTATCAGAGAAACCTGCTGTAAAAATGTTTTTCCCAGTTTCCTGTTTTCCTTCTAATATTGGCTACATTGGTATTATTTGTACAAAACCTTTTAAATTTTGTGTAATCAAAATTATCCATTTTATTTTCCATGATTCTCTCTATCCCTTATTTGGCCCTAAATTCTTTCCTGATCTATAAATCTGACAAGTAAAATTTTCCATGCTCCCCTAATGATATCACCCTTTATGTCTAAATCATGTACCCATGTTGACTTTATCTTGTTGTATAATGTGAGATGTTGGTCTACAGCTAGTTTCTGCCAAATTGCTTTCCAAATTTTCCCAGCACTAAATTAGGTACCTTGCCCTACAGGAGAGTAGGGGGGAAGGGGAGAGAGGGGGGATGATGGAGGGGAAGGCAGGTTGGGGGGAGGGTAGTTAGAAGCACACACTTTTGTAAAGGGACAGGGACAAAATAGAGAATAGAACAAGTGGGGGGTGGGATAGGATGGAGGGAAACAGTCTTTCACAATATATCTACTGTGGAAATGTTTTGCATAACTACACATGTACAACCTATATTGGATTCTTATCTTCCCAGTAAGGGTGGGTGACAAGGAAGGAAGGGAAAGAATCTGGAATTCACAGTTTTAAAATCAAAATGTTTAAAAAATATTATTATTATTATTATTATTAACATGCAACTGGCAAATAAGATATATAGGCACTGGGGTATGGAGATCCATCTTGCCCTACCAGAAAATCAGAGGGGTGATGGGGGAGGATATAGGAGAGAGCAGATTGGGGGAGGGGGTATACAGTAGGATTGCTGTTTTGGTGTGGTGGATAGGGGAAAGAAAGGGAAAAAAATTGTAACTCAAAATCTTGTGGAAATGAATGATGTAATCTAAAAATAAACATAAAAGTTATTTTTAAAAAAAAAAAAAAGAAAAATTAACTCTGACCATAGAGAAAAGCAGATGTCCCTGGCTTAATAAAATATGAGCTAGAGCCTAAAAAAAGGTTTTCCCAGCAATTTTTGTCAAATAATGATTTCATGCCCCCCAAAGCTTGGATCTTTGGATCACCTTAGGCAAATCATCAAGCTTGCCAGAACTAGTATTTCTACCTGAAAAATGGAATGATCATCATTACTCCTGGACAGTAGCAACAAAAATTCCTAGGTTGATAGATTTGAAGCTAGATGGGACTAGAGGTCATCTAGTTCAGTGCTTCTTAAACAGTGGTTGGGGCCATCACCTACAGTTTCATAGGGGTCACAACCCACAGTTTAAGAAGTGCTGAACGGCTCATGAGTGGAAAAAGTTTAAGAAGCCCTGATCTAGTCCAAACCTTTTGTTTTATAGATAAGGAGATTAGAGCCCAAAGAAGTTAAGATATCAGATCAAAGTCATCTAGCCAATAAGTAACAAAGTCAGAAATAACCCCAAATCCTCTGACTCTAAATCTCTTGCTTTTTCCCCACGGCATCCAATTTGCCAAGAAGCATCGATTAATGGACCAGTATCTGGGCACAAGAGATTGCTGTTTATCTTTCATTCTCAAAGAGGACCTATAACATCAGGAGGGGGATACCTTGACTTACAAGTGAATTGGGTTTAAGTGAGTCAGGGCTGTGCAAAGTCATCATCCTGGTTCTCTCCTCCAAAGTCATCAAAATCCAGTGGCAAGACAGAGGTCAAAATGACTAGTAATGATCCCAGAGACAGTGGGAGACCTTGGCCTTTTTAAGCTAAAGTCTTTTACAGATCTGTTTTTCTGAGGCAACACTCATTCAGTAGTTAGTGTTAGACTTAAATTCTTAACAGAATTAAGGCAAAAAATGGCCTAATTTGCCTTCATTAAAGAATCAGTCTGGGAGGAGAAGATCCTCAGAGTTTCTGGCCAAAACACAAACAATTACTCTTTACTCTTACTCTCAGCCATCAGAACCCAAACAATAAGCAAGTGAGGCTTGGGCCTGGACCTATTATTGGCCGATCAGTGAAAGCCAGAGTAATTTGGGTTTAAAGGCATAGTCTAGTAGCTCTATTTGAATCACAGTGGGCTTTAACAAAGACTGGTTTGTCAGAGCTGTATTTTAAGAAATCATAAGTGAAAACTGTGTGGGACAAAAGAGTTAATTGTGACAGGGTTTTTTTTGGGGGGGGGTGAATGATAGAATAAATAAATAGGGAAGGAAAAAAATCTAGCTTTGTAGCGCCAGTACAATATTTACAGCACCCATGATCACAATAAAGACTGAGACTATAAGTATCGCATGATGTTTGATTGTAAAATATACCAAACTCTCCATATAGAGGACAGAACTGAAGCATTTATTTAGACACCAGAAAACCAAATCCCAAAACCAGTAATCCAATGCCATCATAATACCAAAGATATTCAGAAGCCATAATAACACTGGAAGCCACAGCATCCTTCAGCCTTGCCAAAAACCAATACAAGATCAATATTTACTCACAAACCTTTCTATCTTCTTGCCTGAGCTCCTCTCTCCCACATCCTCCAGCTAGCTCTGACTCCTAGCTTCCTGTGGGCTCTGCTTCCCTTCAGCAAACTCCTCCCACCACAGGCTCCATGTAATTACATTCATTCTATCAGGGGGCAGAGTTTATCTTCACAGCAAGGAAGCTTCCTGTGGGCTCTGCTGCTCCCTTCAGCAAATTCCCTCCATCACAGTCTTTGTGTGATTACATTCAGGCTATTAGGGGGTAGAGCTTACTTTCAAAGCAGGGGAAGTCTTCAAATTCCCCCCTAGGTCTGTTAAGGGGCAGGGAAGATCTTCAAATTCCCATTCCCATTACAAGCCCCCATACCCCAAGGTACCTTGCAAAGTGAAAGTGATCAAAATTTATATTCCTTTGGAGGGAGCACGCACATGTAAGGGTATATATGATTCCCCACATAGGCAGAGGGAGAAGAAGAGGAAGAGGAACTCTAGAAGCAAATCAAATAGATATGAACCCTGCTATTAAGAAACAGTCTGGTAGACTACATCATGCTAATGACTTGATCAATTAATCAATAAGCATTTATTCAGGGACTGCTATGTATCAGGCACCATTTTAGATGATGGAGATTCAAATACAAAAATGAAACAGTTTTTACCATCAAGGAACTGGAATTCTATTGAAATATATGCAAAATAGATGCAAAAAATACAAGGTAATTCTTTTTGCGGGGAGGAAGCACTAGAAGCTGGTAAAGGGATTAGAACAGGCTTTCTATAAAAGGCATCATAAGAGGAGAGTATTGAAGGAAGTAAGGGATTCTAAGAAGAGAAGGAAAGGTGAGAATACAGTCCAGGCATAGGGGATGACCAATGTAAAGGTGCAGAGATGGGTGATGGAACAGCATTAAGGCCAGTTTGGCTGGACTATTAACTATGGGAAAAAGAGTAACGATGTTCCAATGGTAGTTCAGGGCTAGAGTAAAAAGGTCTTTAGAACCTAAACAGGAGTCTGTACTTGAGCATAAGGAAGCCATTGGAATTTATTGATTAGGGGAGTGACATGGTCGCCTAGGAGTAATAGCTTTGGCAGCTGGGTGGAAGATAGATAAGATGGATCAGAGACCAGGTAGGGAAGCCAGTTAGAAGTCCATAGTCCAGGCCAGAGGGGATAAGGGATGGAACTAGTTTAAGTGGCCCTGTGAGTTAAAAGACTGAGGTAAATGCAATATCTATTGTGGAGATAAAAATAACAAGATTTAGCCATTGATTGGTTATTTAGCTGAGACTGAAGAGTTAAGGATAATGCTGAGGCTGTGAGTATAGGTGTCTGAAAGGACAATGATACCCTCAACAAAAATAGAGAATTTCAGATAAGGAGTGTTGGGGGTGAGGGGAGGGAATGATAAATTCTGTTTTGGATGTGTTAAGTTTGAGATGTTTATGGGAAGTTGTAGATGCATAACTGGAGCTCAGGAAAGATTTCAGAATAATTTGAAGGGAGATAATAATCTGGAGGACCTCATGAGGCCACCAAGTGAGAGAATGTCAAGAAAGAAAAGGACTCAGAACAGAGCTCTGGGATGCATCCATAGCTAAAGAGTGTAAAATGGATGATGAACCAGAAGACAGAAAATGTGTGATAAGATGGGTAAAAGGAGAATCTGGAGAGATGAGTGTCACAAAAAGCCAGAGGGAAAATGCTATCCAGGAAGAGAGGGTGATCAGTTGTGTCAAATGCTACAGAGGTGAGAAAAGACTATCCCATTTAGCAATTAGGAGATCGTTAGTAACTGTGAACAGAGTGGTCTCAGGAAAATGACAGGGTCAAAAATAAGATTTCAAAGGATTTGGAAGCAAGTGAGAAGAGAGGAAATAGAGTTTGTATGATGGATAGAGACAAGGTGTTGTTGTTGCTGATTTTCCCTGGGTGTTTATCTATGAAGGGGGGAGAGATAAAGGGCAAAAGCTAAAAAGAAGGAGTCTAATGAAGGGTTTTTAAAACTGGGCAGACTTGGGTGTGTCTATAGGCAGTAAAAAAGGAAGCAAAGGGTAGGGAAAAGTGAAGATTAATGAAAGAAAGGGAATGATTGTGGGTGCAATCTTCTGGAGAAGATAGGAACGGATGAGATCAAGTATACACATAGAGATGTTGGCTTGAGAGACAAAAGTCTCCTCTTCATCAGAAATTTGAATTAAAGAAGAGAAAGGATGATGCCAAATTTTCTGAGATATAGAAAAAGGGAACCTATGATGAATGTCCTCTATTTTCTCAGTAAAGCATAAGGTAAGTTCCCTGGTGAGAGCATCAGAGGAAGGGATGGTTTTAGGACAGTGATGTCAAATTCAAATAGAAATGGGGTGCATTAAAACATATACAAGAATTCCTGCAGGCTGCATATTGACTTAGAAAACTGCATATTAACATTAACTGTATTTCATTATATTTTATTTATTTTGTTAAATATTTGCCAATTACATTTTAATCTAGTCCAGCCCACACTTGAGACTGTTGTGGAATTTTTGCTTAACACTTCTGGTGTAAGAGGTTTAAGATCAGAAAAGAAAGGCTGGAACAGCTTCTGTGAAGAATGGGATTGCGAATCAACTAGGGAGGAGTAAAAGGATAATATTGCTGTGGTGAGAGCCCATTTGAGATGGGATAACAGAAATTGGGCATGGACCTTGTTCATGTGGTTGCATGATTTCCTCCATCTCCATATAAGAGCATATAATTGGGAGCAGGGGAGGCAAATGGCAGGAGTGATTCAAGATTGAGGTTTGGCAAGGCGTAAGTGTTGAAAGGAGAGAAAGACACGGAATTCAAAAGCAGAGGACAGTATAGATTGGACTGATTTACTAAAGGGTTGAGATTGGAAAGAGAGGAAAGTGAGGGGCTTGGGAGCTCTGCTGAGGGATGGTGACTTGGAAGAATCCTGAGAGATGGAGGGATTAGTGGTCCAGATGAGAATGAATAATAGGTTGAGGAGTATTAAGACATGGGGAAAGATGAATTTATAAGAAGTTACTATCTAATAAAGGGACTTCAGAGTTATTTTTTTGTTGTTGCTTTGTTTTTAATTGTAGTGAAACACTTCTGAGTAATGACTAGTCAGCAGTGGAGAACCTGCAGCCTTGAGGCCACATGTGACCCTCTAGGTCCTCAAGTGCGACTCTTTAACTGAATCCAGACTCCACAGAACAAACATTTTTATTAACTAATTAATCCTTCCCCATCCCTGAACTAGATTAAGGATAGGACCATCCCTACATGTAGCCAAGTTGAAGTGGAGGTACAGGTCATGGTAGATGAAGAGAATGAGGGGTTGAGAGGTACAGGTGTTTGAGGATAAATCTCAGCATTTGGAAGTGAGGAAGTTGATGGTATAACGGATAGAGTACAGAGCCTGGAGTCAGGAAGAATCATCTTTCCCAAGTTCAAATCTGGCCTTAGTTACTTCCTAGTTGTATGACCCTGGGCGAGTCGAGTCACTTAACCTCTGTCTACCTCAGTTTCTTCAACTATAACGAGGATAACAATAGCACTTACTTCACACAAATAGCACTTACTTTACACAATTGTTATGAGGATTAAATAAGACAGTATTTGTAGAAAGTGCTTAATATGGTGCCCAGCACATAGTAGGTACTTTAACTTTGAAGCTGTTTATTCACTTCCCACTTAAAGTCCGCAGATATAAAAGCAGGAGTTGGGATGGAGAGAGAGACAGAGCCATGTCCTGAACTCCTTAAGGAAAGATGGAGGACATCTTGTGAGCCAACAGGTAACAGCTACTAAGCTCTTGATATGGTGATAAGTAATGGTCTGCCAATACTGCATGAGGACAGTAAAGGGAGGATCTGTAATTGCTAGTAATGTACAAGGAGTATTCCAGCCCCTCCCCACTCGGGCAGCTATGCCAGAGGATATGAGAGAACATGGGCAGCTAGGTGATACAGTAGGCAGAGTACCAGGACTAGAGTCAAGAGGACCTGAATTCAAATCCAACTTCAGATACTTACTAGCTGTGTGACCCTGGACAAGTCACTTAAGCCCATTTGCCTCTGTTTACTCAGCTGTAAAATGAGCTGGAGAAGGAAACAACAAACCAGTCTAGCATCTCTGCCAAGAAAACTCTAAATGGGGCCACATAGAGTAAGGTACAACTGAAACGACTGAACACATGAGAGAACGTGCAGTCGGTACTTCAGAGAGTCATTGGGTTGCAGCATCATGGGGAGGGAGAAAGTTCTCTGTGAGTTCAAGTTAATGGAAGGAGTTTCAGAGCAAGAGCTCTGAAATAAAGGGAGTGAGAACAGAGTATTTATAGGCAAAAATAATGTAAGGATCAACTGAGGTAAGAGATCATCAAAGGCCAGAGTTGGAAGGGACCTTAAAGACCCCTAGTCTAGACCCATCATTTTACAGAAAAGGAAACTGAGACCCAGGGAGAGGAAATATCTTTCCTAAGGTCAAACACCTAGATAAGGCAAATAGAATGCATATGAATCAGGCATAGTAACTCTTATAGAAGATGGGTATTTTCTTCATAGTTTCTCCAGTGGTCATGGGACTTGGATAATGTTTCCTTCTGTCCATTTGTCACCTTTCATTTCACCATCCCACTCAGAAGTGCATTCGCAACAGGAGGTCATACATCTTTTAACTATTGCTTATTGCTGTAAATGGACTCGCCTCCATCTCCTGTCCAGGATCATTAAGGGCCCCGGGGAGTTTTGTTCTCAAGATATTTTTCCCAATGCCTTGTAATCTGTCATCAACAACTGACATCCTGACCCATATCAACATGAGTGCCAAGTCTGGCCTGGCCATGAGCAACAGGCCCCAAACCTGGCCTATGGCCATTGCCAAAGATCCAAAATTGCCCCTCAACTTTCTACACCTACCAGATGCATCCCCATGTTTGACAACCAACTTCACTGCCTCAGCTGTGTCTATACAAGTAATTTGAGCAATGGAATTTAGGTCCAGATCCTTTTAAAAGACAGCATGTGGCTTGGCCCATGGAGTTGGCCACAGAGGTAACTCTCAACATAATGCCAACGGATCCTTTTCCAAACCCGGCAAAACACCTCAAGCCGACCTGAAAGCAAATCTGTGTCAGCAGTGAGTTGTGTACAGATCAGGAGAGAGCAAGACAAGGAGCCAGGCCTTCGGGGCCTGGCAAAGAGTAAAATGCACAGAGAAGAGGCCAACATTACATGGGACTGGCAAGAGGTTCAAGGGGTGGAGGGGTGAAGGAGTAGGGGGGAGGAGAAAGGGCATCAGTTAATATAGAGAGATAAAGTAGGCAGGTACCATGATGCCAGAAGGCAAGGCCAAGGTCAAAGTCTGGGACTTCATGCCAAACCAGAGGGGACAGGCTGGGCATAGAATAGCAGATAACCAAGTCTGGGTCAGTGTCCAAAGATCTAGACTGCACAGGAGGGCAAGTCCAAGCATACAGGTGAGAATAGGCATTTTGGAGCCAATAGGCACAAAATAGAGTCTGGACAGAATATTAGGATAGCACCTTACTGTACACTCACAGCCAGGGCTGAGGCCTTAGAGATGACCCTAGCTAGCTGCTAGCTGTCTTGGTTGAGCAAGTCAGGGTTCTAGAGATGTTTGTGTGTCAGGATTATAACAACAGGGTTCTAATGGTGTTTGTGTGTCAAGGTGATAATGATAGCATCAAATAACAACAATAATTGACATTTGTATGATGTTTTAAAGTATAGTTATACCTTCCACGTCATGACTTTCCCTGTCATGGTTTTGATATATCAGGGGTCAGCATAAGAAATTGAATGGGAATTTTTTGAGAGTTTTGCAGAAGCTGCAGACCATACATGAAGACCAGCAGATGACACAAAAAACTCAGAAATTTAGAAACTCTGAAATGCATAAAATATATGAATGGTTTTGTATAATATCAACCCAAATTTCATAATAATTTTACAAAAAATAAAATTTTACAAACACCCCATAAAAGAAAAGGAAACATCTCTGGTACAAAGGAAGGGCCAAAAAATTTTACACACATTTTCCAGGTTGCGAGTGGCACTGTATCTCTAACTCCCATGTTATGGAAGGGCTAACTGTATCTCATACCTCACTACAAGCCCTTTGTTGTATTTACAGGTATTACTATCCCCATTTCACAGATAAGGAAACTGAGGCTAAAGGAGGTTAAGTAAGGCTCATGTTCACATATCTAGTAAGTATCAGAAATGGGATTTGCCTCCAGCTCTCTCTAACTTTCAAGTCCCCTGCTTTATGGGCTTGGTCCCCTAGACAGGTCCAACATTCTCTTTGGCTCTTTAAGCCAGCTTAGTGATCTAGATCTTTTCTTCATTCAAATGCAAATCTACTGAAACCATCCAGATGTTCAAATTGTTCCTTTTCAAGTTAAAAGAAGCTTTTGAACTGGTTTTAAAACCAGGATGTTAAGGTGATCTCTGCACTTTACACAACCACCTGTTGTCTATGTGGGAAATGAGCTGACTAATTGCAGAGGTGATCCAATCATTCCTGCTGTCTTCATGTTGCATGTATTACTACACTATGTACTGGATTCCATTCAAATGAACAAATACATATTGATTCCCACGTCTAATCACTGTGCTAGATTGTTGTTACAGCTGTACTTAGGACATAAAGGGAAAACAAAACTACTCTTCCTATGCCCTCAAGGCACTTAGGTGGCACAGTGGATAGAATGCTGGACCTAGAGTCAGGAAAACTCACCTTCCTAAGTTCTAATCTGGCTTCAGACACTAGCTGTGTGACCCTGGGCAAGTCACTTCACTCTGTTTGCCTCAGTTTCCCCATCTGTAAAATGAGCTGGAGAAGGAAATGGCAAACCACTCCAGCATCTTTGCCGAGAAAACCCCAAATGGGGTCAGACAGAACTGAACCAACCGAACAACAAAAAAAGTAGGGGGGGGGGGGGAATAAGACATGTGCACAGATGACTTATGTAAGTTAGAACGTGATTAAATAGAAATGAGAGGCCAAGCAGAGTGGCCCGACAGATTCAATAGTGAAAGCTAGTGTTGACCATGAAGATGACCAGGATGAATGTCATCAGAGCCTCTATTAAATAGGTCAGGGACATTCCCGTGACAACAGAATGTCAAACAGGGCATCCAGGAGCTCAGGCTGGTGCTACTCTTTTTCCTCTTGATTAAATGCCAAGGGAAACAAAATACAGGTTCTGCCATAGGCCGCTAGGCCCGCGGCCTCTTCCCATCCTCAGAGGGGGCGCACAGTGCTTGCTACCCAGCATGTTGCACTCTAGTTCAGGGACTGAATGTAGACAGCTTCTTCCCAACAACAAAAAATAATAATAAAAAACCTATCCTGCTATTGAGAAAATAGCAAGATAGAAGGGCTGAATTATCCAATTTAGCCGATCTAATTGACCAATTAATTGTTCATCTCTCCAACTCCCTTTGGTGCTGTGAGGCTCTGACCATAGGAAGCTCAGAGATCAGTGCCTGGAGATGAGCCTGACTCTTCCCTTTTCTCCAACTCAGTTTATAAAAGAGCCAAAGGGGAAAAAGGAGGAGATAATTCAGACCCTGGCGGCGGAGGGGGCCAAGGGGAGTCTCTTGGAAGCTCCCGGGTGCTATCGACAACACTGCTCCCTCCCTCCTCCCCCTTCCTTCCTCACTGCAGCATCACTGCTACCTTATTTCACCCAATAGAAACCATTGTAATAACAGGCCTGTGAATCACAGCTGTCCCTAATTAAGGGGCTGACACAAATAGGAAGGGAGGCAGGAGGGAGCGGGTGCTGGGGAGGGGGGGAAGCACTGTCAGCCTCTTCTGATAGGAATGAATTTGCCTGGACTTGCTACCTGCAGTCCCTGACACAAGACGGGAAGGGCAGAAGCTCTTAATAGGTGCTTGGAGAGGTTGAGCCATTTGGAGCATCATTCCCATAAAGACAGCTATGATTCTGACTCCCTGCCCAGGACAGTTCACTTTGCTGTTTGTGGACCATATGCCGAATCTCCAACATCCTCTGGCCACGCTGCAAGTGGTCACGGGGCGCGGGGGGGGGGGGGGGGGGTAAATAAAGCGGGGAGAGGGAGGAGGGGAGGGGGAGGAGGAGGAGGGCGAGAAGGAGAAAGAGGAGGAGGGGGGAAGGGGAGGGGGAGGAAAAGAAGGAGAAGGGGGAAGAGGGAGGGAGAGAGGGAGGGAGAGAGGGACTGGGCAAAAGGAGGTGGGGAAACCGATGCAAGGGCAGCCAGTTTAGGTAATGGTGTCCTAGGCTGGGGGATCAGGGAGGGTAATCAGATTAATAGCCTTTGCTACTCTATGCCTATTAGTGTTTCCACTGACAGTGGCCCCTTTCATTCTGCTATGCCCCTGGTAGTATTCCATTTACATTCTCTATTCCCTATGTATAATGTGGGTAATTTGGAGGGGGTTGGGGTGTGTATGTGTGTATGTGTGTGTGTGGGGGGGGTTATCCAGCCCTGTGATTTCATGAGTGTAGAGAGCTCCCAGTGAGGAATTTCTGCTACCCAAGAAGGCCTACTAGTGTTTGGTATCCTAGAGTCATAGAAAGTTGGGGATACTGAAATGGTAAGTGACTTATCCAGAGTCATGTAGACAGTATATTTACTGTAATAAATATAGTAGTGATAATACTACTACTATGTGTCCAACACTGTTCTATGTGCTGGGGACACAAGTACAAAAAATGAAACAATTTGGTATAAAGAATTTTTCTTGATTAGAAGTGTCCAGGCAGAACAGGCTGCCTTGACAGGCAATAAGTTGGGTTGGCGTGTGTGTGTGTGTGTGTGCGTGCGCGTGCGCGCGCACGCACGTATGTGTTTGTTGTTTTTTGTTTTTTATCCAGCACTATGATTTCATTAGTGTAGGCAGCTCCCAGTGAGGAATTTCTGCTACCAATGAAGATCTACTACTGTTTTGGGTAACTTAGAGTGGTAGAAAGTTGTCTGGGGACACTGAAATGGTAAGTGACTTATCCAGAGTCAGGTTAAATGTAGTAGTAATAATAGAAGTAGTGGCAATAAGATAGTAGTAGTAATGATAATGGGGCTCACTTTTATACAGTGCTTTGATGTTTAAAATTTGGATCAAGAGGAAAGAAGGGAGGAACCAAGCATTTAGCAAGCACCCAGCTAGGTGCAAGGCACCATGCTAAGCACTTTACGAATAGTATCCAAAGGAGGAAATGAGTTTTCATCAAACAACTTGCTATGTGCATGTGCAGTGGCCACCACACAGGCACCCCCGGGATGGCTGCTGGCGCAGGTTCTTTGATTGCTTTACTAGGAAAGAGAGCTGTTCAAGGGTTCAGCAAGCTTTTAAAATTACATTTACTAGTTCAGGGGGAAAGTCAGCACTCTGAATTTCAGAGAAAATACAAGCAGAGAAATAAAGATCAACAGACAGGGCTTTTAACTGAGAAATTAGCACAGATACAACTGTCTGACCAAGGCAATGCATACGTAGTTACCAGAGAGAGAAGCACCAACATCTGGGTTTTTCAAAGCTGGGGAGGGGGGTCCTTAATGGCTACCCAGAGTCTCATCTGGTCAGATCACAAGAATACTCTTCCAACGAGTGAGCCCCAAAGCAAAATGCTAACCTCAGAGTATATATACCTTTTTTTTTTAATGAACTCCGTATAAGGCCCATTAATGGGCTGGAAGACCTTAAACACAGTTAACATTTACAGCAAGGCTTTGTGCTAAGCATTTTAGAGACAGTATATATCGTTTGATCTTCACGACAACTCTGGGAGGAGGATGATGCTGGTATTTCCATTTAAAGATGTAAAAACTTGTGGCCAACAAGGTAAGTGCCTTGCCCAGGGTCACCCAGTTTTTAAGCATCTGTGGCTGGATTTGAACTCTGATCTTCCTAAATCCAGGCCCGGTGCTTTATCTACTGTGCCACCTAACTGCATATGTGGTTAGAAAAAACAGGACAAGTGAGGAAGAAGATTAAGGAGCTTAGCATCTTGACTTTGGAAGGGAGATCAAAGGGAGATCATCCTGACCCAGCCTGAATGGGAAACCATCCTCAACAAGTGGTCATTGAATCTCAACTTGAATATTTCCATGGATGAGGAATTTACTATCGGTCAAGGCAGCCCCTTCTATTTGGACACTTCTAATCAGGAAAAAATTCTTTATGTCAAATTGTTTCATTTTTTTTTGTACTTGTGTCCCCAGCACATAGAATAATGCTGGACACATAGAAGGCTCTCGATAAATCTTTGATCGATTGGAATTGAAATCCACCTCTCTGCCATCTTCACCCATTGACCCTAGTTTGTTCTCTAAAGTTGAACAGAAAATGACCAATCTCTCTTCTATGTGGTAGACCTGAAAATATTTTAAGACAGCTACTGTGCCTCCGCTAAGCCTTCTCTTCAGGTTAAATATCCCCCAAAACAACCCCAGTCCCTTTAACCAGACCTCACATGGCATACCTTTGTTGAATTGGCTAGATAGGTAAGTAGTAAGTAACTGTTACCCATGTAAGTAATAGTAAGTAACTGTTACCCATGGGCACATTTTAATAATTAATCATAATATCATTTATATAGCATTTTACAGTTTATGAAGCACTATTCAGTCTCTTTGTGACCCCATTTGGGGTTTTCTTGGCAATAATACTGGAGTGATTTGCCTTTTCCTTCTCCAGCTCTTTTTTACAGATAAGGAAACTAAGGCAAACAAGGTGAAATGACTTGCCCAGGGCCACATAGTTGATAAGTAGGAAGTCAGATTTGAACTCAGGAAGTTGAATATTCCTGACTCCAGGCCCAGTGCTCTGTGCACTATGTCAGCTAGCTGCCCTAAAGCACTTTATATAGGTTAACTCATTTTATCCTGAAAACAGCCCTGGGAGGTAGGTGCTATTATCATCTCCATTTTCCAGATATGGAAACTGAGGCAGACAGAGGTTAAGTGACTTTCCTAGGAGAAGTATCTGAAGCTGGATTATAAACTCAGGTCTTTCTGACTCCATATCACTGCTGTATCTACCTAGCTGCCCATACGACACTCTAGGTTTGTAAAACACTACAAATTCTTTGTATGCCATTTTATAGTATCATTTCTAGTCCTGTTACTGTTCTAGTAATGCTTCGACTTGTCAATGTCCTTCTTAACTAACACCCCAGAGCAGAGTGAGTCTTATCCTCCCTCATCACTGGGTATGGGGCCTTTACCAATATGGCAGAAGATCACATTCCCATTTGGTAACATATGTGCATGATCAGGCCACAGAAGGTAGATGTGCTTACTGCACCATCTATTCTCAGCCGAGATATGAATTGTTTCTAATATTTCCTCCCAATGTGAATCCTTCGCATCTAGACTACATAAACATTACAAATTAGTTGTCCTGCCTCCAGATTTCTTAGTCTCACCTAAACTAGTGGCATCACACTCATATAGAGATGGAAGCCACTCATCCATACTTTCTTGAGGGCCACATCTTGATTTAGTTTTTAAACGTAATGTTATCTTTATTTTGTTGTATTTTTGTTTATTTTGTTAAATATTTCCCAATTACGTTTTAATCTGGCGCAGGCTGCACTCCAGATTGTTGTGGGGCCACATGCAGCCTCTGGGCTACGTGTTTGAAATCTCTGATCTGCACTATTGATATAAACATTTTTCAAAATACCAGGCTTTTATAAAAATATCAAAATAGGTTTTTAAAGTATTCAGATGCCCCTGTCCTCATTAAAGTTGTTCACAGGTAATTAGTTAGCCAGAAAATTTAACTCTCTAGGATCGTAGATTCAGAGATGGAAGAGATCTCAGAAGTTATCAAGTTCAACCCCCACATTTTTACAGATGAGGAAAATGAGGCTAAGAGAAGCCGAGCAACTCACCCAGGGTCACAAGCTCATGACAACAATAATATTGATGATAATGTTGTTTAGTTGTTTTCTGTTGAGTCTAACTCTTTGTGACCCCTTTTGAGGTTTCCTGGGCAAAGAAAACCATTTACCATTTGCTATTTCCTTCTCCAGCTCAATTTACAGATAAGGACACTGAGACAAACAAGGTTAAGTGACTTACCCAGGGTCACACAGTTAGTAAATGTCTGAGGCCACATTTGAACTCAGCTTTTCCTGACTCCAAGTCAGTACTCTCTCCTAGCTACCCTTCAATAATAATAGTATATATAGTTAAGTACTATACTTATATATAACTTAAGATTTACCAAGCATTTATATATATATATACAAAAGTATATATGTGTGTATATATGTGTGCATGTATGTGTACACATGTGCCTATTTACATGTGTACATGTGTATATCTACACATACCTGTGGGTATGTATGTGTATATTTGTATATGTACATGTATTGTGTCTGTGTGTATGTATACACACAAAAATATATATCTGTACATACATATAGTTCATTCTACAGATGCAGAAACTGATGCTTCAGTAGTTGAAGTGACTCCAGATTTCCCCACAGGCAGTCCTTAGCAGAGCTGGGATTTGAACCTGGGTCTTTGGACTTCAAACCCAGTGGGCATCCCACTGCACCATGTAGATCCTATGGTCCTCTGTGAGGTAGAGACATTGCCTATTGCTAGAGTATGAGCTGTGGCTGCCCTATTTTATGAAAATGAAGAAACCCAGCCAGCCCTTGTGGAATTCCAGAGGAGCTTCACACCAAGCAAATCACAGGTCGAATTCTGAGGAAATACAAACACTTCTCCAGGCCCATGTCTCCCCAAGCATTAAAGCCAACGAGGCTCTGGCCCATGGAGCTCAGATAAATGCTCCAAATTTGATACTCAGATCAGTTCACAAAGACTCTGATTAAAATTAGGTTTCACTGGGGCCCAGGAACATTTCTGCTAATTGCTAAACAGATGAAGCCCACAGGGAAAAGCATGGAGACAGGGTGGGTGATTTATTTTAAGATGCAGGTGACTAATTGAGGGCCTACTTGTTTGCTCTTGAGTGTGTTCCTGGGCTCACAAGGCGTCAGGAAAGCGATAGTTGCTTACACTGTCCCCAGTGCAGTGGGTGTGTAGAACAACACCAAACTTTCTCACGGACATCTTTCGAGGACCTCTCTGGAGACGCTTGGCCTCCAGCTCTTGGGGTGGATGTGCGTAGGGGGTAGCAGGGAGGCAGCTTGATGAAGGGGACATCAAGGAGTCCAGGAGCAGATCTACCTATTCCCAAGGCTTGTTATTATGAAGGCCAAATGATAACTTCTGCTGCAAAAATTGTGAGTGGGAGGGAGTTTTGCCGTTTCCTTTAGATCCAATCACTTCTCAGTACCAGGAGACCCTAGGGAGTCATCCCAAGTTCCCTGGGCATTTTTGTAGGGTAGGGAGAGAGGAAGAAAGTACCATTGTGTTAGGCAGTATTAAGACATAGAAAATGAGCAGATGAGCACATTTGGAATGGAGTAAAATTCAGATGTTAATCTGCATGACTTCCCAATGTGAAAGAACTAAAAAAGATGGATGAGTGTATCAGTGTATCTCTGCCCAGCATGATGGAGATGGATGTGAGTTCTTTCCTGTACCTCTTTACTAAACTGTAGGCTTCATTCTTAGACTCTTGTCCTCCCACAGGCTTGACACATGGGGCTTGGTCAGACCTAGCTCTTTGCCAGACTCACCATGAAATTTAATAATGATGACAACAATGATGATGATGATGATGATGATGATGATAGTGATAGCTCAAATTGATATGGCATTTTAAAGTTTGCAAAGCTGTTTACAAATGTTATCTCATTTGATCCTCATAACCACCCTGTGAGGTTGTATAATGCCAAGCAAAGGCAACTTCCAAGGTTCAGATTACCAGCATAGCAAACCCCATTTATTCAGCAAACATTCACAGAACAGAGAAAGTCAAAATACAGTGTAACTTGTTCCGTTAGCAAGTAAGTTCTCAATTCAATTGCAAAGTATCAAGGTCCAAGTATCCCACTCCTG
>CM053582.1:267940527-267956928 GCA_028627135.1 Pseudochirops cupreus
ACAATACTGCATACTGCTCTCCCAAAAGTCCTTCTGGCCTTCTCTAGGCTTGGGCCTCTCTCCCAATTCACAGCTCCTCCCAGTTCAGCCCTCTCTCTTCATGTCAACAAGTCCATCCCACAAGTAGGATTCACAAGCTCTGGGTTTAAACACTCAACCCAAAAACCAAGCCAATACAGGAGTGTCTCCAAATTCCATTACCATTACAGGTTGTTGTTCAGTCCTGCCCGACTCTTCATGACCCTGTTTGAGGTTTTCTTAGAGTGATTTGCCATTTCCTTCTCCAGCTCATTTTACAGATGAGGAAACTGAGGCAAACAGGGTTAAGTGACCTGCCCAGAGTCACACAGCTAGTAAATATCTGAGGTTGGATTTGAACTCAGGTCTTCCTGACTCCAGACCCAGTACTCTATCCTCTGCATCACCTAGCTTCCTTCTGAGGTAGGTACTGTTATTATTCCCATTTTATAGATTAGGAAACTCAAACTGAAAGAAATTAAGAGAAGTGTTCAGTCACATAGCTAGTAAATATCTGAGGCAGGATTCAAATTCAGATCTTGTTGACTCTAAGTCCAATACTGTACTGAACCATCTAGTTGCTAAGCCATATTGGTCTTTGGAGAGGAAAGGAGTTGAAGGGAAAAGAAAAAAAAAAGCATTGGGCCAAATGCAGGATTTAGAATCCTGGTGAAGAATTTGGGGCTCATTTCTGCCCTAGTCCTGAGGAAGAATAACAGATGCCATGTTCTCCAGTCCCCAAACCACAACTGGGCCATCTCCTGTAGCCAACTGTGACTTTCTGACTATTCCATTGAACTCTCCTATATATGACTGCTTTAAGAAATCATCCAGCAATCTGAGCTCAGCAGGAAGGGCAGTTAGCAAGGCCGGTAAGGAAATGAATTGCTAGCAGAGTAGAAAGTACCTAAAATGGGAATCTTCCAGGAAGCAATAAGACTTGTAGATTGACTTTCACTTTTCAAGTACAGCGTGGGCGTGGCATCCAGCATCCACTTGGAGACTTCCAGTAGATCTGAAGGAAGGCCAACAGCAATGGCAACAGCTTTGAATGTCAATGATGCTGAGATCAGTGAAAGGGGTGAGAAATGAAATCATCTCTCTACCTTCAGGTCCAGTGTTGAAAGGAGAAACCTGGGGTGCTTCCTAGATACCTCAAACAGATGCTCAGCTGCCCTATGAATGTCTCATCCCCTTTAGCTGAATTCCAGCCAGTTATTCAATAACCATTTATTAGCTTTCGTGGCCAGTGGTGTGATGCTGTAGTAATTAGAATCACTGAAATTACTGCTCAGACAATTATGCTCACAGGGTCTAGAGGCCCCTCTGGTGCTATGGTTTGCTACCCTAAGATGCTTGCTATAATCCCTATCCTGGATATACCAAGTGATCGTATCTGGGTCAATGTGGGAAGTGGTGTGATCCATCCACACTAGTGACTTCACACTTTACATACACTTTGTATTTGCTTATATGTGTATGAGTGTAAGTTCCTTGAGGGCAGGGTCTATTTTGTTGTTGTTTTTTTATTTTTTTTATGAAATTGGTTTATTTACTTTTAGTTTACAAGATTCAGTTCCACAATCCCTTAAGTTTCAAATTTTCTTCCTTCCCTCTCTCCTGCCATCCCCTCCTCCCCCCAGCCCATGGCAGCCTGCAATCAAGTATAGTATCTGCAAACACTTTCACATTGGACATTAGTCTGGTTATTGGCCACTGAAGAGGAGCCGTGGGAATGCACCAACATGGCAAGTGGCATGGCAGTTCTGGGGAACAGCCAGTCATCCATTTATCTGCAACAGGAAGGGCATGAAGAGGAATAATAAGGTGAAATAAGGCTAGGAAGAACAGTAAGAACCAGGCTGTGGGAAAACCTTACATACTAAATTAAGGAGTTTGTTTTCATCCTAGAGATAAAAGGGAATTTTTTGAGCAGAAAAATGACATAATCAAACCAATTCCTCAAGGAGATTTTCATTTTTTCAGATGGAGATAAGAAAAATCAGGGACAGCGATCCAGCCATGCTATCCTCCTTTTCTTAGAAGCCAGACCCAATTGAGACAGAGATCCTTCCTTCAATTCTCAATCTGGGCATGTAAAGATAATAACATGCGCCCTTCCAACAGCTTCAGGCCAATGTCATTTTAAAGTCAGTAAGCCTTTTCAATATACAGGGGATCTTCAGGGATAGTTACTTTGGAGGGAAGGCTTCCAAGAATGCTCAGTACAACTTTATTCTGGGTAGAATTTCCTCATTCAGACTGCACTCCCAAAACACTTTCCAGAGTTAAACAATGCAATTTCAGGGTTAAATAAACAACAGCAGCAACTGTGAGAAGCTACCATTTATGAACAGAGGTGACAAGGAGGTGTTTTCAGAGGAGATTTGCAGCAGAATGGAAAGCTGCTGACAGCGAGAGGCCTGAAAACCTACTCTGGCTGTCAGCTGCTGCCAGTGAGAAGAGTGATGAAGTTTTTGGCAAGTGCAGAAGGGGAAGGTGGGCATTTCAAGCTGAAGGAGAAGCTGTTGGAGGAAATGAGGATACTTAATCTGGAGAAGAGAAAACTTAGGGAGGGAGTAAGGGGACACATGAGAAGTGTGATCAAATCTTTAAAAGATTAACACATAGGAGAAAGATTAAACTTGTTCTGCTTAGTCCCCAAGGACCGAATTAGGAAGAATGAAAAGTTTCAGAGAGATAGATTTAGGCTTCATGTAAGGAGAGATGTCATAGCTAGCAGAGCTGTCTGGAACTGGAATTGGCCAGCCCTAGAAGCAGTAAGTTCCTCATCTCTGGAGGTCTTCAACTGAAGACTAAATGACCATCTAATCTCGAAACTGGAAGGGACTTTGGAGGATATCTAGCCCAACTCTTATCTGAAAAAGAAATCTCCTCTGTGCTATACCAAGTTGTCCTCCAACCTTTATAAAGACTTCTAATGGGGGTAGGGTGAGGAGTAGGGAACCCTGCTACCTTCTAAGGCAACCCATTCCATCCTTAGATTGCTCCAATTGATGGGAAGTGTCTCATTACATCAAGCTAAAATCTATCTCTGTGCAAATTCTACGAATTGCCCCTCTTGTTTCTGTCTTCTGGGGCCAAAAATGAAAACTCTAATCCCTCTACAAGAAACTCTCATTTCCACCACTTCCCCAAGTCTTCTCTTCAACTTAAAAGCTTCTAGTTCTTTCAACTCACTTTCAAATGGCATAATGGCACACTGACCCTGAAGTTGGAATCAGAGAATCTAGAGCTAATCCTATCTTTGCCATCTGTTATCCATTTGAACACTGGCAAGGCCCTTACCCACTCTAGTCCTCAATTTCCTCATCTGTAAAATTAGAGAGCTGGACAATCTGACTTCTAAGGCTCCTACCAGCCTTAAATCCATGATCCTGTGAACTCAAGATCATTTACTGCTGTGATGCCTTTCATCTGGACAATCTCCAGATAAAGAATGTTGGGTTTAAATATAGTACCAAGAAAAGAACACAATATGATGTTGCCTGAATGAACACTGAGTACAGAGGAACTGTTACTATTCTAGTCTGATATACTGTGCTTTTCAATATAGCTTACTTAGCTGCCATGTAATAATAATAATAAAAATAACTAACATATAGCATTTTAAGTTTTCAGTCATATATTTTCTCGTTTGTTCTTCAAGGCAAAGCTCCCAGATCTTTTAAAAAAGCAAACTCATGTTTGGCCATATCTCCCCATCTTGTACTTGTGACATATTTTTGAAGCCAAGTTTAAGATTATACATTTTTTCCTATTAAATTTTTATCTTCTTATATTCAGTCCAACATTAAAGTCTGTCAAACTCTTTTGAGATTCCAAGTCTTTCATCCAACTAGTTAGCTATCCCTCCCAGCTTTGTGTCATTCTCAGATTTGATAAGTATATCATTTATGTCTTTCTCCAAGTCATTCATAAAACAGCAAAAAAGCACAGTGCCAAGCATAGATCTCTGGGGAATTCCACTGGATATTTCCTTCCACAATGATATGGTACCATTAATGACTACTCTTGGGTCCAGCTATTCAACCACTTCCAAATCTATTTAATTGTGCTATTGTCTAGTCTGTATTTCTCTATCTTATCCAAAAGAGCATAATGAGTGACTATGTCAGATGCTTTACTAAATAATGAGGTAAATTATATCTACAGTATTTCCCTAGTCTATCAGTCTACTAACACAATCAAAAAGAAAAAAAAAGAAATAAGATTAATCTGGAATAAACTGTTCTGGGTGAAACCAAGTTGCTTCTTTTCAATCACTCTTTTCTAAGTGTTCTCTAACCATTCTTCAATAACTTAAAACTGAACAAAGACTTTTGGGCCACCCTGTATGTCCTAAACTAGAATTTTGTCACTGGTCTTTAATTTGAATTTGTAGATTCCTTTCTTCCTTTCTTCTTTCCTTTCTTTCTTACCTTCTTTCTCTTTCTTTTTTTTCCTTTCTTCCTTTCTCCCTCCTTCCTTCTGTTTCCCTGTCTATTTCTGTGTCTCTCTCTCTGGTTCTGTCTCTCCATCTCTCTATCTTTCTGTTTCATTTTCTCTCTCTTTCTCTCTCTCTCTCTGTCTTTGTCTCTCTCTCTCCCTCTTTCCCTCGCCCTCTCAAAAATGAGACATTTGGTAGTCACCCAGCCTACCTCTCTGTGATGTCCATGATCTTTCAAAGATTACTGCCAGAGGCCCTGAAGTCCCACCCTCCAGTTCATTTTAGTAGCCTGGGATATAATTCTTGCAGGCTTGATGACTTGAACCCATTAAAGAGGAGCTATACATTTTGGACTTCAACTCTGTCATAGCCAAATTTGTTTTCTCCTACCTAATCCAAAAATGATTCTCTTTGGTAAAAAAAAACAGAAGCAAAATACATGATAGGTAATCATGCCTTCTCTCTGCATTGGTTATCATTGCTCCCTCCTCCCCAAACATGACTAAAAACAAACCAACAAAAAACACGAGTCCTCTTTTTTTATCAGTCACTCCTAGTTTTCCTTACTAGCCTATCGTCTGCCAGACTTTCTAATCATATTTCACATCCTGCCCTTGCTTCTAAGTCCTGTATATGACATTTAAAAATCCAAGTTGGTCAGTGTGGACCTGTGGACCCACGTCAGTCTCTCTAGACAACTTCTTCTACTTTTTCTTATCATGAAAAGTTGTTTTCCTTCGTGTCTTCAGAATTCATCTACCTGCCTGAATTCTCACCATCCCTCCATCCTACACGTTGCTAACTGGGATTTTCTCTAAGCGCAAAACTGACCATGTGAAGCCCCTACTCAGGTAGCAGTAGTGGCTTTCTTTTGTCTCTACAATAATATCAACTCTGTTTAGCTTTTTAAATGCTAAACAATGTGGTCCCGACCTATTTTTCCAGTCTCATTGTACGTCACTCCCTGGTACGGACTTATTTTCCTCCTCCCTTAGAATGTAGCTCTTTGAAAGTAGGGATTCTTTCATTCCTTGTATTTATATCCCCTTGCACATTAAGTAGGTGGTGAATAAATGGTTATTACTTGATTGATCAATTGGGACTTGGTGTACCCAAGGAAAATACTGACCTTGGCAAGTCAAAGAACTCCTGCATTCTAGGTCTGGCTTTGTCACTAACTTGTTGTGTAATCTTGGGCGACTCATTTCACCTTTGGTTCTCAATGACTTCATCTGCAACATGAGGGCTTGTCTTAAATCAGTACTTTCCAGTTTTTCTTCAGTGGTGGAACCCTTCACTTTACCCATGCAATAAAATCTCATCATTTCTTTAACAGCCTGCTACTAAAATCATCAGGTAACATAAGGCTGATTTTTTTTACTTGATTCTACTATATTTCAGAGCTCATCTAACCTGCTTACAAAAATCAACAAGCTCCCAAACAGTGAAATCCCCTTTCATCTCTGCCCAACCTACTTTTTTTTCAATTCAGATTCACGGGTAAGACCAGAAAAAAGAGGACTCTCTGAGAAACATCATTGTTTTCCTCCTTGAGCTGACTCTTCCCTGGGGACAGTGGGCAACAAAGGTGGAAGGTGAGGACATGTAGTCGGGTATGGCAGTTCACCCCAAGTCACTATGTAATTGGAGAGAATTGAAACCAGTCTTGCTTTTTCTTGAACCTGCAGAAGAGACTGACAGCTGCTGAAAATAAGACGTGAGAGTCAAGGATGTCTTCTTCCTCTTAATTGCCTTCCCGAATTTCTTTATTTTTTCCTGTTTCCATGTATTTTATTTTTGCCTTTAAGCAAAATTGTATTGCTGTATTTTGTTTTTACATCACCTTCATTTTCAAATATAGCCTTCCCTTTGCCCTCCTGGGAGAGCATACCTTGTAAGAAAGAATAAAAAGTAAAAAGAAAAAAGTCAGTTCAGCAAAATTAAGCAACACATCAGCCAGCTTTGGCAGCCTGTGGGTTTGTTTCATATCCATAAATAATCAAGTGAGATATTTGTTAAAAAAAGAATAACTAGTAGTGCCTGGCACATAGTAGGTGCTATTATAAAAGCTTATTCCCTTTCTTTCCTTTCCTGTAATCCCATAAACCTTGACAAAGAAGGTAAGGAAGAACATTTTCTTCTGTTTTCTTTTGGGCTGAGTTCAATTACTACAATTATACAACATTCAGTTTCCTTGTTATATTTTTTGTTATTTTCTTTGTTGTAGATATCAGGTATACTCTTTTCATACTTGTGTTTGCTTTACTTTGTATCAGTTCATGTAAGTCTTCCCATGCTTCTCAGTATTTGTCTTATTCATTGATTTTTACAACTCCAGTGATTGTAAGGTTAATAGGACGTAAGATCTTCCCTGCCCGTTAGTAGGCCTCACATGGAGCCCTGATGCAGAGCCAATTAGACTCTGGACCACAGGGATCCCCACACCTTTCCAATTAAGTGCTGATTTCCAAGCTTCTCTGCACTAAGTCAATCAAGTCTTTGATTGAAAACAGTAAATATATATGTGTATATACATATATACATATATATACATACCTATATACATATATACACATATATATGTAAGTGTGTGTATATATAGTATATTGTATATATAATATTGCTTGGAGTGAGAGGTGTGGGCAAAGAGAGCTGGGCAGATGGAGGGAAGAACTTGCCTAGGGGAACTTGCTTGTGGGAAGGCTAGACAGAGAGAACACTTGTAATGTTGGTGCTCCCTGGATTGGTGATGAAGCTCTCTTGCTTTTTGGTATCCTAATAGCAATGTCCCAAATAAATACTTTGGTTTTGTCTTGGAGGAGGAGGGTTTATTTTATTTTTCAAACAGATCCTGGGAATATGTATGCATATTCATAGCAGCTGCCATGGGTATCACACTGGTGTTATAGTAATATGGCAACTAAGGCAACTAGGTGACTCAGTAGATAGAGAGCTGAGCCTAGAACCAAGAAGACTTGAATTCAAATTCAGCCTCAGATACCTACTAACTGTCTAACCCTGGGCAAGTCATGTAATCTCTGTTAGCTTTAGTCCTCTGGAAAAAGAAATGGCAAACCATTCTAGTATCTTTGCCAAGAAAATTCCATGAACGGTATTTGCATGATACGGTACATGGGGTCACCAAGAGTTAGATAGGACCGAATGACTAAATGATGGCAAGTATGGCGACTGAGTGGAACAATGGGTAGAACACTGGGCCTGGAATGGGAAAGATTCAGATCTTTTCAAATCTGGCCTCAGATACTCACTAGTTGTGTGATCCTGGGTAAGGAGTTCTCTGTCTCAGTTTCCTCATCTATAAAATGGGATAATAATAGCATCTGCCTCCCAGGATTGCTGTGAGGATCAAATGCGATAATAATAGGACAGAATTTGGCACTTAGTAAATACTAATAAATGTTGTTATTATTATATTCCATTCATGTACAATGTGCTTAGCAATCTCACTGAACAGTGGGCATCTGTATTGTTTCCCATTCTTGCTACTCCAAACAGTGTTTCTAAATATATATTAGTGTATATCCACCTCAACTTTCTTAATGTATGGTCATATTACTTTCTGAACCAAAAACCAGGATACACAGTCTAACAAAGAATCTTTTTTCATGCTAATTTGTTCCTGGAGCAAAATGTTTGAAAATTTGAATTTTCCTGGAAAATCCAGGATGCATAATTCCTGTGGGACACCCAATGAGGAAGAGTGCATACATAGAAAAGAATGGAGAACAAATAAAGAGAGAGATAAAACAGGTAAGAGCTTGTGAAAAGGTTAGACTCAAGGAAGAAATCAGGGAAAGAATAGAGCAGGATCCTGAATGAAACTTCAAAGGAGATGCTGAATTGTCATAGAGCAAAGAGAGCCCTTGGGGCAGTGATAGAGAACTTCAGGAAAGTTGCATCCAAAGTTTGAAGGCTACAACTTTAACTTTCTGTTTTAGGCCCTAAAATGCAATATGAAAAATACCTCCAGAAGAAAGAGGAAGAGATAGCTTTCTTTTTACTCTAGCAGCTTGGTACAGTGGATAGAGTGCCAGGCCTAGAGTCAGGAGGACTCATCTTCCCAAGTTCAAATCTAGTCTCAGTCACTTACTAGCTGTGTGACCCTGGGCAAGTCACTTCACCCTATTTGCCTCAGTTGCCTGATCTATAAAATGAGCCAGAGAAGGAAATGGAAAACCACTCTAGTATCTTTGCTAAGAAAACCCTAAATGGGGTTCACAAAGAGTCAGACACAACTGAGAAAGACTGAACAACAAAGCTTGACTCTAAGCTTCATTGTCAAAAATGTGTAGTAAAATATGGGTTTGATGGGACATTAGTGCTGCTGGTACTGCTGTCTCTACTGTTATTCTGGGTTGTGGAATTCTTTACTGATCTCAAGCAGCTTGACTCAGTTCAGCCCAGCCCCTGACCCTCCAGTCAGGCCCTGTGCTTGGCAGTAGCTTTGACTTAAATGAACATTGAGCTGCCAAGAATATGTAGTCAGTTTCCCAGGCAGCAGCTGTCATTGTTCCTGCATCCCTCACATGTACTTGGCAGGTAGAGGCTGACACAGAGGGCAAAACAGATGGATGCAAGGGTCCTGTGACCTTTGTCACAAACACAAGACCAAGAGAATAGAAAAGCGTTGAGAAGCTTTTGTCGAGGATGAGATTGTTGCTAACCTTGGGTAGCCCTTTGGTGTTCTGGTGCCTAAAATTCTCAGGTAGCTTGAAAGACAGGCCAATTTATGAAATGTTTCACAGTCACACATTTCTATTCAATTCAACAGGCATTTATTAGGTATCTTCTATGTGCCAGACACTTTGCTAGAACACTGTAGATATAAAGACAAAAATGAAAGCAGTCCCTCCCCTCAAGGAATTTACATTCTTCTGGGGGGAATAGAATGCAACATGTATACAAGGTGGTAATTCAACATAATTTTACAAAGGTGAGTATACTGATAATGGGAGGATCAAGCCTGAATTGAGCATCAAAGGAAGCTAGGTATCCTAAGGGATAGAGGGGAAGATGGAGTGTCTCCTAAGCATGAGGAGAAGGAGACATCATGTACATTGTTTTCGTGCTTCTGCTTACTTCACTTTGTATCAGTTCATATAAGTCTTCCCATGCTTCTCTGTATTTGTCATATTTGTTGTTTCTTACAACTCAGTAATGTGAGAACACTATGGTACAGATACAAGAGATGGAATGTCAAACTTAGGGAATCTATAATAAAATAAGTCATTTCTTTTTCTAAAACAGTGTATGAATGATATGAAATTGATCTAAAAAATCTGGAATAATTGATCCTTGATAAAAAATGGAGGACCAAAAATAAAAGGTGATAATGACCCTAGCAGCCATATAGTATGCCCAAGAACAAGGAGAGGAACCCATGCCCTTGCCAAGATGAGCCAGTCCTTCCCAGATACACAAAAGAAGACCAAACCCCACACATTTTCCCAGGGAATGAAAGGGGTAAGTGCAGGTCCTGGAGGGAAAGTATTGTTCCCCAGTGTTCTATGATCAGGAAGGCAGAGCCACTGATCTATAGATGGGGAGGCAACAGTGATTACCACCAATCCTAAAGAGGACATCAGCTTTTCTGCTCCTTTTAAGCTACCTAGAACAGACCTATGAAAGTGAAGTTAGGTTTCTGTCTGGTGTTTTTAAACTGGCACTTTGTGTACTACAAATCTGATCATGTTATCAGGAGGGAGAACAAGAAAGAGCAAGAAAGCCAGGGAACCAGGTGAAAGCTTGTGACAGAGCAGTGTAGTTCTGGGGAGTCTGGCCGTGGGGACTGTTCCCTTCACATGCCTTTGTTCACGGTAGAAGGGAAGATAAATAAATGCACAGAAAGCCACTCAGGTAACCAATCTCCTCAGAATAACGTTGCTTCTTCATAGCAAACTTTAGCCTGGCTCTCTTGCTTTCCCTCCTCTCATCATTTGGCTTTAAGGCTAAGCATAAAGGCCAATTTAAAACTACCAGGCCATAAGCCTAGGCTCTCTATGTGCTTTTTCTGATGACTACAGGCGGCCTCAGAGAAGAAAGGTTAGGGCTCTCATATTTTAGCTATTGGCAGCAACTGTTTCCACAGCTCAGCCGCCTGACTTCCCTGGTTTTTGTATTAAACAGTGGGTTTACCACACGTGCTTCCTTGTCCACTATGAGAAAATGTTTTTCTTTGAAGAAGCCCTTGAAATGCTTCAAAGAGTCACTGAGGCCCATGGAACAAAGTTTGGGAAAATGTCTTTCCAATTCTAATGTTATATTATTACTGTTGTTGTTTGTACCATCAGTCTGTGAGGTTAAAATATCATCCCTAGAGGGCCCTGTTGAAATTCAAATGTAGGCTACTAATCATTGACCTGCCTTCCCACATTGGCCTAACCCAGTTTCCCAGCTTTGGTAACAGAGAGCATAGGAGTGAAGGAGCGGGGAATGTGGCAGGAGGTAAAGTAGGAAAGGTATGGCCAGGAAGAACAAACCCAGGTTGGGGGCAGGGGTACAGTCAGAAAATTAATGACCTTAATGGGAGGGAAGGGAGACAGGAAGGAAATGGGAATGTGGAAGGGGCAACATAAAAGAGCAGCAAAGAAAATGTCACCTATGTTATGATTTTGTTGGGACCAGCTCTAATGACCAAGCCTTAGGAACAAGCTGGATAAGTAGCCACAGTCTCCAGTAGAATACAAACCAAGGCACTGTAGTAAACAGACTGTCTCATGCTCCAGTCTCAATGAGGGTCTGGATCCCAAGAGGGAGGCCCTGGACACACTGAACTTTTGTGCTTTGAAAGCGTGATGGTGGCTGCATGACCCCCATTAAACTCCGCAAGGCAGAAAGGGTCCTGTGTTCCTGGCAGTCTGCTCTAGCCTGCCCTCCCCTCATAAATGCCACAAACACGGAAGAGATAAAAAAGAGAGGCACTCTCAGAGGCTTGAGGCAGTCCTTCAAAAAATACTTTCAATCAGAAAGGTATGGATGTGAAAGAGAGATCTCCCTTTGTTGGAGTACACATATACAGAAATACATATCCTAGGGAAAATGGTGAAATGGATGCAGTATGTAGTTTCTGCACCCCCACCACCATCTTCAGTTGGATTCAATTAAATTCAGTAAGTGTTTACTAAGCCCTTACTATGTAAGCTCTAGGGATACAGAGACAAAACTGAAGCAGGCTCTGCCCCCAAGAAGTTAGCATTCTACTGGGGGAAAACAACATATCCAAGATAAATGGCTAGGTGGCACAGTGAATAGAGCACCAGCCCTGGAGTCAGTAGAACCTGAGTTCAAATCTGGCCTCAGACAAAACTAGCCGAGTGACCTTGGGCAAGTCACTTAACCCCAATTGCCCTGCCTTCTGCTCTCCAAAAGGCAAAAAAATAAAAATAAAAGATACATAACTGGAAAATGGATACAAAATAAATATAAAGTAATGAGAGAGCTGGGGAGAAGAGGAACTCCCTCTTTTCCCCTCCTCATCTCACATCACTGAGACCTTCCATAATTTTCTTCTCATGAAAAGAAATGATCCTTCTTCTTGCCCAAAGCAAGCCCCCCTACACACACCTAAATGATTCTGTTCCATCTTCTCTTCTCTAGCAGATTGTCTAGGGGCCATCTCCAGTCCTCTTGATCTTTATCTGGCTAATGGACCCAGATGGTTCTGGAGGAGAAAGTGAGGCTGGTGGATTTTGCACAGCCCTCCTCACTCAAATCAAAGTCATTTGCCAGTCCTGACATTGCCTTCCTGATGTCACAGTCCTCTTGGAGGACGAAGGACAAACAGCAACAATGGCAGATTGTCCCCTCTACCATCCCCACTCTCTAGCTTGTCTTCAATATCTCCCGTCTCCTGGTTGCTTTCCTCTTACCTACAAACATGATCATGTTTCTCCCATCCTCGTAAACCCCTCACTTGGTCCATCCACCCCTATTATCATCCCATGTCTCTCCTGGATTGTATGTCTAATGTCCCTGAGAAGGTCATCTATCATAGGTGGCCTCATCTCCTTCCCTCTCCCTTTCTTCATTCTTTGTAGTCTGGCTTCCAACCTCGTCATCCAACTGAAACTGCTCTTTCCATAGATACCATTTAAATCCGCTCACTCCCGTGTGCAGGAGTAGCCAGTGACTGGCCTCCCTTACTATACCCTTGCACAAGACACTCCATCTCCTGACTCCAAGTATCTTAACCGGCTTTCCCTCATGCCTGTAATGCCTTCCTCGTCTCTGACTCCTGGCTTCCTTTGAGTCTCAGCTAAAGTCCCACCTTCTGCAAGAAACCTTTCATCATCCCCCTTAAAGCTAGTGACTCCCAGCAAGATCATATTAAATTTACCCTGTCTGTACCTGGCCAGTACAAAGCTGTTTGCATGTCGTCACCCCCTTTAGACTGTGAGCCCCTTGAGATCAGGGGCTGTCTTTTGCCTTTCTTTTTATCTTCAGCATTTAACACAGTTGTTGGAACATAGTAGGTGCTTAATAAATTTTAGTTGACTGACTAACAACTGGAGAGGAAGGGAAGATTCAGAAAGGCCTCTTAAAGAAATTAGCAGTGCAGTGAATAGAGCACCGGCCCTGGAGTCAGGAGGACCTGAGTTCAAATCTGGCCTCAGACACTTAACACACACATACACACAAAATTCTCCATGTGACCTTGGGCAAGTCACTTAACCCCAATTGCTCTCCAAAAAGCAAACAAAAAAGAAAGAAAGAAAGAAAGAAAGAAATTAGCATGTGCTGAAACTTTGAAGGGCACTACAGATTCCAAGAGGAAAATGTGAGAAGACAAAACATTCCAGGCATAAGGGACAACCTGAGTAAAGGTACAGATATGGAAGACTGAATGTTGTATATGAGGAAGAGTCAGTCAGTAGGCCAGTTTAGCCAGAATATAGAGTGAGCAAGGGGAAGTAAGGCAGCCAGGTGGCTCAGTGGATAGAGTGTGGCATCTAGAGTCAGAAAAACTCATCTTCCTGAGTTCAAACCCAGCCTCAGACACTAACTAGCTATGTGACCCTGGGCAACTCATTTAACCTTGTTTGCCTCAGTTTCCTCATCTGTAAAATGAGTTGGAGAAGGAAATGGCAAATCATTCCAATGTCTTTGACAGCAAAACTCCAAATGGGTCCCAAAGAGTCCAAAACTATTGAACGACAAAGGGGAAGTGTATAAACAGCATAGAAAGCTAGCCCAGAGTTCTGTTGCAGCTCATTGTCATACAGAAGAGCTTGTAGGGGCAATAGGGGGTCATTGAAGCTTCTGGAGCAAGGGAGAACCATGATCGATCTGTGCTTTAGGAAGATCACTTTAGTGGCTGGGCTGAAGATGGATTATAGGGAAGAGAAGATTTATGCCAAGAAATCAGTAAGGATGCAACTACAATTGCTCATGTGAGAGGTGATGAATTGGGGTGATTCTGGGGGGAGAAGAGAGAAGGGGGTGGATGAAAGAAATATGGAGGTAGTATTGACAAACGTTGGCAATTAAGTAGACACAAGTAAGTGAATGAGAAAGAAGAACCAAGAGTCTTAAGAGAGTAGGATACAGTGGAAAGAGTACTGGATATCCTCTCCAAGGATTTAGCTTCAGATCCTAGTTTTATCATGTATTAACTGTGTAGCCTTGGACAAGGCGCCTCTCTATTTTGCAAGATGAGAAAGTTGGAGGAGATGACCTCTGAGGTCTCTCCTAGCTTTAGAGCAGGAGTTTTCAACCTGAGGGTCTCCTAGCTTTTTTTTTTTAATTCTGAACTTAAGAAATAAAAAGATTTCCATAACAAAATAGAATAGAAAAAAAGACAATTTTAATGAAACTGTAGATCCATTATTTACAACTTGCTTTTCCTTTTTAATATATAATAAAGTTATCATGTAACTTTCTTTGTCTTCCCTTCTTCCCCCTCCCCAGAAATGGCTACCATTAGATGCAAATATGTGTGTATGTGTGTGTGTGTGTATACATATATATACATATATATTATATATATATGCATGTATGTATATGTATATATATATGTCAGTGCATTGTATGAAAAAGTTTATTCTACATACTTCTATTTATCAGTTCTTTCTCTAGATGCAGAGAGCATTTTCATAGGTCTGTTGTAGTTAATTTGGGTATTTATAATAGTCAAAATAACTTTTATAAAGTCACTCAAAGTTGTTCTTAAAACATTATTGCTGTTACCAAGATATAGCATTCTCTTGGTTCTGTTCATTTCACTCATCATTATTTCAGGCAAGTCTTCCCATGTTTTTCTAAAATCATCGAGGTCATCATTTTTTATAGCACAGCAGTATTCCATCACAATCATATACCACAACTTCTTCAGCCATTCCCCAATTCATGGGCATCCCTGTAATTTCTAGTTCTTTGCTACCACAAAGAGAGCTAGTCTTAATATTTTAGAACATACAGAGTTTTTCCCCCTTTTCTCTGACATCTTGGGAAACAGACCCATCTTCTAGCTTTTAAAATATTTTGACAGCTATATTTCACTATAACTAATTTTCTTTATAGTTCCATGAATTTTATTTTATGCATTAAAGCAAGCTATCCTGAAATTGGCTTTAGGCTTCCATGATATCAAAAGTTAAGAACCCCTCCTCTAGATCTGAAATCCTGTAATAACTTCTAGATTACAAGACTGGGTGACAAGAAGAATGGTGATATCCTTCAAAGGAATCATGATGTCAGGAAGAAAATTGGGTTTAGAAGAAAAAATAATAAATTTTAGTTTTAGAAATGTTGAATTTGAAATCTCTATGGTACATCAAAGAAGAGATTTCCCACAAGCAGTTAAAGGGGAGTATCTAAAGCTCAGAGGAGAGACAAGGGCCAGATATATAAGGTTAGACCTTGTACTTTAGAAATATCAATAGGGTAGATGTACAAAGAATAGATTGAAGTGGGGAGAGGCTTGAAGTAGAGAGGCCCAAGAGCAGAGTTATTGCAATAATCCAGACAAGAAGTGACAAGGACCTGAAGTTGTGTGATGGTCATGTCAATGTCTTTTCTCTTCCCTCTCTGGGAAACTCTGAAGTTCTTAAGGCTTTCACACTACCCAGGGTCCCCCACTGTGGTTTTTTTTTTTCTCACCCAGGCCCGTTGTCTCCAAGAAGCACATTTTATCTCAGAGCTTTTCTATGTTCCCTTCCTGACAATTAAAATATGCCACCCTGTGGCTCTATGAGCCTCATTCCTGCTTTCTGCTAATTAATACTCAAAATTATTCTATGTTCAATCCTCATCTTCCTCAATCTCTCTGCAGCTTTTGATTTGAGAGCTACTTTCTCCCTGACATTCTTCCCCATTTGCTTCTCCTTTTCCTGTCCCTTAAATGTTGACATTACCCCAAGGTTCTTCTTATTTCTCTCTCTATACTCTTTCCTTTTTTTTTTTTTGAATGACTGTTTATTTACTTTTGGTTTACAAGATTCAGTTCCACAATCACTTGAGTTTCAGATTTTCTCCCCTCCCTTCCCCACCCCTGCCATGGTGGTGTGCAATCATGTATAGGATCTGCAAATACTTTCACATTGTACAACAGTTTGGTTATATAGAAGAGTTGAAACCAATGAGTGATCACTGGGGAAAAAAAAAAGGCAAAACCAGACATGAAAGAGAACGATAGCTTGTTTTGCTTCAGTCTCCATTTAAACTATAGTCTTTCTATATCTTTCTCTGGGTTTAGATATCTCCTTCCATCCTGAGGCTGGTAGAGTTGTCTTTTAGCTGTGCGTTGTTGAGGATAGTCCAGTTTATCAAGGTTGGTCATCATATGTACAATGTGTCTGTGATTGTGTACAAGTTTTTCCTGGTTCTGCTCTTCTCACTTAGCATCAATTTGTATAAGCCTCTCCAGGTAATTATGAAGTCCATCTCCTTCCCATTTCTTATGGCACAATAGTATT
>CM053582.1:267957428-267993737 GCA_028627135.1 Pseudochirops cupreus
ATTATTATTATTATTATTATTATTAACTACATCCAACTGGAACTTGAGATACACAGGCACTGTGGTTGGGAGATCCATCCTGCCCTACCGAAAAGTGACATAGGAGAGAATAGATTGGGGGAGGGGGGATACACTGGGATGGCTATTTTGGGGAGAAAATTTGTAACTCAAAATTTCATGGAAATGAATGATGTAAACTTAAATTAAATTTAAAAATAAATTTAAAAATAAAATTTTAAAAACAAGAATCAAATGAGGTAATATTTGTAAAGTGCTTAGACCATGATAGGTGCTTAATATTAAATGCTTGTTTCTTCCTTTCTTCCGGTCACATAGGAAGCAATAGAACAAAGGTTAGATCCCAGAGCCAGGACTTTTCCACAGCCCCATGAGACTTTTCCATCTGGTTGTCCCTCAGCACCTCAAACTCAACTTGTCTTAAACTGAACTCATCATTTTAGAGCTGGACAGCCTCTAACCCAACTCCCTCATTTTACGAATTAGAAAACTGTGGCCCAGATCTTTGACTAACGTCACACAGATGAGTAACAGCAGAGCAGGAGCTAGAACCTGAGTTGCCTGCCCTCAGTGCAGTGTTTTCCCTGATACACCATGTCACCTCTTCCCTCTTGTAAACAATGGTGTCACCATCGTACCAATCACCCAAGTTCCAAACTTCACCTTCAATTTGAATTACCACCTTTCTGTTGTCCAATCCAATCAGTCATTGTCTTGATGGTGTTTTCTAGTCAGCAGCTCTTGTATCTGTCCTTTCCACCACAACACCCTGTTTTAGGCCCCCATTAACTCATGTCTAGACCATTTTAATAGACTCCCAACAGTCTTCTTGCCACCAGTTTTTTCACCTCTGGAACCCATGCTTCATACTATTGCCAGATTAAGCTTCCTAACCTTTTGCTCTGCATAACCTCCTACACCCAAACTTCAATAATTCCTGATTTTCTAAAGCAGTGGTTCTCAACCTTCCTAATGCTGTGACCCTTTAATACTCATATGTGGGCGTATCTGCATGTGGGCGGACCCGCCTAGAGATGGATAGAGAAGTGTCTTGGTTCCTAAGACCATCGGAAATATGTGTTTTCTGATGATCTTAGGTGACCCCTGTGACTCCTGTGAAAGGGTCGTTCGACCACCAAAGGGGTTGCGACCCACAGGTTGAGAACCACTGTTCTAATGGGTCAAGTCCAAACTTCTTAGCCTGGCATTCAAGGCCATCCCCAGTGTAACTACCATTTTTAATTTTATCTGCCATTTCTGCCCTCTATTGTAACCATGCTTGTATTTTCTTTGTTCTTCGTCAGAGCCTTAGTTTCCAATGCTTTCTTGATGACCTTCTCTGGTGATGGTAGGGAAGTGATGCCTCTGGGATTAGAAAAGATCATCAATTCCACCCCCAAATACATCTCTCTGACTTCCAACTCAGAGGTATTTGGTGAAAAATCTAAAGGTTTGCCTACAGGACTGACCATGGAGGTGATGGAGTTTCATTAAGGCCCTAGACATACTAGCCAGGAACAAGGGTGGCCCCACTCTGCCAAACAGCTCAGTTGAAAAGGCACAAATCAGAGAAAGACCCTGGCAAAGCCATTGCCTCCAGCTATCACCTCCAAGCTTGGTCCAGGACTGACCTTGCCAATTGTTATCTGATCCTGATCAGACTCACTGAACATTCCTCTCTGGGTTACCTGTCATCCACTCCACTTTCTGTGTCTTCATGAACAGTTAAATATGACTCCTCATCCTGTACAAGACTTGTGCTTCTCTAGCCAGTGTTGCTACTTTGACCTTCAGAGGGGCAACTAATCACCTCCTTAAGCCCAGTAATTGCCAGCAATGACTGTACACTCCCCTTGCCCTTGGAAGGATCCTTTGGCTATAAAGACTGAACTGTACAACCACCAATGTGTGTTGGTTCCCCCTGTCTGACCCACCTACACAGGGTATTCATAAAGGTCCTGCCTGGCAGATGCCAGGCAAGTTGGATCATGTTAGCAATCCTAAATGCATAATGCTCAACCTCCCCTCTCAGGAGTTTTCTTCCTTCTCATACTCACATTGTCTCCCCCCGCCACCCTGCTAAAAGACACTTATTAAAAGTTTATTGATACTGATGATGATGATGATGATAAAGGTGAAAATATAAGATCAATCAAGCATTTATTAAGTGCCAACTTTGTATCACATACTAGGTGCTAGAGATACAAAGACAGACTTGAAACAGTCTCTGTTTCTGTTCTCTTGAAGAGATACAACAGGTTCACAGATAAATAAGAATATTTACAAAATAAATATACAGTGATTAGGAGGGGCATTATTAAATGGTGGAGTCAGGAAAGGTCTCTTGAAGGAGGGGACACCTGAGTTGAGCCTTGCCTGAAGACAGGATTTCCAACCCAAAGAAGGGAGGAGGAAAAGCATTATGGGCAAGAAAGAGGAACCATACAAAGTTAGAGAAAAAGAAGATGGGGTGTTGTGTTCAGGGAATAATAAGCAGTTCAATTTGTAGAAGACTTAAAGGGGAATACTGCATAATATGTCTGAAAAATCTGAAGACAGATCAGGATGGGTTTTAAATGTGACAGAGGAATTTGTTGGGGTTTTTTGTTCTCTCGGAAATGGGAAATCATTTAAACTTCTTGAGTAGGAAGGGACATAAACAGACCAAGAGGCTTTAAAACTACAAAAATGGTAGCTACATGGAGAGGGAAGATCCTAAAATAGGGATACAAGGAGAACAATTGGGAGACTTTTGAAATAATTCAGGCAGAAGATGATGAGGGTTGCCGTGTGAGTAGAGAGAAAGGGAGGGATGTGAGAAATGTTGAGGAGATGGAATCAAATATGGGGGTGAGAAAGATTGAAGGGCTGAGAATGATTTCTAGGTTGTGAATCTGAGTGACTGGAAGGATAGTGTCACTCTTTTTTTTTCTTTTTTTTAATTGTATTTTCTTTTTTGCTTTTTGGAGGGGGGGGAGGTAAGGCAATTGGGATTAAGTGACTTGCCCAAGGTCGCATGGCTAGTTTGTTTGTTTTTTTTTGTTAAGTGTCTGAGGTCATATTTGAACTCAGGTCCTTCTGACTCCAGGGCCAGTGCTCTATTCCCTGTGCCACCTAGCCACCCCAGGATAGCATCTCTCTTGACAGAAATAGGGAAATTAAGATGAGTTGATTTAGGAGGAAAGATGATGAGCTCTGTTTTTGGAGATGTTGAGTTTGAGATGCCCAAGGAATGAACAGATTGAGGTTTATAGCAAACAGTTGGAGATGTGGGGCTATAGCTCAGGAGAGAGATGAGAGCTGGATATGTAGATATAGGGCTCATCTATATAGAGATGAATATTGAATCTTTGGGAACTGATAAGGCCACCATAATTGAGAATGTAAAGCAGTGGTTCTCAAAGCCATACCACAGATGTTGCTAGGTGTGCCAAGACGATATGTATGTTATGCTACATACTTACAGATAAAACAAAATGTATAAAAATTGTATAAATAATTATACAAAATGTATAAATAAATGTATAAATAATTTATTTGTACATCATCTAAGTATGATATTTTCAAAATAAACACAACTTGCTTATTATATATATATGTATATGTATATATATATATATATATATATATATATAACTTCATATAACCTCAAAACACATCAAACTTTAACCTGCAAAGAACTCTGAAAAGTGACTATTTTTATTGAAGAGAGAGTGCACATACATGAGTCTCCTGTTTCTTCCACTGTGTGCTCATTCACTGATCCATGAGCAAAATGTTTGAGAACCACTGTGGTAGAGAGAAAATGGCAGAAGGCTCAGAACAGAACTTTGGGGTTCATACACACATAGCAGGTAGGACAAGGAGAGAATGATGTGCTATCTATCTTAGGTAACATATTTTCATTTTAACCTAGAAACCCTGCTAATTTACAGTTATCACTTCTACATAGCAGCTTTCCCTATTGCAGTTTTTATATATCGAGAGTTGGCGTAAGAAATTAAGTGGGAATTTGAAGGGAGTTTCTTGAAAGCTGCAGATTATACACAAAGGCCGGCAGAAAATATAGAAAAAGTTTAGAAATTCAGAAATTTGTTTATATATATAGATACATATATATATGTATATATATACCATTATGTATATATATACCATATATATATATACATATTTATATATATACTATATGTATAATGGTATAATATCAACAAATTTTTATCTTTTGATACCATAATAATTCAGACTTCTTCTCTGGTATGAAGGAAGGACCAAAAGATGTTACATGGGTTTTTCAGCTCATGGGGGTGCTGTGCCCCTAATCCCCATGATGTGGAAGGGATAACTGTAATCTGAAGGGGATGATTGTAATGTTGGGACTTTCTGGTTAGTGTGGGAGATGTGTTTTTTTTTTTTCTTTCATCAGGCAGGAAGGACCTCTGAACTGACCCTCCATGAGAGACTGAACTCAGATACACAAATTCACACACACACATACACACACACACACACACACACACACACACACACTTCCATGTATTCACAGAATCTTAGCTATGGAAGGTACCTAAAATGTCACAGCCCTACCTGCCCCTGAAGCATGACTATTGTCTAGAACACTTCTGACATGTGATCATCAAGCCCCTGTTTTAAAACTTCCAGTGATAGGGAATTCATTCCCTTCTAAAGCAGCCCATTTCTTTGGATAACTCAGTTTTAAAAAATTACTCTTTACATTAAGCCCAAATCTACCTCTTTATAACTTCTTATTGGTCATAATTCTGCCTTTTAGGGCCAAGCAAAATTAATCTAATCTCTCTTCTACATGACACCCTTTTAAGTATTTGGAGACAGTGACTATGACCCCTCAGCCTTTTCTTAGGCATCTAGGTGTCTCAGTGGATAAAGTGTTGGGCCTGGAGTCAGGAAGACCTGAGTTCAAATCCATCCTCAGACATTTACTAGCTGTGTGATCCTGGGCTAGTCACTAAACCTCTGTTTGCCTTAATCCCCCGGAGATGGAAACAGCAAACCACTTTGGCATCCTTGCTAAGAAAACCCCACAGCCAGTAGGGTCCATGGGGTCACAAAGAGTCAGACACAACTGAACAACAGCAAAAGTCTTTTCTTCCCCAGGATAAATAGCCTCAATTCTTTGAACTGGTTTTCATATGAAAGAATTTTGAGTGCCTTTATCCTTTTGAATTTCCACTTCTAGGTGTGTTCCAGTACGCAGCTCTCCCTCAAAAGTGATGTCCAGAACTGAACACAACATTCTAAATGTTTCCTGACCAGGGCAGATTATTACAGGGCTGTTACTCCCTTGCTCCTGGTATAAGGCTTCTCTTTATGCAGTCAGACCCTAAAGCTAATTTAGCTTCCATGCTTCACTGTTGACTCATTAAAGCTTGGAGAGTACTGACTATAGAATGGTGAGAACATTGGGTTTTGGAATTAGGAGACCCAGGTTCAAATCTCTGCTTTGCCATGAACTACCTGTGTGGTCTTTAACAAGCCATTTAACCTCTATAGGACCTAGTTCCCTTATTTGTAAAATGAAGGGGTCAGTCAAATCAGGTGAGTTCTAAAGTCCATTATAAAAATTCTGTTATCTAATCCTCTGATAAAAACCATGACCCCACTTCCCTTATGGAATCTGAGTTCATGGCAACTCTTTCAGAGGATGCACAGTGACCTCTCTTCATCTATCACAGACTTTAAGATGGTGTGATAACTTTCTCTCTATGTCCCCATCCAGAGGTTTTTAGGTAAAAGATTTAACAATCATCTGCCCGCAGGTAGGGTGTGGGGAGGGAATGTACTGCATGACACATTTTTAAGTTTAATTTGCATTATTAACATTTTCTCCCTCACTTTCTTAAGTATAGGCATCATCAGTACAACAAATCAAGCCCTGATTTGTGGCATTTGCCTATTTTCAAGGTGTGATTGCTCGAACTGAAAATTTAACAATCAACTCTGTTCCAGCACACTCCTGTCCTCCTCCTTTCTACTTTGGCAACCAATTCCTTTTCATTGGTCAGAAACAAATCCAAAATATTAAAAATACCTATCTCTCCCACCTTCAGAAAGAAAAAATAGTTACCAGTCATACAGGTCAAATTTTATCAACTGTTCCATTATTAATAGAGTTGAACTCTCTCACCACAATTCTGTACTAACTCTTTGGGAATTGATTGTCCTTTTCTTTCTGACTGGACAGTCTGCAATAGGCTTCTATCACCCCCTCACTTCTGCCACATGCCCAAATGTCCTGTACTGCCTATCCATTTATATTCACATTATACATACAGATAACAAATATAAACAGATTCACACTCAGACATCCACATTAGCTCACATACACACAAACACCCATGTGTTCATGTGCACATATACATACATCTTCGTGTATTTGCACACAAGCACTCATCTACCTATGGCCACATGCACTCAAATTACATATGCAGATATACATGGATTCACATGTAGATATCCACATAAACTCACAGCATATATATGTGTGTATGCATATGTGCATATATATACATATAGAAACTCATGTACACATACACATACATCCATGCATTTCCATCTACTCACACACAGGCACTCACATATCCAGTCTCCATTTTCCATCAGCTTCTTTGATTGGCTTTTACTCCAGGGAACAACATGCAGCACTCATTCCTGTCTCCCCTCAAGATAGGCTGATCATCTGAAATTACATCACAGCCAAGATTGACTCAGCTTCTGATTTTCAACATCTTCTCAGCTCACCCTCAGTTGCCTCTCCCCTCTAACTGAAGGGCTAGAGAATAAAGCACGACACTCCTCCCAAGATCTTCCTTTATAGCCTATTAACTCCATTTTCAAACAGCATCTCTGCTTGGTTTTGACTCCAGGAAATAAGATGCCTTCAAACCCAGTATTCCCTGAGGGTCCCTCCTCCCCCACCCTTTTCAGCTTCCTTTTCTGTGTTTTCTTTCTTAGATTGTAAACTCCCTGAGGGCAAGGATGAAACTTTTTCCTATTTGTATCCCCAGCGCTTAGCACAATGCCTGGAACATGGCAGACATTTAATAAATGTTTATTTAATTGAATTTAATAGATCAGTGCATGCATGTATGCATACAAAGTCACATGTGTGCATATCAGACACGTTCTTGGCTGTTTCATACCTTCATCCACACACTCCACCTCATCCACACATTCACCACAATGCTGCTCTCAGTCCACTGCTCTTTCTACTAGATCAGGGGTTCTTAACCTGGGGTTCACAGATCTTCTTAGGAGTCCATGGATAAATTTCAGGGGTGAATTTGTATGGGAAAAATTATTTTAATAATAAAAAATTTATTACCCATAAGGTTCATATAAAATTATATATAAATCTATGTATTTTATTTATATAATACATAAAATTATATTTTCCCTGTAATTGACATCTGTTGTAATCCTATGTATTTAAAACCTTTATTCTGAGCAAGGCGCGCGCGCGCGCGCACACACACACACACACACACACACACACAATGAAGAACGTACTTTTTCATGTACTCCTTCCATGAGGCACTATATTCATAAGGAAATCTTTAACCATTGCTAATAATGTCCATGTTCCCCTTTAAAGGAAAGAAGCAAGGCTGTTTGAACATGGCCATCATTGTGAACATACTCCCCAACATTCTTCCCCTCCCCTGGTAAATCCCAGCATTACAGAAGCTTAAACCTTTATTTTTCTGGTTTCATAACTACCTGCTACCCCACATTGGATTGTACAATTTTTTTTAGTCAGCACCTCAACAAAAATTAAAGTAAATTAAAATGAAGGGTGAGAACCACCATGCTGTGACAAAGCATCTAAACTAAAAATAATCACTCCTACCGCACCCCGCGTCCTCCTGGTAGGATGAAGGAGGGGGCCAGGCATCTGGGGGATGCAAAAAAAGCATCAGCTGAGAACATCTCTGTTATGTTTTTGTGGCCCATTTGGGGAGGCATGTCCATTTGCCAATGCATAGGAAAACGCTGCCAAGGTGTGTAATGAACCTCCTCTGAAGACTTGACCGAGGCTATTTGCAACAGGACTGGAGGGCCCCATCCAAATGTAAACAAGGCCCTCATGACTCGACTTGACCAGCATTCAGATGGAATTGCTTTAAAACCAAGTACTTGTTAAGTGGTTCTTCAGACTTATAGAAATAACTTTAAACTTGTGAACAAAATTTGGAATTTTTTTGTTCCATGTTTTGCCCTTCCTGCCCTATGTGTTTTGTTTTATTTTACATAACAGGTATTTCTCATCAAGCTGCTCCCCTAACCTCCCTTGTAACAAAGGAAAACAAATAATATTAATCAATGCAGCTATCACAGCTGATATAACACATACAACATTCCATATCCATAGTCACTCACCTCTCTAGTGAGAGAAGGAAGTGTGTAATCATCTGGCATTCAGAACTAAGACATTTTGTGTTTTTGTTTGTTTTATTTTTGCCAGAAGAGAGAAATTTTAAAATAATTGCCGTAATCTGTCACATCTGTCATAATTGTCATAATATACCCACACATGCTTTCTCTGAGTGAATTATGAGGGCAATTTTTCTCCCTTTGTCTCTTTTTTACCTCTCTGTCTCTGTGTGTTTCTGTCTGTCTCTGTCCATCTCTCTCTCTCTTTCTCTCCTCTTCTCTCTCTGTCACTTTCTGTCTCCGTCTCACTCTCTGTGTCTCTTTTTCTCCCTCTTTTCCTCCCTCACTCTCCCCATTCTTTCTTCTTCCTTCCTCCCTCTCTTTAATTTTTATTGTGAGCTCTGTCTCATTTGTTTATTTTTGCCTCTTCTTTCATTGGGAAACCAGAGGAACTTGGAGGATGGATTTCAATTTGCTAAGTTGATTTGGTATTACTGTTTTTCCCACTTAGATAGTTGGAGGGATATGTGAGATAATGCGTTTCTGTATTCCATTATCAGTGTTTAAATACCCTATTCCTATCTTTTCTTCATCTTCCTCATTTTATTCATATAGGCCCAAAATATAGTTCATCTTTTGCTGGCAGGAACCTTCTCATACATACACAAGGTTAATTTTCTCTGGGACTAGGGAAGTTGTTTTGGGGCTTTTTTCCCTTTTTCTGTCTGCAATTAGGTACTTCTCTGCAGCTGGGCTTATAATGCTGCCTATTGCACTAGATGGGTCTGTGTGGTTGACTCATCTTTTTGGCACATCCATGCTTCATCATGTCCTGTACACCGCAGCCTCTGTCCTTGCCTTTGACAAGCAGATAATGTAGGAACAGAATAGTCCTACAAATAATTTCCAAAATATATGAGCCAGCAATCTTTTAATCAGACCTTCCTACACTAAACAGAGTATTGATTCATTTGATAACAGTGATTAGCAGTCTCTCAGAGAAATACAAAATCAGTACCATGAGTCACCCATATTTTTTCCATTTTTATTAAGAGTTGTACAAGTCTGCAACTTGGTTTCTTTTAGATCTGGCCTCATTTTATTGTGTCTGCTAACCTGTACTAATTCAAGTGGCTGGTTTAACTGATGGAGTACCAGATTGGGAATTAAGAACTTTTAAACTTATTGTGTGACCTTCCCTAATGAGCTGACTCTGTGTATGCCAAAATTCCCTTATGGAGGTCATAATATCTGTCCTCTCTTTACTTCTCAAGGATTTGGTGAGACCCAATGTCATTTGTGTGAAGTCTCTCAGGGTGGTGATTATTCAAGGCTGATTACCTCAATGATGAGTATCGAGGTCCTTCATTTCACCTTTGACTTGACTCATCAGTCCTTCTACAATAGGAATAACAGAAAAGTAAACAAATAACAAAGATGAAACTTAAAAGTTTTTAGGTTCTTTGTGAATAATTCTTGGATCAAGTTGAGTGTGCTTGTGACTTGGAGAAGACAGAGATTGTTTGGAGATTTCAATTATCCGGAGATTCCAATTATCTACCCCTCTTATAAATAGGCTATATTCCATTGTTGTGTAACTAGTGGTCTGAGGGATGCTCCAAGACTCTCTGCTTACACTGACCAAGTCCCATCTTGGAGGCTGAATGTTGCTTCCATTTGTCTTTGTTTAGGTTTCCTCCCAAAATGGGTAACAGAGTCCTAGTTCCTATGCCTACACCCAATGTAACAAAGTATTTAGATAGCACAGCCTTCGTTTTACTTCATGGAAATGTGAAAAAGACAAAGGATCTCTGGGAACCCATAAACAGAACCCTTTGGAGGGTGGAGGTGAGAATAGGTCTATGATTTCATCTCTTTGGAGGGACTACTGATAAAGAACTTCCCTCAACCAAGGCATATCAGTAACTGTTTTGCAATATCAGTTTAGAGGTCATACATTCATCTTAGAAATTTGCCTGTGGAACTGACCGATTTGAGACTTGCTCAAGTTCATATAGATAATATGAATCAGAGGTGTGTTCTGAACACAGGGCATCCTGATTCTGAGGCCAACCTTCTCTCCACTACCATATTTTTCAAAGAAGTACATGAGAAAGCATTGAAATAACCCACTAGCTCCACTGGGGAGAGCTGAATTTAGGGCCATTGGGGTATCTATCTGACATTCTTACAAATCACTAACCTTTCCACAGGGTACTACATGGTCTCTCCTAGGCTCATAGTGTCATATTCTGTTTTGAATTCTTCCCAGAATGCAAACACTTTGGGGCTGCTGAAGGAGCATCCCCCTTCCTATCAGATCTACACTAGCAGAATAATTTGGCTTTTTTCTTGAAGTCGGATGCAGTACAGGAGCTATGTGGATGATCTTCTCTCTCCAAAGAGCATAATGCATCTGAAAATCTTTTTTTCTCTCTAGAAGGTCTGTCAGTTCCATTAAGTCTTGAACTTGGGGTTCCCCCATTAGTTTGCCCCCAAAATCAGAGACATCCTGGGAAATCTCTCTTCTCGACTCATAAGGTTAGATACTCAGATAATGCAACTCAGGGAATTTTAAAAAATTCTCGTCCACAGAAAAAATTGAGCTTCATGAAAATTGTCCTGAATGACCTGTTCAGGCTGAACTGGCACACATCCCATTTCTGCCTTTGTGATGGACTTCTTGTCTCTCTTATTTTTATTGATGTATTTTTGTTTTTATACTCCACTCGTTTCCAAAGAGCTCCCTCCTCCCTCCCCTATCTTTGAGACAAATATTAAAAGAGAAAAAGAAAAAAAGCAATTCATCAAAATGAACCAACACAGAGACTGTGTCAGGCAGCTAGGTGGCACAATGGATAGAGCATTGCACTTGGAGTCAGGAAGACCTTGGTTCAAATCTAGCCTCAGACAGTGACTCAGTTTTCTCTTCTATAGGGTGATAATAATATCTCTCTATCAGAGTTGTTGTGTGAATAAAATTAAAATGTTTGTTGTGTGGACAAAATGAAATAATATTTGTAAAGTGCTCCATAAACCTTAAAACACTAAGTAAGTGCCAGCTATTATTATATACAATTTTTCATCTCCATGGCCCCTCATCTGTACAGTGGTACATCTTCTCAATTCTTCTCTAGTCTATAATGTATTTTTTCAGGAGAGCCATAAGTGTTCTAGTCTCTCTCATCCCCCAAGCTTAGGAAGTTTTCTCTTAAGATCACTCATCTCAGGCCCCAGGCAAGTACATGCCACTCTCAGGTGACTCTGCCCCAAGTCCAGCCATTCCCAGTTGCTGGGTGAAGAGAGAGGCAGACAAAGGTTTCACTTCCCACAGGACCAGGCCCCCTGTGCTGCACATTGACCTGTCTTCTGAACAGGCTGATTTGCTTGCTCACTTTTATAGACTACAGAAAGCAGTGACTCCTTTGACACAAATCTGTCCTCTTGAATTCTCAACAAGTCACTCATCTTGGAGGCAGCCTTATTCCCATACAACCAATCATGAATTCTGTATCTCATGTGCGAGATGCCAGTGGTCATGCTCATGTCTCCATGGGAAGGTGCCCCACTTCAAGCTTTGGAACAAAGGCCTACTTCCTATAAGCTTATCACATTTAATTAAGAGAGTTCATTAAATGGATCAGGGATTTCCCTGATCAACCTCTCCCATTTGTTTTATTTATTTGTTTGGGTGGTTGTTTAGCTTTTATAAAGGAGTATTTACTTCAAAGCTATAGCAAGAAGTACGACATTTTCCCCCCAAAGTCTGGGAGGGTTGAGGGGAGAGGGATACTCTCTACTATTCCACCTCAGTATCTGAAGAGAGTAGACTCAGACTTAAGTTAGCTTCTACATAGCATTCTCCCCATCGACTCTACTTTGGAATAGAGCATAGTCATGAGGTGAGACTGCATCTTATCTGCTCCTGGACTATAGCCTGAAGGTTCTTCTTCAGGCCCTTGATGCTGGACTGGCCGACTGCTAGACCCAGCATGGACTTCACTCCCAGACCTCCTGGTGACTTGCTCTCCCAACCTTTTGAAGTATACAAAGTTGCAGCCATCTCAAATGTCTTTTACCTAAAACAAGAAAGAATAAACACTGAGACAGAGAACCAAGGCCCTTATTTATAGGCCACATATTGGCATCTAGTGGGAAGGAGTCGTATCAAACCCTTACCTGTTTTATTTTTTAAATTAAATTGTACTTACAGATCTACATTCTTTCTCCCACCTGCCCCCATTGAAAATGCAACTTTCTTGTCCTTCCCTCTAGAAGCAGTGACAGCTGTCCGCTGCCCTTTCAATCACTGTACCTGATGATGTCCACTTTAACATTCCTCTACAAATGAGGTCTGTAGGTTTGGAAATTATTCAGGGCCAACAGCCCTTCTCTATTTGAGTGATGTTTCCTAAGCTAAATTTGGGGAGTTGGCTGAGCTCTAGGGCTTTGGGTTCATGAAGACTGTTTACAAGAAAGCTGGTAAACTCTTGGGGGGGCACTTCCAACACAAAGGCAGGATTTAAGTTAGATATAAAGAACTTTGCTACAGTGAGGTTTGTTAGTCTATGAGAAGAAGTGATTGACAGAGACTAGAGAATCTCCTTCCCCAGGTGTCCTTAAAAATAGGTTAAGCTCTTATAATATCAAGATGCTTGAAGCAATCTTCAGATGCAGCAGGTAGAGGGGCTATAATGAATGGGTTTAGACCCTTGACATTGCAGGGAGTTCTTTGTTATTTTGTACTGGACGACAGGCGATGAGTAAAAGGTATGGGGTGGTGCTCTTTCTGTTCGAAAACATGTAATTTAAACTTCACCTTTGGCTTCCAGGCACATATTGTAGAATGAACTGTAGTTCAATCTGGTGAACTGGAAGTAAAAAGATCTGAGTCCTAGTCTTAGCTTTGCCATTAACTATTTAGGCTCTTCATTTTATTTTTCTGGGCCTCAGTTTCCTCATCTGTAAAATGAGAGGTTTGGATTAGATAACTTCTAAGGTTCTTCCCATTTCTGTAATTCTATGATTCGGTGGAGAACTAGACAACTCCATATAACCTGCTAAGCACCCATATTCTAAATTCTAAAAAAAATCCCAGTGTCCTACCTTCTAGGTTTCCCTAAAGACCTTTCTTCCACCTCCGTAGCTTTTGGAAGACTTTCTCTAAGCAAGATGCTTTTGATTATTTCTGCATAGGTCTGGAAATCTGAGTAAGTGACTGACTATTCTAACTCTATACTTGAGCATGCATTTGGATGTATGAAGAAACCCTGCAGGTACTTGGGAGCCAGAGAGTGCCTAGAGGGGAAGATCTTAAGGTTTTGCCACAGTTAAGAGGATTCCAAGGAGCCAAGACATAGAAGCCTCTCATCTTGTAGATCTGATCCCCAACCTTCCCTCCCCATTGGTGTGGGTCATCCCCACTCACTGTCCCTATCTTTATTCTTTTACAGAAAGCAGATCTGGCAGTAGCTGGTCTCACTATCACAGCCGAAAGGGAGAAGGTGATTGATTTCTCCAAGCCGTTCATGACTCTGGGAATTAGTATTCTTTACAGGGTTCATATGGTAAGAGACTTATTTTATAAGCATTTATGCCATTAAAGTTATTTGCATGCAAACACACAGTTATATGGTAATAATGAATGACTCATGGAAATATTTAGGTTTCAGACTGAAACGCAAATGTGCTGGGCTATTTTTTCTTCTGTCAGCTGTGTGGACAAGGAGCCGAAATGAGCAGAAGTCTCACTTATGGGCTTTTCTACATTAATTGCTTCCTCCTCTTTGAAAAGAGGATGGCCAACAAGGATGTTGAAGTTCTTGGTATATAATAAGGATATGATTTGGTCCCATTACTCATTCTGTTTCCTCTAGTAGAGGGACTATGACCTTGAAAGCCTTTACTCCAGAGAACTCATTCAACTATCCCCTCCCCTCAGCCCCAAGTCTTTCCTGATCCCAAACCTTCCAGTACATGGCAGTTGAATATGAAACCATTTAGCATGCAGTTATCTGATGAAATCACTGAGAGCTGAAGGGGACCTTGGGGATCACCCACCCACCCAGTCACCTCATCTTACAGTTGAAGAAGCTCTGGTCCTGAGCCACAATAGCATGTGCTCACAAGTGTGAAGAAGGCAAACTTGAATTCAAACCTAGATCCCCAGACTCCAAGTTCCACCCATCATGAACTCTAAAGAAAGCCAGTCTCAAATAATCCAAAACAGCAATAATCCAAACATCATTTATGTTTTCTTTTCTAACAAGATTTACTTTTGTAGTGATGCTTTACTAAGTAAATATTAAAGAGAATTTGCTTTGCTTAGAACACACACCAATTGGCGGGAAGTGAAGGTGTTTTATCCTGAGATAGTTTAGTTGGATGGACCTTGCAAATTCAGGTATGGTGTCTCGCAGAGAGTGGTATAGGGGCACTGGTACCCTCTCTTCAGACCAGAAGTATGCTGGGTGACAAGCGAAAGGCATGGCAGAATTAAGCACTGGCTATGTATAATCTACCAAGTAGATAATCCTTAAGCAGATAACCAAGAGTTGACTTTATATAGTTATCTTTTTGAGCCAGAAAAGCCTCTTTTTCATTCTATTATCCAAAAAGGCTCATTATGGATACTGTTCATATGGATTTCATTGCTACTTTGCATTGTCTCCTGCCAGTCATTTGAGGTACGTGGTGCCAAGGGCACTGTGGGCCCTGCCAATTTTCAGCTAGGTGTAAGAAGGATCCCAAACCAAAGAGGCAGCCAGCCTAAGATGCTTCTAATCTCCACCTCCTGCGGAATGTGCTTCCAGCTGTGTTCTGGAAGCAGGGTGTCACCATCCCCAAAACTGTGTTCCTAAGAGAACAGTGAAGGGTCTCAGTTTATAGTTCCTAGCCCAGCCTGTGCTCCAAATCTCTGGCAGCTGCTGAGATGATATCCAAATTGAACAGTAGCCTGACCATAAGCAGGAGAGAGCCTTTCCTATCTCACAGCCAAGCTTGAGCTCAACTGCCCAGATAGGAGTCATCCATATGCCACCACAGCCCCCTCAACTCCTGAGCTGACTCGAAAGGGAACGTGAAATAATCTGGAGGAAGAAACATTGTAGAAACTCAAAGAGCACCTAGACTACAGCAGACAGAAGGCAGGATTTATTTGTATCTAGCTCTCATTTGGAGGCATATGTGGATTATCATAGAATCACAGCATGTTGAAGTAGGAATGAATGGACCTTAGAGATTACCTGGGAGTGCCGTAGGGACATAGACTCAATAGTTGGCCAACAACTTAGTATAATAGGTGAGAAACTGAGGACCAAGCAGATATTACTCCAGGTCACATAGCTGATATCTTGTAAAGCTTAAACTCACACCCAAGTACTCTAACTCCAAATCTAATACCATTTTCCCACTGCCTATTCCCCCTTCTCCCTCATCTAGTACTAAAGTTATTTGCTTTGTGGATTATATATGCACATTGTTTTATCCCTCTTAGTCAACTTCTTTTATATTCATATGGCCTCTTTTCATATTGTTCAAAGTACTTTTATGTCTATATGTTCCCACACATAAGATGTTTTGTCTCCATTTTACTAATAAAGCACCAAGAAGACTGAGTCCAAGTCCAGCTTGTCCAAGGTCTCATTAGATCCTAACAACAATCCTATGATAGCAGGTAATATTATCCCAGTTGGCCCATCCTCCATCACTCAGTAACCTCTCTTCTTATGAGGTCCATGCTATTCATATCTACCCCTGAATCAAAATTCTGGTAGCTGTTGTCTACCCCCAGGCCATTCCCCTTCCTTCCTAAATAAATTAAATACTTTGCTCAAAATTTTTCTCTGCTCCCCAACTCCTGTCTTCATACTAGGGGACTTCAGCACATGTACTAATTTTCCCTCAAATACCATAATCATTCAGCTTACCAACCTATTCACCTCCTATGAGCTACTCCTCCACCCACCTTAGCACCAAGGCCTGTTGATTTCACTTTTGCATCATGTCTCAAATATTCCCCCTTCTCTCCTCTGACATTGCCCCCACTCTGGTGTAGGCCCCTGTTGCCTCATACCTAGGCTATTGCAATAGCTACCTGGCACAAGTCTCTCCCCACTCCAATCCACCCTCCATTCAGCCACTAACGTGATTTTGTTCCCCTAAAGCAGAGGTCCAATCATGCCATCTCCCTACTCATAAACTCCTATCATCCCCAAGATCAAAGACAAAATGCTCTGTTGGGCATTCCAAGCCCTTCATAGCCTAGGCCCTTCCTACCTTTCCAGTCTTCTTACCCCTTACTCCCCACCACGAACTCTTTAACCTAATGACAATGGCCTCCTGGCATTTATTCTGTCCCTGATTCCTGAAATACTCTCCCTCCTCTGCTCCAACTACTGACCAGCTTGGCTTTGAGTTCCAACTAAAATTCTACCTTCTGCAGGAAGCCTTCCCCCCAAACCCTCTTCATTCCAAGGCCTTCTCTCTGTTGATCAACCCCTATTTATCACGCCTATTGCTTGTTTTGTGTATGTTTGTTTCTGTGTCATCTCCTTCGTTGGGCTGTAAGCTCCTGAGGTCAAGTACTGTCTTTTGCCCCCTCCCTTTTCATCTCCAGTACTTAGCACAGTACCTGGCACAGAGCAGACACTTAATGTTTAGTGATTGATTGATTTTACAAATGAGGAAACTAAGGTACAGACAGACAAAATGATTTGCCCTAGGTCATATTTTTTGATTTAGTAAAGGAGTCAACAGTGAAATCTAGGTCTCCTGACTTCTAACTATAATAAAAATAAGTGCAATAATTGTAATTAGCATTTACATAGTACTTTAAGATTTATAAAGCACTTTGTAAATTTATATATATATATACATATATATATATATATATATATAATATCATTTAAACCTCCTAATAACACTAAGAATTAGGTGCTAGTATTATATTACCATATTACAGATGAGAAAATAGGTTATATGACTTGCCCAAGAAAGCATAGTTGGTAAGTAGCAGTAGAGGGTTATGAACCACAGTCTGACTCCAAGTCCACCCTCTATCTACTAGGCTACATAGCCTCCCAGTATGATGAGATTTCTACTGCACTACCCTTCCAGCTGATGTCTAAGACATTACATGTTTATGGAATGTCCATAAATATTTAGCATCATTTCCCACATTCCTACTCTATGAAGCCCTATACTTGGCATGTGGGACTCCTTTTAAAAAATTAGACATTCCATCTCTATTTTCCCATATTTGGTAGCCTTGTTCAGAGACAAATACATGCATAAGAAATGGTTGAAGAACACCTCCAAGATATAAAAATGTGTATAAACCATTGTAATGCAAACAGTCAAAGGCACCTCAGTGCTAAAAAGGTCTCAGATTAAAGGAAAGATCACAATGGGGTGGAATTAATCATGGAAAGCTTCCAAGTAGAGCTGACTTTTTAAATGTAAAATGATGGTAATATGGTAATATAGACCTAAAGAGAACACAGAAAGATCAATGTGAGACAGGGGAAAAAAAATCTTGTAACATATTTGCTAAGGAACCAGTTTTTTTCTTATTTTTAAAAATACCATATCTGGTTAAACTAATGTTTTGTGTCACGGAAACTATATGGTCCCATGTAAGACATGAATGTAAAACATTCATGGTAAGACACTCCCTTTTAAGGGAGACCTTTAGCTCAACTCCATTGGGTGAAATGTCAGGATGTGATAAACCACAATGTGATTGAGGTTGGAAAGAGAGGTTTTTTTCTCATCAGGTTATGAAAAAAATGAGGGAACTAACATCTCTTAAGTACTGTAAGCTAATTTAACTCCATGAAATCACATCTTTCAAGAGCCAGAAGGGACACTAGAAATTATCTGGTTTGACCCTCTCATTTTGCAGGTGAGGAAACTGAAACCCAGTGAAGTGAAATGACTTCTCCAAAGTCATACAGGTAGTGAGTAGCAGGAGAGATTTTGGAGCCCTGATCATAGGACCATAGACCCCAAGCTGAAAGGAATATTAGTCCAACCCCTTCGTCTTACAGAGCAAGAAACTAAGATGTGATAAGTCACCCAGGTACTATGAATCCAAATCTTTCCTATACTCCAAGCTGCCTCAGGCACACTAAGCTTTGACTAGTTTGCTAATTTTAATTTAACACCTCAAATGACTTGAAAAAAAAAAGCAGGGAAAGAAGAGTTAGTGGGAACAAGTAGCAAGCAATCTTATATAAGCTGGGGAGAGAAATAGAAGCATGTAGCTTGCTAAGCTTGGTTTTTACCTCAATTAGGCAGAAAGGGAGAATAATTCTGGGCTAGTGAGTCTAAGAAGAGCCTGAATCTTAGATGATGGAGTGTTCCTAGGAATACCTAACATTCATTCATTCCTTTATTCACCTATCCAGCTAATATTTCCTGAGGGCCTACTATGGTAAGATACTGCGCAGGTTGCTGGGAAGAGAACATCCTTGGGCTAAGCTGAGGCATTTTGCCACAATAGAGGGAAAACCAAACTGCGTTAGCTTCTATTGGAGAGGAAAGAAAAGGTTAATAGAAATAGGTAAGACTAAGCAGTCTCAGATTCTGTCATGAGTAACATTTAGAGTCTGAGTCAGTAAGTGACTCAGTTAAAATTATTTGGAAACATCTCTCTAATCTCATAGGGCTAAGTTAATGAAGTTAAAGTTCATTAGATAGATGCTTAATATTATTTTTTATAAATGTGTTCTAATTGGCAACTATCAGAGATTTACTATATGGAGCCAGAAAGACCCTAAAGAATATTTATTCCAATCTTCTCAGTTTACAAATGAGGAAACAGGTTTAGAGAGATGAATTGGCTTACCCAACATCACACATAATGATTAGCATAGCCAGACCTGGTCTTCCCTAACTCCTTTGACTATGCCAAAATGCCCCCTAATGGATAGTGATATCTCATATTTCAGGGGAATGCACAAGAAATCTCATGATTAGTGCTGTCTCACTGTAGAATGAGCCAACTCGAAAGGTAGTAGACGCCTCGCAACTGGAGATGTCCAGGTATGGATATGTACTTTGCCAGAACTGTTGTAGAAAGGATTCCTGTTTAGATATGGATTGGATTAGAAGACCTCTGAGATCTCTTCCAGCGCAGAGAAACAGATCACAGAGGAAGTGTTGGCTTTGTGTTGTCAGTCACCTCATGATAAACACTACACAGCCAGAAGTAATAGCACGGGCAGGAGACCACATAGTTTCTTTTAGAAACCAGCCATTCTGCCCTGCCCCTGGTTACACGGTAGCAAAGAGATGTCTGGGTTCCCTGAGGGAGACCCTAACAGTCTGACGGCCAAAGAATCAAGCCAACAGCTTGGGAGAGCCACATGGAAGAGACTTTGTCTTTCTTCAGTCTTCCCCCTTATTTTCTTGGGAACAAGGAGAATACAATGACAGATGGTTCAGTCTGTTTGAACACATGCTCAGCTCTGGCTTGGGCTAAGCTGGCCACCAGGGCAAACAGACTGCTCTTGCTTTTGGCTGTTGGCAGGACCCATAGAGAGAGTAGCCTGTCCACCTGAGGCTTCCCAGGACTCGAGATGTTAGAGCATCTCTGGACCAGGATGAACTGAGCTTCCAACCTGGTTAGATTAGTAGTTCCAAAAGCACAAGACATTTGTGGGTTCCACATACATCTTTTTCCCATGTCTCCAGGAGCAGGCACATGAGTCATACAAAAAGAACACTGGAAATGAGAGAGTTTCTCATATAACTGTCCCTACACACTAGTTTTTTTCTTGAAGCCATAGAATTTAAATCTGAAAGAGACCTTACAGTTCATCTAGTTCAACCTCATCATTTTACAGAAAAGGAAACCAAGACCTGAGGAGATTAAGTGACTTGCCCAAGGTCATATCAATATAGTGTTCAAAGGACTATGTTCCAAATATATTCCAAGACATGCAGGCCTCTCATGATTTTTATGGATGCCTGCAATTCTCAAATAGGCATGTAAATGAGTAGAAAAGAGCCATGGCATGGATAAACCAAAACAGCAGTTAGTCCAAAATATTTGGCATTGGGATGCAAGGTACAATCTCTTTTTTCCTAATGATATTTTTTCTCAGGGAATTCTATAATACCATAATGCTTATGTTCTCCAAGTCCACCCTGACTGATGATGGGAAGAGGCAGCAGAGAAGCCTGACAAATGACATGAGGGTAAAGCACAAATAATCTCCCAAGTGGATAACCCACGTATGGTAAATTGGGGATTGGGAATTTTATGGAAGTTATGGAATAATCTTCCTATGAGGCCTTTTAAAATCCCCACTGTATAAAGTTCATGTTATTGTGGTATCATAGATTTGGAACTGGAAAGGACCATTAAAGACCATCTCATCCAAGTCCTCCATTTTACGGATGAAGAAATTGGGGCTTTGAGAGATTAGGCAACTTTCATTTGGATCATAGGACCATTGATCAAGAGATGGAAAGGCTCTTCTGAGGCCATTTAGTCCAGTCTCCTCATTTTCCAGATAAAGAAACTGGGATGAGAATTGCCAAGTCTAGGATCACACAAATCTTAGCCCAGGTTCTCTGACTCCCATTGTCCACTACAGCATCTTGCCTCTCTGGTCTTCAATATCATTCCAAGTCATGCTGGTGTAAGCAGTCCCATTCTCCAACAACCCTGAACACTAAAAGATTGTCAGGTTCTTTGTTGACCCCCTTTACTTCCTACCTCATCTCTCAACAAAAAAAGAAAATAATTCACAGTTTTCCCTTCTGTCTCCTTAGCTCGCAGCTGGTGTTTCCATTCTCATAAAAAGAATAAGAAAGAGAAGAAAATGGAGAGTATGTGTATGAGAAAGACAGAGAGATTTTTCTTAAAGGGAGAAAATAAATGCCATTATTAAATTAATCCATAGAATATGCTGGATGTGTTACCAGCTTTTCTTCAAGAAGGTCTGATTCATTCCAGAAAGACTGTCTATGAAAATGAAGAACAATACTAAGTAAACCACTGAATCATTTCTAATACTGTCTAATACTCTGTTACAAGAAAATGGAAAACGAATAGATTTCTATTCCTTATAGCTAAGTAACACAATAGCCCATATAATGGAAATATGGAACTCTGAATATATAATCATTGTGACACGACATATTTATTGAGAGCCTATCTTTCAAGGAGCTCAAAGTGTTTTGCCAACATTACTTCAGAAACCTTTATAATTCAATACCCACCAACATTGGCTGAGGGACCCAATCTTATAAATGGAAGAAATGATGGATAAAGAGATGGACTGGCTTACCTAGAGTCACAGAACAAGTCAAATTTAGAATTCAGGACTCCCAAAATCCTGCTGTAAGACTTCCTTCTATCCAGATTCTCTTTTGACAAACCAAGATGGAGATATAATATGGTAGAGTTGAAAAGAAAAATATTGGCTCTGGAAGAGCCAGAAAACCTGAGTACAAATGCTGCTTCTGAGGCATTACTATCTGTATGACCTTGAGAAAATCACTTAAAATGAGGAGGTTGGACTACATGGCCTTTGGGGTTTCTTCGAACTCTAAATAATGACCCTATAAAGAAAAAAGGCCATCATTTAGAGTCATCTAATGGAAAGAAGGCTAAGCCTGTAGTCAGAAGATCTGGGCTCAGGTACTGGCTGTGACATTGACTAGTTGTGTGACCTTGAGCAAGTGTCTTAACCATTCTGAGTCTAGGGCCCTTTTACCTATTGTGATCTGTGCCTATGGAGGGAATTCGCACAGGACTGAAATACAGACCCACTTCAGAGGGTCATGAAAATCAAAGGAGTCAATGGATGGGAAAATACTTTGTAACTATACAGCCTTATATCAATGTGTTTCCTGATTTATTTGAGTTATTCAGGCAAAAGTCCCACCTGCATAACTCGAGTGAGAAGGAGTATTCTGTTGACCCTTAAAATTGACTTAATTGGTCATTTTGATGGTAAAGGTGAGTATGCAACTTGTTCAGGAACATAGTATTAAACAAAACAATTGAATGTAAATCCACAGAAGGCTTTTAGGAACGATTTCCCCTCTACCGGCTTCTGGGGACTGGCAGAGGGGGCTCTTAACTTGTGTGTGTCTGTGTGTCGGGGTGTGTGTGTGTCTGTGTGTGTGTGTGTGTGTGTCTGTGTTAAGGAGCCCTTTGGCAGTCCAGAAAAGGCAACAGACCTCTTCTCCAGATAATGCTTATAAATGAATAAGATAATAAAATATATAGATTAAAAGGAAACCAATCATAATGAAATAAAGTTATCAGTTTTTAAGATTAAGAGCCCTTGGTCTGGAGAGAGAGAGTCCTTCAGCTCTGGAACCAGTCTTATTGACATGTACAGCCAGAAGTGGAGAACCGAATTGAATGTGTAGAGCCCTCCAAAAAGCAAACAATCAGCCTACAAGATCTTCATCTGATTCTGGAGTTGGGCCACATGAGAAGGTGGGACTGTGTGGACTTTCCCACAGTTCAGGTTATGAAAGGATTTAGAGTAAAGAGTAGGAAGTAGTGTCTGGGATTAAATAACACAGTCCTGATTTCAAGTTGAGAAAATCACGATACAAAACCATTTCTGGACATGATGGGAAGGCTAAGGTGAGAACAAGTCCCAGACACTGGCATTTCTCATTTCTCACTGAGATTCCAGAACAGAAATGCTCTAATTATTTATCAGGAGAGCCCTAGGGGGAGCCCCCAGAATTCGTATGTTTTAACCCCTAGTAAATACAGGAGGCCTAGAGAGTATAACCAGATGGTTTCCTCCAGCCAAGCATCTTTAATGTAAACACTGTATGTCTCTGCAGGCTGGAAGAACAAAACCTAATTTCCTATCCATTGGGGGTGACAGCAATTAAAAATGAAGCTTCCTCCCTCCTTCCCTGATCCTCACTATCTCCTAGGACCCACAGCTGCCTGTGACATGGGCCTGGCATGCTCAGGCTTGTGGCACCAGAGGTGGGTGAAGTAATTAAATTCTCATTATATTTCCATTTCCTCAAATATGTGCAGAATAAAGGATCAATGAATTAAGAGATCAAAAAGGATCAGAGAATTCCCGGCTGGAAGGAGGAGAGTACACAGACATACTCACTCCTTATCTCCTTGGCCTCACTGCCACATTTCAGCCCACCTGGGTTGCTAGGTTGAATGCCGCTTCCTTTCATTTGGAGGGAAGAGGATTTAGGGGGTTATCTCTAGGATCCCAGATGACAAGTTTAAGTTAGCACAGGATTAGGAACCAAGAGAACTCAGTTCTAGTTTCAACAACTTTCCCATAGTGTTGATAAGAAGCTCTGTCCTTAGAATGTATTCAATAAAAATAATGATAAGGTATAGATCTATAATTTCACTAACATGAGAAATTCTTGGGTGAAGAAACTTCCTCTGTTAATGTGGTGGTACCTACAGCCCTAAGAGTGACTTGTCCAGAGACTTGGTCACTTGGCCAAAATTCTGGCAGTTGTTGAGTTGTATTGAATTACAGTCAAGAAGTCCTGCCTTCAAAAATCTCCAGCTTAATAGAAGTGACCTGATCAACATACAGTCAACATAAATATATATTAATCATTAATCATGAATAAAAATAAGTAATGATAAAAAGTATTTTAAGGGTATAGAATAGGTTGGATTATGCTATAGGAAAAGGAGTCATAGTAATCAAGCAGCCTTTTGGAAGAAGGATCATAGGTGGATAGACATAGGACTTAAAGGGACCTTGGAGTACAGAGAGTTCAACTTTCCATTTTATAAATGGAGAAAATAAAGTTCAGAGAGGTAAAGTAACTTGCTCAAAGTCACCCAGGCGGAAGGTGGCAAATGGGCTTTTCTCTCCAGGCTGACTCTACAGATCACACTAGGAGTCTGAAGGAGGCCTCACCTAAAGGGTGAGAGAGAAGCAACATAGAAGGAAGGAGGGGAAGGAAGGAGAAAGAGAAGGAGAGGAGGGAGAAGGGAAGAGGAGGGGGAGAGGGAGAGAAGAGGGGAGGGAGAGAGGAGGAGGAGGGAGTGGGAGAGGAGAGATGGAAGAGAAGAGAGGGAGAGAGGAAGTACACCTGTGAGGTCAGAGGCCAGAGAGGAAAAACCTACCACTTATTGTAAGATTTCATTTCATTTCTCTGCCCTCACTCCCTTAATCTTTCAGACAGAAAAATCTCTGCCCTTTGCTATCTCACACAGGGATTTGTGAAAACAAATGAACTAATAAACGTGAATGTGCTTTGAGTTCTTTAGAAAAATGGCACTGGTGCCATCCATCTTTGAGTAGAGTGTTATGTTTGGAAGGGAAATGCCCTATTTGGAAGAAACATCGATGGAATATGGTGATTTCTACACAAACATGGCAGGTGACTTCTATATATGTTCAGACTGCTTTGGGGCAATATTTCTAACACGCTCACGTGGAAAATCTCAAGGTTTGCAAGTAACATATTGACAAAATAGTAACATCTTTGGGCTCGGACCAGGTCAAGGCACTGCCGGGCTGTTTATTCTGGGCATGTCCTGGATAACATCGGCCTATCACAAGTTGAGTCATGCTACCCCTTGCTAACATGACTGAGATTATTGCATTTGAGTTTCATTTATATCTTGCTCCAGCTTTCAGTGATATTTTCTCTGTGAAAAAAAAGACTCTATGTGTGTATGTATGTGTGTATGTATATATATGTATATGTATATGTATATGTGTACACATACATACACACACACACTTTGATCTTCTAAGAATTTTTCCCAGGGTCAGGTGTCTTTCCTTATCACCCATAACTGAGTATGGCATCTTTAAATAGCTCTGTCATTTTCCTCAATTTCACTTATTCTAATATAATCAGGTATAGATTTCTGACATTGAGCATCTAATAGGGTTTCACATTCATAAATCAACAATGAATTGGTTTGTTTTCATATTTGCCCCTACTGAGATGGCACTGAGAGAGATAACATGGAGGAAACTAAAATGTCTAAGATCTTGGAGCAGGTAGATTCACCTTGAGAAATATTTGAATTCAGGGCGGCTAGATGGTGCAGTGAATAGTGTACCAGCCCTGGAGTCAGGAGAACCTGAGTTCAAATCCTGCCTCACACACTTGACACTTACTAGCCATGTGAACTTGGGCAAGTCACTTAACCCCAACTGGCCTGCCTTCCCCCCTCCAAAAAGAAAAAAAAATTGAATCCATAGGTACATTTGCCTTAAGAAACACATGAATCCATAGTTCAGAGGCAAGTGAAGTGGGTGAGAAAAAATGTGTTTGAAGGAAATAACCTCATCTTGAACACTAATTCTGCTGCTTTAGCAAATGAGACGACCAGGTCTTCCTTCATTTGGATTCCAGGTTCTGACTTCAATAGTTTGCCTAAAGATTCTTGGCATTCAGGAAAGGGAAACGGATTCTGTTAGCCAGTGATGAAAATAGAAATGACTTGCTCTAGGAAGTCTGATTCTATTACTGTTGAGTCATTTGCCTGCTGTTAGATAATCTGCATAGTGATGGGACTGGGACATCCCAAAACTGTCTTCTCCCTTGTTCCTTATCTTACAAGTCGGTTCAGTTGCCTGATTAGATCACCCCAGAGTATTCTCTGAAAGTCAAGCATGTATATGTATGTGCCGTGAGAAGGAGAACTTCAAAAAGTTTCCTGAGACATGGTAAATGCTAAAAGATACCTGATACTTGGTCTTACCTGTACTGTGAAGAGAAAGCTTTTGTATATTGTCTGCCCCAAAGGCCACTGGCATCATGCCATTATGCAAAAAGAAGGGCAGCACTATTCCCAGAGGAATCCAGGCAAACTTTGGGAGTTCCCATCCCAATCCTTGGGTGACTGATTGCATCACCCCTTCTTTCTGGGAGTTAAGAATATAGAATTCCCAGAGAGGAATGGAACCTAGGGAGGTTGGTATCCAGGACCCAGAGGAAGGAAATTTTGTAAAGAGACAAATAAACCAAAGGAAAAGGAGATTGAAGGTAGGCTATGATTGAACCTGCCAAATCACAGCAGGACTGCAAAGAGTTACTCCCTACCTACTGAGGCAGCATCTAATTAGTTGTGTTTTCAGTGCTTTGCACATAGTAAATACTGAATAAATGTTTAATGAATTGAATTGCATTGAATTGAGTTGAATTTTATCCATGGAGGAACTAGCACCAACCAAATGCCAGTACTCTGCATTGATTAAAAAAAAGAATACTCGAACATCTCCTGAGGACAAGGCTGTTTAGAAAAGCTCAGAAGGGACAGATTGAGTTTGACTTAGAATGGGTCCCTTCCATCATATATCTAGGGACAGATTGACACCAATCAATCACTAGCTGATGCAGACATTTCCCTACCAACATGAATAACAGACTCTTTTCACTGCATGGGAGAAGCTAGACATAGCATGTCATGATATAAGAGTGGGTAATGATATAATGTCATATTCTGTTATAATGACATGTCACTAAATGATGTGCCCTTGGCCACAAGTGAAAGCCCATTTGTTCTTTTCCACTGACTTCCCCTATCCTCTTCACTCTCTTCATCATTTGGATATATCTTTTGTGCCCTCATTTCACTATCTTGATAAGGATGACTAGAAGCCCACTTCGCTCCTGGACTCTGTTCCAAACTCCACCCCATAGCTCACATGGCCTTGGCCAACTCACTTTTCTGGGTGGGAAGAGAAGAGCATTTCCTTGGCTTTGGGATCCTCCTAGGGATTATCAAAGAGGAATCACTGTCATCATAGGGTAGCATAGGAATTAAATAGCAAAAAATATTTTATGAGCCCACCTACACTCCTCCAGAAATGCAGAGGCAATAAAAGAAACAAAATTGAGTGGGATTTCACCTCTGTGAACACAAGCTGGCATTCACCCTGGGGAGTGTGTAACAGCCAAGGTCAGGACTAGAGTTGAGTATTCATAAACTTAACTGCATTTCTTATACTTCTGTCACTACCCAGCCAAAGCCATCTCTTCAATCAGTTACCCTGACCCAGAGATCTCCAAAGTCCTCTTCTGGCCCCCAAAATTCATGATTTTATGATGGAAGAACAACCAAAGCTGGGACAAAATCTCCACTCATCACATCCTCTGCCTGGTCCTACCCAGGGTCCATTTTGGCTAACCATGTAAAGTGAAATTTCTTTCTGTGTTCATTTCTAGGGTCGAAAACCTGGTTATTTCTCCTTCCTGGATCCCTTTTCTCCTGGAGTCTGGCTCTTCATGCTTCTCGCCTATCTAGCTGTCAGCTGCGTGCTCTTCCTAGTGGCTCGGTACAAGCTTTAGTCACTTTCCTGTCCTTACACTACCACCTTGTGTCCAATGTGGGAAACTTCACAGAGAGGAGAAGAGGGAGGAAGTAAGGAGCAGGTGAAAGCTGACCTCTGGATCGAAATGGAGTGATCTGAGAGGGGCTAGTGACCTGATAACACTCTCCCACAGGGCTTCCAGCCTCAACCTGTCTCTCCATCTGTCCCTCTGCCTACTTGCAGACTTTTGTGTGCTCATACATACACACACACATACACACATGTACACAATATATACACATATACACACATATATATACTCACACACACATACTCACATTACACACATATACACACATATACACATACACATATACATACATACACATATACACACATATATACACATACACACATATATACTCACACACACACACACACACACACACACACACACACACACACACACACACACACACACACACACACACACACACACATACTGGGAGGCAGGTTTTGCCTGAAATGTCTCCTTCCCCTCCTGCTGGGAATGATTTGGAATCCTGATAATGAGAGATGGGTGGTGCAAGATCACTCAAATTAAGAGCTGTGCATTTGGCTGCCCCAGCCTCAGCCTGTGCCAGGATCTGCCTCAAAGTGCTGAGCGACAAGAAATGGAGCCTCAGAGACAGTAGTGGGGGACTGGAGGCGGCTGCAGCACAGATGGGGGAGGAGGGCCCACTCTTCAGAGAGATGATCACCCAGCTCTAGCCCAGAGATGCTTCTGAAAATATAGCTGCCCTTGTTACATTGGAATGGGAGGAGGGAGACTGAGGAGGGTAGGTTAGGGGCCTGGGATGGGAGAGGGCAAGAGGGTCGTAGAACAATAAGAAGGAGGATTCTTAGGAGCAGATCTGGGCTAGAAAGTCTGGTTCCTGTAGGAGGAAAAAAGAGGAGAATCCCCGTAAGGGTAATTTGTTCCGGTGTCCTATGGGGAAACCTTCACTTTTCCGTGGAAAGAAGCACCAGAGACGGAACCCCATTGTTTGTGAATTCTAATTATCATCATGAAAAGGTGTTTGCTCCGATAAAGGGAAGTGATTCCACCTTGGGCCAAAGGTGGTGCCTGATCATATTTCAGCCTAGAGTCAGTAGAATTGGGTATTTTGCCCCACATAGAAGCACCCTATGATTCTCTCCCCACCTTCAGACAATAGGAATAAAAATCCTTCCTCTCTGCCCTTTTCTCACTAATGTTACAGGGGCTAGGGAAACATACCGGTTGTGAAGGGCTCTCATATTTGTGCTAAGAACTCCTTAGGACAAACCTATATAAATCCATTGTTGATTTTTCTTGGATTCTGGCTTCTCCCATAGCAGCTTTTGGTTCTGACCTTTCACTTACTGACCAAAAACTTCTGATTTTGTATTGGATATGTTATATTTGGGGTGGAGGGAAGGCCTTTTCTAGGGGAAATTTGTTCAGCGGCCTAAGAGGAACCTACCTTTCCAGCAGTTTTTCTAATTAGAAAGCTGCTGGAAAGGTAAGTTCCCTCTCAGGCCACTGAACAAAAGTGGCCTAAAGCCCTGCCTCAAGACCCAGCATCCTGGGGGCTGGTCCAGCCTGCTTTAGAGAAGTTGCTCCATCCCACTCATCCCTTATAATCCAGGTCAGAATCAGGGTCACTAAAGAGCTCTTGGCAAATTAAATCCAGCCAAGTCAAAAAAGTGTGTACAAGCCAGGCAGCCTCCCCTCCCCTGGAGTCAGCAGCTGGTTCTGGGTTTGAAGGGAGTGAGGTGCAAACTGGTCTCTTCCCATTCCCCCTACAGGTGGGCTCATCTGTGCTGGCCCTCACAGGTATTGTGACTGACAAGTAACTGTTGTCACTGACAACTGGCAAGATGTTCAGGAACTAACATGCTATCTGATACCTCCCATCTCCATTTCACTGTATTGTTTGCTGCCAGAGATTGTGTGGGGGATGTTTTAGGCACCTTTCTGCCTGAATATCCCCCTTCCTTCTGCTCTCTTTATCATTCACTTCTCCCACTTCTAATGGAATCCTTGTAAGTGCCGTGATGCAGCAAGCAGATGACCATCACCCTCAGCCCCATGACCTGCGATTTGTCTGATGGTCTTAGAGTGTGGCCACCAGCAACACTTGCAGAGCCAGTTGTATAGCTGCTGCACTGTCCTGGCTACGGGCTAAAGATTTTCACACTTAATTTGTCCAGATTTGACTGAATTCAACAATTAATAACTCTTCATCTCTATCCCTTTCTCCCAAAACACACCTATACACTCATCAGCATTGTAACTATCACAAAAGATTCATTAGGTACTCAATTACTTGTACTATTACATGAAGCACAACCCAAAAATTTCTAGGCTCTGCTCTTTGGGAGCTGACGATCTAATAAAACATGCATGAAGGCCAGTTTGGACAGGGCGCCATGATGGTATTGGTGGCGATTTGAGATTGATAGGGCTGAGATGACAATCACTCATGTTTCTATAGCACTTTTTTCTCACAACTCTGTGAAGTAGGTAGTACAAATGTTATTACCCCATTTAGCAAATGGGAAAATTGAGGCTCAGAGAGGTAAGCAATGGGCCCGTGGTTATGTGACTCCTAGTTGCAGAGCTCAAACTCTTGTGTCCTTGCTGCTGCCTGTCACCCATTGTTCTTTCCACTGCAGTAGGGAGCCTAGTAGTATCAGAAACATTCCATTGAATTATGGACAGGCTATAAGCCATTTACATTATATACAAGCCATAGGTAAATGCATGCCAAGGACAGGGAACATGGATGAGGGAGGAAGAAAATGACTGAGGGACTGCCAAGGCAACATTAGGAAGGGTGAAGGAAAGAATACTTTATATGGGAAAAAGGACCCATTGAAGAAAGTTCATTTCAGAATCTGTTGAAATGATAAAAGGGGGAATGTATGAACAGGTTGAAGAAAGAAGGGCATTCAATGTATAAGGAGCTACTTAGAGAAGACTCAGTGGGGAAAGTGGATGAAGGAGACTTTCCCTGCCATAATTCATAGATTCATAGTTGGGGCAAAAAGGGGTCTTAGATTCAGACTCAAGTCCCCTGTCTTACAGAGGAAAAAAACTGAAGCTAACAAAGGTGAAATGATTGGCTTAAGGTCACCCTCAACTAGATCCCAGGTATCCTGACTCCCGATCAGAGATTCTTCTTCCTCCCCTCATCCCACCCAACCCCACCCCTAGCTGCCTCTTCTCTGGCCCCGGAGTGTGCTCACCATAGGCTTTTCTGTCTCCGCAGGTTGACACCTTATGAATGGTATAGCCCTCACCCTTGTGCTCAGGGCCGATGTAACCTTCTGGTGAATCAGTACTCCCTGGGAAACAGCTTGTGGTTTCCCGTTGGGGGCTTCATGCAGCAAGGCTCTACCATTGCCCCCCGCGCCTTATCCACCCGATGTGTCAGCGGAGTCTGGTAAGAACCAAAGGCAGAAGTGGGGCCAGGCACCAGGGATATCAGTATAGACCTATGGAGTCAGATTAAGAAAGAAAGCCCACTGTAGACGTATCCTCATTCTGGGAGTGTACAGCAACCCAATCTGTTTCTTCTTCTATGATAGACTTCTTACCCACTGGGAAATTCAAAGTCTTTTTGAGAAAAAGAAAACCCTCCAGGTGATATTCATAAATTGAGCCCTGGGAGCCATTCATTATCTAGATGAGATTTCTGAAGCCCTTGTTATCTTCCCCTTCTTTGCCCTAACTCTTTATATTGTATATGGAAGGGAATCATGGACTCACAGAGGTAGAAGAGGCCTTAGGGATCATAATTTTATCTTCTGCTTGGTGAATGAATCATCTCCACCTAGGAATTGGCTCCAATACATCCCTGAAATTATTAGGAAGTTCTTCTTTATACCTCCCTCTAACTTCTACTCCCCTTTGGAGCCAAGCAAAATGAATATAATCCCTCTTGACCTTAACAGTTTTTCAAGTATTTTAAGACCTCTGTCTTGTCTTCTCCTGCCTTCATACCACCAGTTCTTGTAACTATATCTCACACAACATGGTTTCAAGTCCTTTCTACCACTCCCATCTTCTTCTTCTGGACACACCCCAATCTATCAATATCCCTCCTAAAACACGACACCAGACCTGGAAATCACATTTCAGATGTGTCCCAACCAGTGCAAAAAGAAAAGGAACTATTACCTTTCTCATCCTGGACCTCTATTTTTCTATTAATTCTATTCTATTTTTCTATTAACGTAGCCTAGGTGGCACAGTGGCTAGAGTTCTAGGCCTGGAGTCAGAAAGACTCATCTTCCTGAGTTCAAATCTGGCCTCAGACATTTACTAGCTGTGTAACCCTGGCCAAGTCACTTAACCTTGTTTGCCTCAGTCTCCTCCGCTGTAAAATAAGCAGGACAAGGAAATGGCAAACCACTCCAGTATCTTTGCCAAGAAAACCCTAAATGGGGTCACAGAGAGTTGGAGACTGAAAATGACTTAACAACAAGGTTAAAAACTATATATAATATGTTTGTATGCATATATATAAAATGTATGTATATGTGTATTATGTGTATAATGTTAAGTATAATATGTTTGTATGTGTGTATATATATATATATATATACATATATACATATATATACACATACACACACACATACATATCCAAAAGGATTTTTAAAAAACACATCTGTAGAATACAGGTTTTTTGTTATAGTTTAGCTTATCCCTAAATTCAGATTTGCTTGGCTGCCGTATGTTAGAGCCCTGTTTTGTTTTGCTCTACCTCAACTCCATCTTTGTTGGACTATGTGGAAAAAGAACTTTGCCACACTTCAATCAAGAAAGAGGTGAGGATCATAATTCCTCTAGAAGCCAGGTGTGGTGGTATAGGAGGAATGATCTGCCTCAGAATCTAGAGGGAGTTGTGTAGCTCTGAACAGTGAAAACTGGAGCTAATAGAAAGGTAAAAAATTCAGAATTGGGAGAGCCCAGGCCTTCCCTAGATTCTGATGCCTTGACTCCTCTGGGTTTTTTCCTTATGAAACATTATTGTCAATTTGTATTTGGAGTTCTCTCTCCTTCTCTGTTCATCTTCTCTGTTCATATTTATGTCCCATTCTCCCTCCCTACCCCAATTCTTCTTTTATAACAATCTCTAGTCCAAGGGCAGAAGGATGCTACAGGTTGCTCTGCTGCCTGGTCCACTGGCTGCCTCAGTGAGAATTTAAATAGTCACACCCAGGTTGCTTGGTAACTGATCCAGAGGATATGTGGGAGTGCGGCTCTGACACTTAATAAGGGCCCGCCATGTGATGGATCCTGCACTGTCCCCCATTGGATTCCTTGGGCTTTTCTGTTGTTAAATCAGGATCACACCTCAGTCTATTGCCAGTGGAAGGTGGAGAGGGACTGGATACAGGCCATCCAAGCCAGGCTCGGTCTCTTCACTCAGAGTAAAGCGGCCTATGATTGTGGCATGTGAGTCCAAAAGAATGCCAACCTCACAAAGGGGATGCTGCCTTTATGCAAATACGGCCCTGCTGACCTGCAGCCATCCATAAAGAATGAACTCAGAGTTGTTTTTTCTAGTAGTAAGGTTAGGTTTGCAAATTTAAAAATGTAAACCATATGGCAAGGGGCATGTTTAACCTACTTAATAGAGCAAGTCATTTTTAATGACTTTATCATGTTCACGGTTGTCAGGGCTCATTGCTGAAGTTAAATGGGCTTTGGAAAAGAATTAGATGAATCAGTGAGTGCTGAAAGCAATAGGCACTTTTATTTGGCATATATAAGGGAAGGTATAAAAGAGAAGACCATGTGGCTTAACTAAAGACACCCAAGGAAGCCAGGGAGCAGAAACAACACGGAAAAGGTACTAGAGAAGCCCAATGAGCTCTTCGCGTTGAAGCCTGATCTGAGATACCTCCAAACTAGCAGAGCCTCTCAACTCCAGGGTCGAAACTAATATTTCTATCCTAGGGCTCTCACATTAGGTTAGGGACTAATACCTCCAAAGATGGGCTGCGAAGTAGCTGGGAAGGGATACAACTAGGGGTACACTATTGTCTTAGGGTGATGGCAGAGTGAAGAAGATCATGATGGTCTAAGACTCCTGTGTTCATGCTTCAAGGCAATGTACTCAGCACATGGGTTATTGCCACTTGCTGCTTCAAAATAACTCAGGAATTACTCTATAGAGTGAAGAGGGCAGCTAGTTGGCACAGTGTGGATAAGAGCTATGGGCCTGGAGTCAGGAAGACTTGAGTTCAAATCTAGTCTCAGATACTTCCTAGCTGTGTGATCCTGAGCAAGTCACTTAACCCTATTTGCCTCAGTTTCCTCATCTGTAAAGTGATCTGGAGAAGGAAATGACATAACCATACCTGTATCTTTGCCAAGAAAATCCCAAATGAAGAGTCAGACAACTGAAACAATTCAACATCTATAGAGTGAAGAGAGGTCTTACTCAAACAAGTCTGATTGGTTTTCTACTCCCAAGGTCACAGGCAGTAGAGAGGTAAAAAGCCACAAAAGTAGAAATTTCTACACATGGAAGATCCAGATTTGAGGAATGAAGGGGGATGGGGGGAGAAGGATCCATAAAAAGCACAAAGCAGGAATAAATGTTACTAAGCAGAAGGAGGAGACATGTCTAGGGAACAAATGGCATGTTGAGCTGAAAAAGATAAGGCTAGTAAAACAGAGGTTTTTCTAGAGTAAAACAAGTGTCTATATTTCAAATTATATAGCCAAATACAAAAGAGGCTGATCCATTACTTAAAACAGGCTCTTTATATTCTCATAACAAGCTCTCCGTTCTGCCTTCCTAGTTCCCCAAACCAATGGTTTACATTTGGAATCTATGGTTGTGATATGGTCTGTGGTATCTGAACTGAACCAAGTTACTTGGACAACCCTGGAGTTATATCCAGCAATCAATCCAGAAGCATTTCTTAAGTACATGCTGAGCTCCAGTGTTTGGGGATCCACAGACAAAAATGAAATGATCCCCGTCCCCAAGAAGCTTACATATTCTACCAGGGTAAAAACCTATACGTAAATAAATATATGCTACACATGTACCCAAAATATCACTAACAAGTTGACCTTAGCAACCCTAAATAGGAAATTTCCTATAGTTGATCTAGGCAGTTGTGGAATCTACTTAAAAAAGGATCCACCACGGAACCAAGGCTTGGCAACCTTTTAAAATGTGATGTGCCAAAGGTCTGACCTATTTCCACTAGTGGTGTGTGTATATGTGTTGTGGGGAGAGGGAGGAGCTGTAGGAACAAAAAGATATTGATTTTATGCTAATGAAAGTGGGAGATATACTATAGCCCTCACTCCTGTGCCTTGGGCTATTATAAACTATTAGGATATCAATATTTTCTGAAGAATAGCCTCCTGTTTCCTGCCAGGAACCTGAAGCACCAGGGTTCTACCGCTGCCACCTGTCGCCATTCCGTTTTGGCAATGAATCATTCAGTAAACATTTAGTAAACACCTACTATGTACTGGGCCCTATGCTGGATACTAGATATAAAAATTCAAAAATTCAACAGTTCCTCCTCTCAAGGAATTTATGTTCTTTTGGGCAGATGATGACACAGGAGTCAAGCAAAATGGCAGATTCACACACCTTGTTCCCTCTTATCCCTTCTCCAGTCTTTTGATCAACTTTTCCCACATACAGCAATGTGGTAGAATAGAAAGAACACTGCCATTAGAATCAGGAGACCTGGGTTCAAATTCTACCTAACATACTTTACTAGCAATGTCACTTTGGATAAATCACTTCACTACTCTGCTCTTCAATCTCTTATCTCTTATGTGGAAATAATAATACAAAAAACTACTTGCCCCACAGAGTTATTGTGGGAAAAGTGATTTGTAAACTCAAAAGTGCTATCTAAATTGGAACTCTTGTTGGTATATAGTGGAAAGGGCTCTTCCACTGGATTAGTAGTTGGGAGAATTAATCCTGGCTCTACCATAAACTCATCATGAGATTCTGGTGTTATCATTTCACCTCTGTGAAGCATCTTAAGAGTAAGGACTGTTGGTTTGGGAGTTTTCTTTTGTTCTTTTTTTGCCGTTATGTGTATTCTCTGTGTTTGTGTTATGGTACTCTATAACAGGTGCTTAATAAATTCATTTTGGCTGATTCTGGGCCTCAGTTTCCTCATCAGTAGGGTGAGAGATTTGGACAAGATAGGTCTTTAAGATCTCTTGAGGTTCTAGATTATGTGATTAACCTCCTCTTTCTACCTCTTAATCATGGCTCAGAGTCTCCCACATTCAGGAAGCTTTCTTCAGTTATTTACAGTCCAATGCCGAAACATCAGTTCAATGTCTGATATACTCTTTCATTTCAGTGCCATTTTGTGCTTATATGCTTCTGTTGGTTCCACCTTGTGGGAACCTGTCTTATCTCCCCTACTCCTTTCTTTTTTTTTTTTATAATAAATTTATTTTATTAAATTTTTTTTGAGTTACATATTTTCTCCCCGTCTTTCCCCCGCCCACCACCCCAAAACAGCCATCCCACTGTTTCCCTCCTCCCCCAGTCTATTCTCTCCTATGTCACTTTTTGGTAGGGCAGGATGG
>CM053582.1:267994237-268013654 GCA_028627135.1 Pseudochirops cupreus
GGCAGACTGGATAATAAAGACTCCAAGACCGAGGCCCAAGACCGCGATCCGTCCAGGCCACTCAACGTGAGAGCTCTGGCCGAGAACAATCGCTCAGTCCCCCTGCTGCCTGCAGGCCGTGGGCGGAAAGCTGCAAAGCTGAGGCAGGTGCCAAACCTCTGCCTTTTGCTTTTCCACTCTGGAGGCCTTCTGGCCAGACTGCTTATCTCCCCCTTTCACAATTCCCATTCACAGCTGGCGCTAATCCGCTCAACTAAAGCTCCTCTGCTCCTCCCGTCCAGCCGCCCCCGGGGCACAGCCGCGGCTTCAGGCCAGGCTGGTTTCGGTTCGCAGTGCTGATATGGTTCCTCGTAGCCGAGCTGACTTTAGTGGGAAGTATCTTTGTGTGCGTTTTGGAGTTCTAGGATTGGTTTAGAGTCCTGTTTTATGGGTATTTTGGGGTGGCTATGTGAGAGCTGCGATGTGTTGCTGCTGCTACGCCGCCATCTTGGCTCCGCCCCTCCCCTACTCCTTTCAAGACTATGAGCTCTGACAGGAGGGAGCTCTGCCCTTCCCTTCATACCTCCAACACATAGCCATGCACCCTGGGGGCACTCAGCTAACAATTGATTTACTCAAGTCCTTTCCCATAGGTGGGCATTCACTCTGATCATCATCTCATCTTATACGGCCAACCTGGCAGCCTTCCTGACTGTACAGCGCATGGATGTGCCCATCGAGTCTGTGGATGACCTGGCTGACCAGACAGCCATTGAGTACGGCACAATTCATGGAGGATCCAGCATGACCTTCTTCCAAGTAAAGCTTGCTCTTTTACTCAGAGTCTTTGGGGTTTGGCAGAGGGAGGAGAAGGTGGAACAAAAGTGAGATGATTGCTGGAGAGGGAAAGTCTCTTTCCCCAGCCTTTACCTGCTCCTGCCATGCCTAACATCCAGTCTAGAAACCACAGGGGCTCAACTGATACCTGCCCAACAGAATAGCCAGTTCTGGAACAAGATCAGAAAAGGCTCTTGGATAAAGGTAACCTCGATGCTCTGAACCTTGACCTGACAAATCCACAGAATCTTTAGACAGGAACCTTCTGTATTTCCCCCACAGGGTTCTCACCAAAGTCCTGAACACAGAGTCCTGTCTGATCTCCAATACTACACTTACCTTAATCCCATTAGACAAGTGAATTTCCTAGTTTCGGGTTCTCCTGGGAAGACTTTCCACACAGCCCTGTAAATGTCTAGCCAACCCACCAGTCAAGAAGTTCATTTTCATCTCTAACCAAGGTCTAACATGACCCCATCTTCCTAGTTTCCTCACAAGTCACATTGGATATAGCTTTAGAGAACAGCACATTAATCAAGCATAGAACTTGGCCAGCTTCCCACCACTCTCTGCTTGCTTATTATTTGGCAAGTAGAGGCTGGTGTCTGATACTGGATTTAAGGATCAGCTTAGGACCAAGGGTAGGTCACTTGAGCCTCCTCTTCAGATGATGTCTGTTTGGAAGTCACTGCTTAAAGCACCTTAGTTCAGTGGTTCCTATTTCACCTTAGTTCATGTCATTTGGTAATGGAAGTGCTAAGACCAGAAGTCAGTTTCCACCTGTCTCTATTCAGGGGACTAGACATTGGTAGACAAGACAACCTAAATCCCCAGGCCCCAAGTTCAACAGATTAATAACAATGATGATGATGATGATAACAACAGGACTAATAGCTGGCACTTTAAGGATTGCAAAGCCCTTTACAAATGTTATCTCATTTGATCCTCACAACAACCCTGGGAGGTAGGTGCTGTTATTATCCCTACTTTACAATTGAAGAAACTGAGGCAGACAGAGGATAAGTGACTTGCCCAGGGTCACATAGCTAGTAAATATTCAAGGCTAGATTTGAATTGCAATTCCATATTTTTTTTTGCCATCTACTACAATACAAGGCATTGTGCTAAATTTTTGGGATAGGAAAATAAAAAAATGATACAGTCCTTGTCCTAAGAGGTTTATAATCTACAAGGAAGGAAAATGCAGCATGTTCACAAACAACTCTGATAGAATGGGTAAAGAAGAGATTCAGACAAAGTGCTCTGTGCAAACTTCAGTAGGGAGAGCTCCCTTTGGGCTATAGGGTTCAGAAGGTTTCATGGAGGCAACAGCCTTGAAAGAGTACTACAATAGGGTGAATTACAATTGCAACCTCACCCAAAGAGGGAAAGGGACTTTGTTTTGGGAACAGAGAATTACCTGCACAAGTGAGCAGGGAGAGGGCAAGATGAGATCAGCCAGCAAACAGACCATCATGCCTACCCCCAGGAGAAAGTGTGAAAACACACATGACCCTCCCAGGCCACCAGACAAATGCATGTTTGATCTCCAGGTTAAACCACGTCCAGCCAAATCTCACAGCAGCTTCTGACCTCAGTCTGCTTCCTCCAAGGTCTTCCATCTCTTAAAAATGAGAAGGCACTTTTGCATGTGATTTCTGTGTTGAAATAGTTGGGGAAGATATCCTGACTGCTAGGGTTATCAGTCCCAGCTTGTTTCTCTCTTCCTGAAACCCATTTGATTCTTCCTTCATTATTACCACCCTCCTATGTGCTCTTTCCCCAGAATTCCCGATACCAGACATATCAGAGGATGTGGAATTACATGTACTCTAAGCAGCCTAGCGTGTTTGTGAAGAGCACAGAAGAAGGAATTGCCCGGGTGCTGAATTCCAACTATGCCTTCCTACTGGAGTCCACCATGAATGAGTACTACCGCCAGCGAAACTGCAATCTCACCCAGATTGGGGGCCTGCTTGACACCAAGGGCTACGGGATAGGGATGCCAGTTGGTATGCAGAGATGGAAAATCCTTTTTATGTAGGTTCATCCAGAGAGTCAGAGGATGTAGAAACAGGAAACAGAGCCTTGAAGTTGGCACCCCTCAGTGGGTACTGACAGAATTAAAGAAAATATGACATTGGTCTATGGGCACAGAGCAAAGCAGGGTATGGATTTGGAAGGACAGGTGGCAGGCAACATGTGCAAGAGAGTTCCCTGGTACTCTTGCTCATTGCAGAACTGTAGCTGACAGAACATTTAAGCAGAATAAGTATTAGAAATAGTATTGATGTATCCAAGCAGGCCAAGATCTTGCTGCTACTGCTCAATTTGGTGAGGAGACTTCAGAGATCATCAATCAATACAGAAACATTAAGTACCTCTATAGGCCAAGCACTGTGCTAGGCCCTGAAGCTATAAATACAAAAGTGAGACAGTCCCTACCCTCCATTACCTTATGTTCCATTAAGGGGGTACAACATGTCCAAAGATAAGTAAATATAGTAATATATAAAATAACAACAGAAACAGGAAATTTAAGAAGAGAAAAGAGCTTAAGGGGAAGGTAAAGAGTTTTGTTTTGGACATACTGAGTTTAAAAGGCCCGTGGAACTTACACATGGAGAAATTTGGTAATTCAAGATGAAAGCTCAGGAAAGAGGCTAGGCCTAGATGGATCGATCTGGGAGTCATGTGCAGAGAAATAATAACTGAATTTATGGAAACTGATGAGATTATCAAGAGATGGTATATCAAGAGGAGATAAAATGGTCCAGAACAGAGCCTTGGGATATACTTACAAGGTACCCTTTGACAGCAAATAGAGAAATTAAGGAGTGGGTTTAGGGGGAAAGATAATGAGTTCTGTTGTGAATATGTCAAGTCTGAGTTGCCTACAGGGCACCTAAGTGAAAATATTCAGCAGCTGGGGAAGCAAGATTGGCACCCAAAAGAGAGATAGGGCTAGAACCATAGATGTGCACAGAGGTGATTCCTGAAATACATGGGAGTTGCTGAGATGACAAAGAAAGAATAGATTGAGAAAAAGAAATAGCCCAGAACATAGTCCTGGCTCCCCACATAAGTAGAGGTGGGGATTGGGCAGGGGAAGGGTTAGAATATGAATGACTCATGGGGGTTGTGTAGCTGCAGTAGTCTGGACCCACTCATCATTTTTCTCTTATCTTTGTCTATGTGTGCTCTGCTGGTTTCCTTACCAGTGGGAGAGGCAGCAAAGAGGGAGTGTGTTTGTGCCCCTTGGGTTGTCTGTGTGCTTCTGTAACTGTAATGTACTGCTCTAGGGTCTGAATCCAGATCACCCCTTTAGAGGAATTAGTAAAGTAGCCAATATATCTGATTTAGGCTAGAGCCTCATATCTGACTCTACCAGCTGAGACCACTCCCTTGTCCCTAGTATATATAGAATGTAATAAAGTCATAGAGGAATGTTGAACTCCCTGTTATTAAGAAGCTAATTATGGACTTGATAGATTCTCTAGGCTTTTTATATTCTCCTCCTGCTGTTTGCCTTTTGGTCAGTTCTCTGCTTATTACCACCTCCACTAACTGGGTATGAGAAGAACAAAGAGGTAAAACCTCAAAAGAATTAATTTTTCCATTTGTTAATATCCCTGATGAAAGATTTAGTAGAGAGGGAGAAGGACATTTATTAAGTAAGATGGTTCTCAAATTATTTGTGGATTTCATTAATCCTTGTTCTCCCTATCAATATGTGTAATTGAGAATGGAATGTATGGTTGAAATTGACTGGGATGGGATGGGATGGGTTTGCCCAGTTTGGCCAGGTAGAGTTCTGGAATTTATCCAGTGGGATCTGGGGCATAATTGAGCCAGCAGGTGGTAGTAATGGCTGTGTAGAAGTGTGATGGAGATGTGGAGGCCAGGGTTTTGGTTTGGAGCTTAGGAAGATAGTGGCGGTATGGGTTAGGGTCAATGTTGGGGGAACTTGAGTCAAAGAAAGACTATATAAAAGATAAATTGGAGATTAAATGATATGGGGACCAAGACTACTCACTGAAGATGGCAAGTTGAACATGTAGAGGAGAGCTCCCAGACTTGATGACATGAGAAAAAGACATAGGTGTGGTAAATGAGCTGGGAGGCAACTGGAGAGACAAAAAGGATATTGTAGTAGTACCTGGGCTAAAACCAGACGCAACAGCTTCTGGAAGGTGTGCCTTCCCTCTCTGCCCTTGACAATGGGATCAATTAGGACAATTTCTTTGTGGTCCTAGAATTTCCTCCAAATTGGCCTGGGATGATAATGCAACATCCTCAGTTTGAAGGGAGAATTCTACCAGGGCCAGAATTAACATGACCTTCTCAGAGACCTCAGGACTCCAGCTCTCATATTGGTCTCCATGGGTGGGACCAAAGAACCAATAATGAAACACTGGCCATTAACTCCAACACTAATATACAGACAGTGAAACATGCCAACAACTCTCATCTCTGAGATGGCAATGTTTTCTGGCTTCCTGAATGCTGTCCAGCTAATGTTCCTTCTGTAATGCCCACCTTCTAAGTTTGACCCAACCTGTTAATCCTTCCAATGGAGGGTAAACAGAGGAATAAATTTAGGTGCTTACTAGGTGTCCTGGGGTTAAGAGCTTCAGGGAAGAAGCAAGAATGATGATATGAATGTTGGAAACAAGGGTCTGGCACAGTTGTGCATTGACTTTATTCATGTTACACACCTTGTAATAATATATGTAATTAGTGGTTAGCCCTAATTATGTGTACCCAACCAGAGCTCAAAGAACTTTAGACCTCTCTGAATATTTATCCATTTCAAGCATGTTTCTAATTTTGTCAAATTAGGCAACTTCTTCAAAGATTAAAAGGAACAAGAAAATGAGCAAACACAATAATACAGGATGTACCTGAACTGTCCATGTCAGTGGCACATTAGTTCTGTGAACTGTATATCCTAGTAAATTCCATAAGGTCTTATCATAGCTTCTAGCTGTATTTCAATTTCACTGGAATATGTTAAAACAATAGGTCATACACCATCTGAAAACATTTTATTGGCTGCCATTTCATTCCAGTGCGACTGACTGAACCATGAATTTAATTTGAAATGCATACTTTATTATGTATGAATCTAACCGAATCCTACAAAAGTCAGACCCACTTGCGAAATCTTGATTTTTTTTTCATGACTAACCAAAAAGGGAGGATATTTCATGATCATTCAACTCAGTTTGGTATAGTTGTCTCGGGATCTAGTGACCTTCATTCAAATCTTACCTCAGAGTCTTAGTAGCTCTTTGACCTTGGGCAAACTCTTGGAGCTTGGGTTTTCTCCCATTTGTACTCTGCAGACCTTCCTCCAAAGAAGTAGTGAACATTTCCATTATATAAAAGCCTCTGTATAATATCTGTAAAATGGCAATGAAAATACTTGTACTATCTATCCACGTTAAAGGGTTTTGGTGACAAAAGTGCTTTGCAAACCTTTAAAGCCCAATGTAAATGTGATTTGTTGTCATTCATTCAATTCAATGGACATTGGTTAAGTAGTTCTTACACACAAGCCACCATGTAATGCACTGGGACTGCCAAGACCAAAATGAAATGACCCTGCCCTCAAGGAGCTTCCATTCTTCCGGGGGATACAACGTACACACAAATAAGCAAACCCACCATTCTTTAAGGAGGGAGAGAGCACTCATATCTGAGGGAGATGAAGAGAAACTTCACAGAGGTGGAGGCACCAATCATGACCTAATATTTGTTCACAGCTTTTCATTCAGTCCTCATCATTTGTTCTTTTACTCCAAATGCAATGTACTGTTGTTGCTCTATGAAGTCAATTAAATGCCCATACCCTCTAGAAGTTTACATGCTGAAACCTTATATATTGACATAGTTGTGCTTATGGAAGAACATTGTTAGCAATATCACCATAAGTTTCCACTTTGAGACATCTGCCAAGGTAAATGGACAGATTAATTGTACTTTCCACTTTTAGATAATTTCTTAGTTTCAGGATTTGGGGTTTTGTCCCATACTGGCAAACTGAACTTTCTAGGATTTCATTTGACCTTATTTTTCTGATGAAAACTCAATTCCTGAACCAAATATAATTGACAGTACTCTGTTAAAGATCAGATTGTGCTAAGCAATCTTGCTGGTTATCAAGAGAGGGAGAAAACAGATTGGGGTATGTGGGAGGTGGGCTTAAGCTGAATTCAGCTGAGCACTGTGAAGTTTGGGGGATGATGCCGAGTTGTTGGGTTCTCTCTGCTGACAGACATGAGAAAGTTTCATTTATTATTCTCCAGATTTTGCTTTCATCACTCTGTTGCTACTCCATGTACATAACCGAAGGAAAAGAAGGAAGGAAGGGAGGAAGGAAGGAAGGAAGGAATGAAGGAGGAAGAAGGAAGGAAGGAAGAAGGAAGGAACGAAGGGAGGAAGGAAAGAACGAAGGGAGGGAGGGAGGGAGGGGGAAGGGTAGAAGTAGAAGAGAAGGTGGGGAGGGGAGGGAAGGGAAGAGAGAGGAGGTAAAGGGAAAGAGCAAGCAAACAATTGCTAATTAATGTGAAAGACTTTTCTTATTTCTGAATAAATTGCCTGGTCATCAACTGGTTAGAGCAAAAGTCAAAATTAACACCAAAACAGAAGAAAAGATAAAGATGAGGAGGAAAACTTTAACCACTATAACCTGCTCAAGCAAGCTATTAACAGGAAAGAAAAAAGGAAAGAAAGAAGGGAGGGAGGAAGGGAAGAAGGAAGGAAGGAAGGAAGAAGGAGGAAGGGAGGGAAGGAGGAAGGGAGGGAAGGAGGGAGGGAGGAAAGAAGGAAGGAAGGAAGGAAGGAAGGAAGGAAGGAAGGAAGGAAGGAAGGAAGGAAAGAAAATGCACTGATACTGATGATTGCCATATCCTACAATAGTTTAATAGATATAAGCAGTCACCACAATACAACACACAAGCCAAAAGAACCCCAAACCACTATGGTCAGCAATCTCTTTTCCAGTAAGAAAGGCATGGCAGCCTAAAACAGTAACTGTTTAGAATATAAACTGATTATAAAATATTATCAAGGAAAATGATATAAGATTACCAACCATGTTATTTCAGAAAACAGTCAAAAGCAGTAAAGGAGAAAAGTAATGTGCTGAAAGTTTGGCATGAGAGCCGAGTCACATCATTCCAAGAGCGTTTATAGATTAACCTGCAAAGAGAGCAACAGACAGATGAAAAAGGAAGCACATCTGCCAGCATTTTTATATAACACTAGGTTCATTATCAGTGAAAGCAGAGACATTTAAGGCACTATATGAAGAAATGGCCCTAATAAAAATAAAGACAAGCAGAACAGCAGAGCCAGAGCTATTCTACACGGAAGAATGCTGTGCTGGCAGGAACACACTTTGTAAAGCACTAAAGGATTGATAGCTTCAGATCCAATTCGATCAAGTTGTTTGCTTGTTGGCTTGTTTGTTTTTATACCAGGTGCTTCCTATATGTCAGAAACTGCACTAGGTTCTGGGGGTAAAAAGAAAGAAAAAGAACAAGGAACTTATAATCTACTGAGAGAAAGCAACAGGTACACAGATAAATAAATACAGAGTATTTGGAGGTACTGAGTAGAGAAGTAGTAAGTGAGGAAATCAGAAAAAGCTTCAAATAGGAATTAGTGAGGCAAAAGTGAGGAGGGAGAGCGTTGAGTACAATACTCAAAGATACAAAGATAGGAGATCATATACAGGGGAAAATAAGTACTTCGTCTTGGTTGGGATATAGATTTTGTGATTTGGGGCAGATAGGTGGCACTGTGATAGAGCGCCAGGTCAGGAGTCAGAAAGACTTGAGTTCAAATCCAGACTCAGATACTTACCAGCTGTGTGACCCTGGGCAAGTCACTTAACCTCTTTGCCTCAGTTTCTCATCTATAAAATGAGCTGGAGAAGGAAATAGCCAAACACTCCATTGTCTTTTCCAAGAAAAATCCCCAATGGGGTCATGAAGAGTTGGTCATAGATGAAATGACTGAACAACAACAAGATTTTGTGAGGAATAACATAAAATCAGTCTGAAAGTGACATTGGATACATATTGTGAATGTCTTTAAATGACAAACAAAGGAGTCTGTATTTTATCCTGGAAGTAATAGGGAGTCACTGAAGCTTCTTTAGTAGGGTAGTAACAAGATCAGAGTTGTGTTTTATAAGCATGAGTTTGACATTTGAAATTTATATGAAAGGAGAGAAGACTCTGGACAACGAGAAAAAGCAAAGACTGCTTTACAACCCAAAAAGGGATCCAGAAGACATCAATAACTACCAACCTCCACACTTCCTTTCTCATCTCTATAAAATCTTTATGAGAATGAGTTGCACATGTATCAAGGACGTCCTTGGTGAAAATGTAAGAGAACAGGCAGGCTTTCACAAATTATTTTCTATAGCAGACCACATATTCATAGACTCAATTAACTGAAAGGTACAGAGAATATGAGATCCTGCTGTGTTTATTATTTGTTGATTATAGGAAAGAATTTGACTCAGCAGAGCAAAACACGGCCTTAAAGGCTCCCCCTCAACAAGGTGTCTCTCATGCAAATGTTAAAATTGTCTAAGGTTCCTTAATGGGTTGTTCTATGGTTCTCTGATTACCAATGGAAAGCAATGGAAAAAACAAGGAGCCATGTACTCACCAATAGTGTTCACAACTCCTGTGGAGAAACTCCTACAGAGCCCAAATGGAAGAGGACCCTATAAATAGCAAAATCCTCTACATACTCTAACCTGAGGGTGACATTTTGCTGATTTCATCAAAACCAAAAATATTACACAGTCTCTTCCATAAGATCTATGGATATTTAAAAGAGATAAACTTGAAGGTTCATATAGGGACAAAAAATGGTGGGTGAAAAGTACCTCTCATCCAAACTCTGATATGCAGTTGGGTGGTCAGTGACATTTTTAAATGGAGGTTCTGGGAGCAGCCCTCCAATCAGAGGGTGTGTCCCCAGGGTCAGAGGGTATATCTGAAGGATTTTGGTTATGGGAGACCAGACCAAATGTTGAGATTCCCTTCTAAGTTATTTTAGTACTTTACTCAATGCTCTCTCTTTTTCCCCATCCTCACCATCCAGCCTGTCTACTGTTGAGTCATTTTTCAGTGTCTCCAACTCTTGGTGACCCTATTTGGGATTTTCTTGGAAAAGATACTTGAGTGATTTGCCATTTCCTTCTCCAACTCACTTTACAGATGAGGAAACTGAGGCAAACAAGGTTAAGGGTCTTGCCCAGGGTGACACAACTAGTAAGTGTCTGAGGCCAGATTTGAAGTCAGGAAGATGAGCCTTCCTGACTCCAGGCCTGGCACTCCATCCACTGTGCTACCCAGCTGCCTCATTTCATTTATGTGTTTTCTTTATTTCAGTCCATTGAGTTTGTCCATAGGTACATATCTTGGACCAACATTGCTGATGAGTCTGTAATTGAACAGGAAGAAGAGAAAGGTTGGGTTGCATTTAGGAAATTGTCAGGACATAAAACATTGCTTAAAAAAATAAAATACCAACACTATTTCAGAAATATTTGGCCGGGGGGGAGGGGAGGGTCAGGCCTGTATTTTTCACCTGCTTAGAGAACTCTTGCTATGGAAATGTCCTTTGCTGAGTAGATCAGTAACTCATCGCCCCATTTGACTTCCTTGGGCCTATTTTTCCTCATCTATAAAATAATGGGGGTTGTATAGTCAGCGCTTCTTAAACTGTAGGTCTCTACTCCATATGGAGTCTTGAAAAATTTGGCAACAGTAAAAGGTTTCTGAACATGCAACAACAACAGATTAATTAAAAATCAAATGCAGAATGAATCCAAGGTGTTTCTGGCAGTGCTTGCCCCTGTCAAGTAAGTTCATTTCAGCCTTGGTTCTGAATACGCAGCATGTGCACTTTGTACTGCACATGCCCTCAGGCTACACAATGCCAAGGCAGGCTGCTGAGAAAAGGGGTCACAAAAAAGTTTAAGAAACCCTGGTCTACTTGGGCAAGTCACTTAACCCTAATTGCCCTCCAAAAAGCAAAAAAAAAAAAAAAAAAAGAAGCCCTGCTAGATGGCGTCTAAGGTCATATTATTGTGATCTGTAATAGATGGTCTTAGAGAGTTGCTTGGAAACACTGAGATGTTAAGTGATTTGCTCATATTCCCATGCCTAGTATACAGTAGAGGTGGTACTTGCACTCAAACCCATATCTTCCTGACTTCCAAGGCCAATCCTCTATCTACTATGGGCATGTTGCCTCTCCAGTAAGGGATGGCTGTGAATCACACATTTATCTCCAAAGAATCAAATGAGAATAGAGAAACGTATGATGTATGGTCCTATGTAAGCAGGCTATAGAATATTACCAATGATGTTGCCCATGGGAATCACTCAGAAAAAGTATGAGTTTAAAAGTTAGGAAGTAGTAAGTCTATAGGACAGACAAAAGGTGAACAGCCTAAAGCCCTCACTGGTATGTACATGTTAAAAGATCTGAGTAAGGCCTCCAACACATAGGTAGCTTCTCTACAGAGGACTTATGAAAAGATGGAGATATGAAGGCTTAGACAAATTGTGATTTATACTATGGGAGAAAGAGATGACATTGATGAAAGAGGAGAAAAAGAAGGAAGAGGAGGAAGAGAAGGAGGAGGAGGAAGAGGAAGAAGAAAAAGGGGAGGATGAAGATAAAAAGGAAGAAAAAGAAAAGGAAGGAGAAGGAAAGGAAAAGAAGAAAATGAAGAAGGAGGAGGAAAAGAAAGGAAAGGAAAGGAAGAAGGAGAAAAGGAAGGAAAAAGGAAGAAGAGAAAGAAGAATAGAAGCTATTGAATAACTATGGTGACTGTGATTCAGCTCCTTCCACCTCTAAGACTACTATCGACTATTGCAGCTAAGATGCTCCAAACTGCTCAAAATATCTGAGAGACTGTAAGGTGAAAGAAGGATTTGACTTATTTCATGTAGCATCATTCAGCAGAATTATGAACAATGACTGAAAGACACAGAGAGGCAGATTTCAACTCAATAGAAGAAAGAAGCTGGAGAAACCATCCCAAAAAATGGAACAGATTACTTTGCGAAACAGTGGTCTAGATACTACCACAAGTATTGATAGGTGGGATGACTACTCGTTAAGGGTGTTGTAAAAGGGATTCCTATATTCTGCAGACCATCAACCTTAATGGTTTCTGAAGTCCCTTTTAGTTTTAAGATTTGGTCGTTTTCTTTGGAAGGAGAAGTTTGCAAAGTGAAACAACAGGATAGAGACGTAGGGCTCTGTAACTAGCTTGCTTTGTAAACTTGCATAAGTAATGCAGCTTTTGGTGATCTCAATTCTGTCATCTAGAATATTTGTCTCCAAACTTTTTTGATGGTGCAATCCTATAAGTAAAAACTTAAAATTTAGTTTATAAATAGCAGTAAATAAAAGTATATTTTTCTACTTATTAACTATATATAATTTATACATATAGAGTACAATACTATTGTACTAATTATTTTTGTGCATTATGAAACAAAACAAAATGGACATTTTAAAAGGATGAGATAAAACTGAAATAATACAGTTATCCCTTCCACATAGAGACTTTCTCCATCACAATTTTGCTATATTGCAGGACAGTAAAAGAAATTAAATGGAAATTTTTGGGGAGCTTTGTGGAAGCTGCAGACAACACACAGAGGTCAGTAGACAACACAGAGCCTATGACCAAACATCTAACCCAAATTTTACAATAAGGTGCTGTAAACATATCATAAAAGAAGAAGAAGAAAATTTAGACTTCTCTGGTAAGAAGAAAGAGCCAAAAGCTTTTATGCAGATTTTCCAGATTGCAGGGTGCAGCCCCATGAACCCCTGTGATGAGGAAGGGATAACTATTTCCAATGGAGTCACTGGAATTTATTGAGTAGGCGAGTGACATAGTTCAGAAAAATCATCTCAAAAGCTGTCTGGAGAATGGTTTGGAGTGGGGTGAGACTTGAGGCAAAGCCAATTAAGAGGCTGTTGCAATGGTCCAGATGTGAGGTGATGAGGACCTGTACTAACTTAGTGGCAGTATGAGAGAAGGGGAGAAGTGTTAGAGATGCAGAGGTCGAAATAAAATTTTTAGCAACCGATCAGGTATTTATGGAAGAAATGAAAGTGAAGAGTCAAAGATAACTCCAAAGTTGGAAACCTGAGTGAGTGGAAGGATAGTGATGCCTTCCACAGTAAGAGGAAAGTTTGAAAGAGGGGTGAGTTTGAAGAGAAAGATAATCCAGCAAGGGGACATGCTGGAAGAGTTTTGGTGACCAAGGGTAGGTGGTATGTGTTGAAGACGAATCTCTTAATTGGCTATTGTGGGGAGGAATGGATGTAATCTGTCTTCCTGTTCTCTGATTGGTAGGTCATAACCCACATTCAAGGAACCTGAACCCTCACTTTAGAACATAGGAAATAATCTGATCTAGAACCTAGGGAATGATAAATAAATAGCGTCAAAATGTTAATCAATTAGCATCTTAAGTATTAATAGTATTAATTTAATAATTAATTCAATGCTATTTAATAGTTTAATATTAAGATGAATAAAATGAATCACTCTAGCTTTACAATGCAATTACAAAATATTTTGCAAATATGAAGTGTTCTGTGGATACACAGTAAGATGAATAGTAAACGAGCTCTGAGAACACAGTTCCTGTCATTCCAAGGAGATTAAGGCAGATATTTTGGGGTGAAAGTATAATAGCATTATGGATTTAGAGCTGGAAGTTACCTTAGAAGCCATCAAGCCCAACCCTGCCTATATTTTACAGATAAGAAAACTGAGGCTAAGAAAGGTTAAGCAACTTGCCCAGGGTAGCACGGTTCTCAAGTGTCTGAGCCAGGATGCTCCTCTATGGACTGTGCCACTGATCTGCCTCTAGGATAAAGGGAGGAACGTGGATTTTGAGACTCTGCCAGTCTTTTTCTCATCATCTGTCCTAAATCTCAAAAAGAAGTGAGATGTTAGGGTTTCTAAAAAGGAAGGAGGAAGGAGTTAAATCATAATTTATGCTAACACTTTGTGTCTTGTTCCTCTGGTTTGTAGGGTCCGTATTCCGTGATGAGTTTGATCTGGCCATTCTCCAACTACAAGAGAACAACCGCCTGGAAATTTTGAAGAGAAAATGGTGGGAAGGGGGGAAGTGCCCCAAAGAGGAAGATCACAGAGCCAAAGGTAAGGATGTTCAGGACTCCTCTGAAGGGACTGTTTGATTTTTGTCTTTATATTCTCAGCATATTACCTGGCACTTAGTAGGCCAGGTTGTTTGATTGGTTTGATTGAAAATCTCCTTCTTTTTAGTTGTGCTCCTAATGGAGTTGTCCAGGGTTGACTAGAACCTCTGGTGTGATGGCTAGCTGAGCCCTTTTCAGGGCTACTCATCCACCATCACCTAACTCTCACCTGTAGCCACAAGAAGGTGTAGGATGCACAATGAGCACACCCTGGTAAAATTGTATTGTCAGACGAGTCAAGGTTGAGGGTAACTGAGGAACCTCAAACCTCTTGGTGAGTTAAGGGGATGTCTACCCCAAGCATGTGAAGAAGTGTTCTGTGAAGTGCTTAGAAGCTGGTCAAACATCAAAGACGCCAGGGTCATCCACTGCATCCTGGACCATCACCAATTGTCTTTACTTTTATCCTGCTGCTGGACTATGATGACTCTAGAAAAGAGAGAGAGACTGACAACTTTGTGCAGTTGTGCCTCACTTAAACCCAATTCACACCAAGTCAAGACATCACCCTCATGAGGTCATTGGTCCTTTTCAAAATGAAGGATGATCAACGGTCCTAGTCCTGCTGCTGTTTTTTCACATTACGGTCCCAGATTATGACACCTGGAACAAACTGGGAAATGAAACATTTTCCTTCCTAATACTAGGGAGGGAGAAACACCATTGTGGTCAGGTTCCAACTGAAGACCCAAGGGCGAGAATAATAATAGCAATCCCTATTTCTATAACTCTAAAATTTACAGAGCTCTTTCCTCACAATAACCGTGTAATGTACTGTTACCCCCATTTTACGGATGCAAGTATTATTTTGTTGCTGTTGTTCAGTCGCTTCAGTTGTATCTGATCCTTCATGACTCCATTTGGGGTTTTCTTGGCAAAGATACTGAAAGGGTTTACCATTTTGTCTCCAGCTCATTTTACAGATGAGGCAAGCAGAGGGTCACATAGCTAAGAAGTATCTGAGGCTGGATTTGTACTCAGGTCTTCCTGACTTGAGGCCCAGAGCTCTATCCATTGAGCCCTGGGTGCCTCCCAGAAATATTTTTACCCCCATGAGCAAGCTGAGGCTCAAAGAGTCATGATCACAGAGGTCAGTGAGTATTGGAGGTGGGGCTCAAACCCTGCTCTTCTGCCTCCATGTGTAGTCCTCTTTCCATTATATCCTACTACTCCTCAAGAAAAAAAAAGGCCATCCAAAAAGGGCAAATATCAGAATGTCCTCTAACTGACTTTCTGCAGTAGCCCTGGTGAATGGCACAAAAATGTACCAGCATGCAACAGACCTTTTTAAAACCATGACATTCTCTCTCCCTAAGGGTATACATTAGTAGTAACATAAATGCTATCACTGTTTTTGAGCCATGGTCAACACTTACTGCTACCCACAAAGTCACACTGAGAAGATGGACATGTGACATGTGTGTACTGCAGCCAGCTCCTGGCCTGGGAGAACTGATTTTTTAATTTTGGGGGGGGGCATTTACACCTCAGAAATTGGCAAATACCACAAATGGGGGAAGGTGTTGAGTCATTGTTTTATTGATTGTCTCTAGACTTAAGAAAATAATGGAGAAAATGTTACTAATCCAAATTAAACTTAAAAGTTTGTTTTGCATTTTCAGAGTGCTATTTGCTAAATATTTACCAGCACATCCTGGCAAGTGATCACATATTTCCAAGTTATTGAGCACAGTTCAACAACAACTTGATTCAATTTGAACATAGTCTATGTTACAGAGCTTACTGGGGGACAAAGACATGTACAATACAAACTGAATGTCATTAATACAAAGGGGAAATCTAAAGAGGTAGGAAATTGGCCAGTCAACATCCAAGTGATGGTGACCAGAGAAGGTTCCATGGAGGAGATAGAATATGAAGTAAGCCCTGATGGAAGGGAAGGATTTTGACAGGTGGAAATAAGGGAAGAGTCTCTTCTGCATATGACAAATAATAGGAATACAGAGTCAGCTTAGAGTGAAGTGATAGCCACGGTAAAGAAAGGTGCGATGAGTGGTCCACCTTGATGCAAAGAAGAATATTACTGCTTAGAAAATTATTGCTTAGAAAAGTAGGCAGTTGTTCACCAGTAGGTTGGAGATTGTGGAGAGTAGTCCTCTGTACTTTTATGGAGAAATTCAATAGGGGTGGGAAGAAAGAGAAAGAAAGAGCCATTCCTCTCATTTGTACAGGAGTAATATAGGAGTGCACACAGCTCACTGGCTCTCCCACTAAGCAGAAGACATCATGAACCACCCCTGCTCCTGGGAGAACACAAGAGTATTTAATAGCAACCTACATATTACTGCTACAACATTTGGGGAGCCAATCTCAGAAAAGGGTCAGAAGTCATAGAGCCAGTGGTGATTTTGTCAACTTTCTCTGGGAGAATTACTCTCAATAATTTATTCTGCCTCTGCAAACAGAGGGTAAAGTACCACAAATTCCAACCCTGCTTTAGGTTGCTGGAATGTGCCTATTAAATTTTAGATCTTTAATATTCTTTCACTAGTCATGAGAGTATGAGATTTTCTTGAGTTTTCCCCATATTTTGTGCCACTTTTCCCCTCCCTGTTTGTTTAGGATGTTCCCCTCATCTAGGAATAAATGGCAAGATGTTTAAAATTTTTCTGAGGGACCATTAATTCCCAAAGGATATTTATACCCAAAGTTAAGGATTATTTTTGCATTACTAATCTTTTGTGTATTTTTTTTACTTTTGTGTTGAAATAGTTTTGTCATTGGTGTCATATCCTGAGATAGAATAAAAGAATTTTACTGCTTTCCGCCATGCCCCAGAGTGCTGTATTGATAATGAGACAAATAAACAGGAAACCATAATATTTTACAACAGAATGAAAGGCAGCCAACACACATTTGGCCAACTGTATCATCTCTACTCATACCCAGCCTGGGGAACTCTCAGACCCAACTCCTCTATAACTTAATAGAGAATTCTTAGAGAGTTTCCTGAAGTGCTAAGAGTTTATATGATTTTCCCAGGTTTACTCAGTTAATACAAGTTACAGGCAGGACTTGAACCCATATATTTCTAACTCTAGGCCCCAAAATGTCTCTACATAACTGTACTTCCTATTTCATATCCTTGCTAACTCACATTAACTCAACATCACAAGAATCCGGAATAATTTTTTAATGGAATGCTGCATCTATGCACAAATATATTTGAAAGTACAAATCCTAACCAGAATCCCCCTCCTCTTCTGCCCCCTCCAAATGCCAGAAAAGGTTACTGGAGAATTCCAGCCTGGCCATTGAATTCAACAAGCACTTATTAAATGTATCTTATATGGCAGCTTCTATGCTAGGTATTGGCTATAACTTCTTTAAAGGCAGTGTAGCACAGTGGAAAGATCCTTGAGCTAGGAGCCAGGAGCCAGGAAATCGGGTTCTGGCCTGATTTTGCCACTGACTAGTTTTGTGATGCTGGGCATGTGAAAATCTTGCTGGGCCTCAGCTTCTCCATCTATAAAATAAGGGATTGGACTAGGTGACCTTTGGTGACCCTTCTAACTCTAAGATTCTGATCCTATGGACAAGCCAAAAAAGATCACTTTTCTTGTTGATGATTTTTCTTTTTGAAAATCATTTCATTCACAATACTCTTAATTGAAAGTAAATAAGCAAGATTATCTTTGATTAAAAAAAGAAATTATCTTTGATCATATGATGAAGTTGGTGTTTTTATCACTCACTTCTAAAAAGTAAAATGGAACTTGTCTGACCCTAGGATTTGGAAGATTAAACTTGATTAACCTTCTTGGTGCAGAGCCATAAGTATTTAATGAGCAGCTGCTACATGCCCGTTCTAGTGCTAGGTACTGCAGGGGAGAAAAAAGGAGGACAAGAAGTTTGCCATCTGTTTTTATGGACAAGGCCGACATATGTGAAGAGATTAGCAAATAATTCAAAGCAACATGCAATTAAGTGCTAGATGGTAAGGAGTCTACTGTAAGTGCTCTGGTAACTTAGAGCATGCACAGATCAGTGACTATCAGCAGAGATAAAATTTTGTCCTAGGGTGCCAAAATTTACAAAGTGTCAAGATCACAGTCCTGGGTCATACTTTCTCAGACTGGAAGCTGCATTCCAAATAAAGTACTCCACCCCACCTTCCTTCTCTCGGTTATTAAAATTCTTAGCTATGGCTTTGGGTGACACAGTACTAGAGGTGGGCAAAGCTTTATGGAGGAAGGGGGCTTAAATAGGACCAACAATGGGTAAGCTTTGGTTAAGTGGAGTAGAAGAAGGGTATTCCAAACAGAGAGCAGCGTAAGGAAAAGTACTGATAGAAATTAATATGAGAGAGAAGGGTAAGGAACAAGGGTAGGGGCACGTGAGAAGACTGGACTGAACAATACAAAGGGGTTTGTGTTATGTGAACTCACCCCACCAAAAAAATAAAAATGTTTTTAAAATGTGGATTGAAAGAAGCCCTAATTTGACTGAGTCTAGAGTAACAACAACAACAACAACAACAAAACCTGGATTTTTTTATCTTCGGATTTTAAACCTACTGATATTTATGCCAATTCTATTCTGAGATAACAATGAGACTCGGAAATGGAGAAGGAAATGGGGAGAAAGGGAAGGCAGTAAGCATTTAGATAGCACCTACCATGCTCTAGGTACTCTTTTTCCAAATATTATCTCTTCTGATCCTCACAACAACCCTATGATATAGGTACTATTATTAGCGCCGTTTTACAGTTGAGAGGAACCAAGGAAGGGAGCAATTAAGTAACTTGCCTAAGGTCACACGGATCGTATGTGACTAAGACCTTTTTGACCTACTGTCTTCCTGTCTCTAGGCCCACTATTTCATCCACTGTACCACCAGCTGCCTTGGAAGAGTCATTATCTGGGACTAGAGTTAGGAAGAACAGAAAAGGAGTGGAAGGAGAAGGGTATTTTGACTTTGCAAGGTTTCAGTCTAGAAGACCTGAAGTCTAGACAGAAACCATCTTGCCTCCATAATGATAGGACACCCTCTGGATGGAATTAAGGAGGGCATGGCATTTTAGCAAATGGGACTGAATAAAAGTCAACAGTTGAAAAAATAGTCATAAGGGCATGTGCAAAGACTTGTTAATTACTGAGGAATATACAAACATAAAAATAAACATAGTTCTTATCCTTAAGGATAAGATCATAAAAGAGATGACACTTATCTAAATAATTATAAATAAAACATGATACATAAGAGAGGTTTAAAAAAAAGTACTATGAGAACTACGAAGAGAAAAGAAGTAAAATATGAGCTGTGGTGGCAAGGTTTTTTTTTTTT
>CM053582.1:268014154-268067959 GCA_028627135.1 Pseudochirops cupreus
CTTTCTATATCTTTCTCTGAGTTTAGGTATCTCCTTCCATCCTGAGGCTTGTAGAGTTGTCTTTAGCTGTGCGTTGTTGAGGATAGTCCAGTTTATCAAGGTTGGTCATCATATGTATGATGTGTCTGTGATTGTGTACAGGTTTTGGGTGGCAAGGTTTTAAAAGGTAAATATGTGGAGAATGACCCTCCAGGTGTGGAGAATGACCCTTCAGGTTTAGAGAATGGGGTAAGAGACATGAAGATGGGACAGCTTGGGACATATTTATGAAATGGCAAGAAGTTCAATTTGACTAGACCATACATGGTAGTAGTATGAAATGAGGTTGAAAGTTACATTGGTGTTAGATTGTGGAGGACCTTCAACCTCCTGGCTTTCCTGGCTTCCTTGAGGCCCAGTTAATACCCCACCTTTTACAGGAAGTCCTCTTAATTCCAGTGCCTTCCCTCTGTTGCTTATTTTCAATTTATCTTGTACATAGCTTGTTTGTACATGGTAGTTTGCAGGTTGCACCCACCATTAGACTATGAGCTCCCTGAGGGCAGGGACTATCTTTTCTTTGTATTCCTAATGCTTAGTACAGTGTCTAATACATGGCAGGTGATTAATAAATGCTTATTGACCAAGGACAGGCAAAGGATAATAGGGTAATAGAATTTAGGGCTGGAATTCCTCCCCTTGATCCCACAGTCACCAAAGTTCAATGGATTTGGTAATGGTGGAAATAGAAAGGATGAGTGAGATAGACAAAAAGTAGCAGATTTGGAATCCACATAACTTGGCAACTAATTGGATGCGTGAGAGGAAACCAAAGAAGGAGTTTTGAGTCACAGTTATTGGGAGAATGGAGGGAGAAGTAGCAAAGGGGAAGGTGGTCTTCTGAGTAAAGATGAGTTTGTTTTAAGCATATTGACTTTTGAGACTCTGGTAGCACTTATAAGTGGACATGTCCAAAGGTAATTGGGTCCATTCTGGATCTAAATAGTGAAGTCAAAGTTGGAGGATGTAAAGTTGTGTAAGTCATCCACAGAAGGGAGCAGTTGAATCCATAATAGTGAGTGGGGTCTATGAGAAAGTGTAGACCTACAACTGTAAATCTAGCTGCCATGTTTGCCTGTGTCAGGCAAAAGTGTGTAACACTCAAGGTAATGACCTGCCTGTACTCATAATCACCTTAGCTGGCACCTAGAAATCTTCACACATTGTAATAATGTGTTTTTGCACTCTAAAAAGATTGTTCCAACATTGCAGAGACTAATATTAGAGCAAAGAAACCACAGAAAAGAAGGAAGGGGAAAAGCGATGATCCTAGGGACATAATTTTTGGAATAGATATTCTGGTATCCTGGCAGCAAAGTATTCTCAAAACAGCAGAAACAGAGCTGGGGAACCTTTTGTTTGGAGGCTATGTTTTGTCACAACAGGAAAGGGGCAGGATTGTTAGTGAAGGACCTGAAATCCAGACACAGGGACTTAGTAGTAGGAAATTAGAAGTCAGTGAAAGATTTTGAATGAGGAAAAGACATGGTAAAAAGCCATTTTTTAGGGAAATTAGTCTGGCACCAGTATGTAGGGCACATTAGAGGATGAAATGCTAGAAGCAGAGAAATCACTGCATAAAGTCTCTGGGTGACAATGATGAGGGAGAGAAGAAAAGGCTTTCTTTTACTCTGTGCTTCTGGAACTCATACTCACTGGCATGTAGGAGGTAACTGGGCAGGTTATAAGGGAGAGTAAATAGGAGAAGTTATCCTGTCTGCATCCCAAACATTTCAAGAGACATTGAGATTCTACCAAATAGCCATTATTAACTTGTTTCTATCAAGCCATCCTTTGGAACAAGAGAGCTGTATTAATAAGCCATAAAGCCTGAGAAGCAAGTGCGGAAACTGTCTGGGCAATGCTATGTAAAACATCATAAAAGCCAGGGCATTAGGCTGCCATCCCACGGCCTGAGAAGCAAGTGCCAGTTTTTACGCAGTGGTTGCATCTTTACAATGGCTCAAACCCAAGCAAACATTACTCAGAGAGGTTAAAAGGCTCCTTGGCTGGGCAAACACCACATGACCACTCCAAACCAAGAGAAGGTGGCCAGACTGGAACTACTGCCATCTTCATCGCTTGGTTTCTCTCTGGCAAATTAGCTGTCCAGACTTAACTCAGCCATTCATTCCCCACATCTTTCCCTCTCCTAGCCTGCCAATTGCAGCAGAAGCACCAGGCAAGCCCAACCCTGGTAGGTCTGTGCATGAAGAGGAAGGGGAGGGTTAGCCTTTGATTTTTGTTTTTTTGATGGTTTTTTTTTTTAATTTTTGTCTTTTAATGTCTCAGAGTTAACTCATTAACTCTCACAGCAGTTGTCTGTTTGGCTTCCAGTGCTAGCTTTTGGTTGATCTTTATTTTTACAACTTGAATCTGTTGACTTTCACATTTCTTGATGCCTTGAGAAGAAGCTGGAATAGGGAGGAACTGATGTAAGGAGACCTCCTCCCTGCAGTCTCTGAAACCCACAGCCAGCACAAGCACATTAGCATCAACCAGGATGTACCAGTCAATACATAATCCCTGATGTCATCTTTCCTCTTTGTTCTTATCCAATTAGAAGTGTTAGAAATTGTGGAGAAGATGATATGGTCCCATTTTTAATCTAATCCAATTTCACAGCCTCAGCTCTTTACAGCTTAATCTAAACTAAACTGGGATGGAGGGAGGAGGAATACATAAATACAGTGGGGGGGGGGGGGTGGCGCTTAGGGAACGTTGGTCCACTTGAAGATGCTCAGGTTCCAGACAAAACGCTTTCCTGCCTGCCTCCCCCATCTCAAATTATGTAGGAAGTGAGAGGAGCACGCTGAGCAACATTCAGAGGTTCCAGGCTGTTTTGTTATTGCTCTGACATTTCCAAAGAAGCAAAGAACACTTTGCTACTTCAGACTGCTGCCTGGCACCTGCCTTCTGTGTTGTGTCATTGGAGAGGAAAGAGAGAGAAAGCTTTATCCAGCATTCTCTAACACTCCAGTGTCCCATGTCACTGGCTGGCAGAGCTGTCAGTCAACATCAGACCAGTTAGGCCAACATGACGACCAATTACAATTGTTACTGACTAGGCTAATGCTGATTGACACATCGGCCATTATATTCTCCCCTTCCTCCAGTAATTATTTGTGGGGCTGCGTTAGTTTGAGATTCTTGGAATATAATCCTGAAATGGATATTCCTGCTTGGGAGGCAAGGGTGGAATACGGTGAGACTTGCAAACCTTTTGACCAAGCCTTGTTTGGGTAAAAAGTAGTAGCCTTAATGCTTTTCTTTAGCTGTCCTCTTCCTTCTCTCTTCTGATAGCCTAGTGACCTTCTCCCTTCAAAAAGAGCCAAGTAAAGAAACGACAGATCTCACGTAAAACTAGGAGATTACAAAAGGGAACAGGCTTCAGTCCAAGATGTTGCTTTTTTTCCCTTGCCTTTTCCTTTCAAAAACATTTATTTATTTTTTTCTCAATTCCTATAAAAAGAATTGTCACCAGTCACTCAGTGGCAGATCCCAACATCCACCTGATTCAAGAGGATTCCATTACAGAAGACTTCAGAGCCCAATTTCTAGACAAAAAGGTTGCTGGTGAATTCCAAGGGAATTAAATTCCTTTATCTTGATAAACACAAGCACAAGATCAAGCTTCAAAGGAGCATAAATATACTACCAAGCTGTTAAATGCAGAGTCTCTTTCCAAGGATAGGAAGCAGGTAGCACCTTTTCACTCACCAAAAATCCTTGGAGACCAAAATGTTGACTGGGGAAAGTTTGATTGATCCCTGTGAGACATCTGGGGAGGAGAGAGGGTGTGGTGTGTAAAGAGAGAAGAGAAATCTTAGAAAGCTTGCTCTCTCTCTCTCTGTGTCCCTCTCTGTCTCTCTCTGTCTCTCTGTCTCTCTCTCTCCTTTGTTCCCTCCTTCCTTCCCTCCTTCCTTCCTTCCCTTCCTCCCTCTCCTCTTTTTCTTCCTCTACAAGTCTAGCCTACCTTCCCTGGATCTACAGTTTCCCCATTCAGATAACAAACCTCAAAACATGAATAGGGAATTTAGATAATACCTTGTAGGGATGTTTAGAGAGGAAGCCTGTCTCCTAATAACATCTGATTTACTGCTGAGTGACAAAGAAACTCCAGAGGCGCTGCCAAGAACAAGATAGAGAACAGAGGAGAGTAGTAGCCCAGTAACTTTAAAACAAAAGAGGTCAGCAATTTATAAAGACTGTGGCACAACTTTGAATCTGGAAGTTGGCTAAGATTGTCAATAAATCATTGATTCACTTTGATGGAATATTCCAAAGGAAAGAAAAAAAAAATTTATAGGTGTCCAGGCTGACTAATGGCTATAAATAGGCACCTCATCCATAATTGGCCTGGGTGGTGGTATTACTTCCAATCAATTCAATCAACAGGGAACCAATATGAGTCAACGCACAGTGAAGGTAAATGTCATTTCTCAGGGAATAGACAACACGGACTCATGCTCCTGGCCTTGAATTGCATCACAGCCACCTCTCTTCATTCTGAAAGCAGTATCAGAATCACAGAAATATAAGGCTGGATTGGCCCCTCTTTTAAAGCAGATCTTTCTAACTTGAGGCAGGAATATGAAGGAGCAGTGACCCCTAGGGGGGATTCAAAGGGATTACTAACATGTAGTAAAATTGTCCTCAGGGCCAAGGAAAAGTGGGCTACCTGAGGAGGTAGGACCAAATCTGGAAGCCGAACTAAGCTACATGCCTAGAGCCCCAGGTGGCTAGTGGTGAGGCTAGTGGTAAGAAATCATAAAAAGGGTGAGCTTGATTCTAGCAGCCTGACTCTTCAGCAGCATGTGTTACTAAGGCCACAGAGGGAAGAAAGCCCTCTGCAAACAGCCCAGCTTTGAACTCACAAGTCTGAAAATGGGCTAGTGTTCTCTAAACCTTGGCATAAGTCAATGTGCTCTCTCTCTCTCTCTCTCTCTCTCTCTCTCTCTCTTTCTCTCTCTCTCTCTCTCTCTCTCTCTCTCTCTCTCTCTATCTCTCTCTACGTCTCTCTCTTTCTCTCTGTGTCTCTGTCTCTGAGTGTTTCTGTCTCTCATTGTGTCTCTGTCTCTGTGTGTATCTCTGTCTCTGTCTCTCTGTGTCTGTCTCTCTGCCTTTCTCTGAGTGTGTCTGTCTCTCTGCCTGTATGTGTGTTTCTGTGTGTCTCCTCATGACTCAGTATTATTCCTTGCCATGAAGAACTGCAGAATATCCCAAGACGGGGTGAGTCTGGAGACTTGGGCACTGACAAGCAATCCAACTCAGTTCGATACAACATACGGCCCACCTGGGGAAACTCTGGCAACATTTTCAGAAACATGCTCTTTGAGAATCACTGTCAATATTTATGAATTAAGTACTTATTAAGTGTTTTCTGTGTCCCAAGCATTGTGGCAGTAATTCTTGACCCTGGGCACGTACCTCGTGGATTCCTTTGCCAGTCTAGCAAAGCCTGGTGCAGGGAGGTGGTGCAGTAGATAAAATGCTGGGGTAAGATCCTAGAAGTTCTGAGTTTGAATCCAGTCACAGACATTTTCCAGCTGTGACCTTGGGCAAGTCAATTACCCTCTGTCTGCCTTAGTTTTCCCAACTGTAAAATGGGAGTGACAATAGCACCTACCTTAAAAGGCTGTTGTGAAAATCATATAAATAGAAAAAAACAGAAGAAAAGAAAAAATATTGTATGAAATAAGATAATATTTGTTAAGGGCTTAACACAGTGCTTGGCACATAGTAACTGCCTGATAACAGCTTGTTCCTCCTTTTCTTAGAATAATGCTTTTAATTACATAAAATAAAATACAGAAGATTGCAAAGAAAACCAATTAATGTTGAAGTATATCTGTATTTTATATATACTCTATGTGCCATATTTCAACATAATTGGTTTCGTTTGCAATCTTCTGTACTTCATTTTATGCAAATCAATTTTTTTCATTTTATAATATATAGATACACAGTCAATCCCTCAACTTTCACAGGGGTAGTGTTCCTAGAAAACTTCGTGAAAGCCAAAAAACGTGAATGTTGATACATTGAACATATGAGAAAGAGGGCTGGGATCCCACTACTACAAAAAAATAGAATCTTTCTCTAGAAATTGCTGAAAATACTCTTTTCTGCCTACAAACCAAGTAAATTGTGGACCCCAGGCTAAGAACCTATGTACTATGAGGACCTACTATGTGCCTGCTGCTACACTAGGTGCTAGAGAAACAAGTATCTTATTAAAGAAAAAAAGAAAGAAGGAGCTTATGTTCTAATGGGGGAGGCCACAAGATTTAAAGCAGCATAAACACAAAATAGATAACTATAAATGCAAGCAAGTATTAAACAAGGTAATCTGAAAGGGAGAGCACGAGTAGTTGGAGTATCAGGAAGGATTGCATTGAAAAAATGTTAAACATTCTAGTATAGGAGACAACATGTACCTCCTCATAACAAAATACTGAATAGATGTAAGGTAGCATTAGCGGGGAAGAGGGTGACTAAGGCATCGTCTAGGGTTGTGCTTTGAGTCATCCAAAGGAAGCTAGGGCAGAACCAGGGAGTTCTTTTTACTAAAGAATGCTGACATTCCTTGCCGTGTATGCTAGTGAGCTTGAAAAGACTGATGCATTTTCAAAAAAAAGTTTTGTTGATTTTTTTCCCCTAACCTTTTATGTGAATATGAATACTGCCCTTGATTCCATAGTGACTGCTTGCTTACAAAGCAGCCTGTTGATTTCACCCCCACTGGCCTCTTTACCTCCCAAGGGGCATTTCACTTTTGCTCAGAACAGAGCTGTCTTTCCGACTCTGGTCCCATTGTGCTTCTGGAATTGAGGGAGTGCCTTAAAATGCCATGAAGTGAGTGCAGTCTGAATGCAAAGAAATAATTAGAAAGTCAGAAATAAAGGAAGAAAAGAACAGAGCCTTGACAAGAGAAAAGTATTTTCAAGGGGTCTGCAGGTCAGTGAACAGGTGGTGATTCAGATGTACTCAAAGGCAAATCTGTTTTAGAACTGACATCTACTTCTTGGCCTCGGCTTACAGGGACAGAGAATATCATTCATCAGCATTTGGGAGCTATTAATTTGTTCTTGTGAACAATGGGAGTTTCCCAATCAAAAAAGAGAAGATTTCATTCCAACTGAGCATCATTGTAGTGGTTCAAAGTATCAAAAATGCCAGGAGACTTCCAATTTAAGGTGGCTCCTCTGGTTGGGAGCACAGAGACTAAACCCCTCAGTATTCTTCTGGGTTTGGGTTTCTTCATACAGTGAGTGTCATCAAGGGCTCACCCATCTGGGTTGGGAGGCTCCATTAATGGTTCTGTGCCATGGAAGGCATTTGATTCATCAGAACATGACAACAGCTCACAGTGTTAAATGGAAATGATCCGCTCTTCTAGAACTCACTTCCCACGCCCCACACCATCTGTTTCGGAGTTTTTGCTCTGCCAACAATCTATTCTTGTTTCCGCTTTCCACTGATTCCCCGAAGAGAAGAATTGTAGACCAGCCAGGGACTCGAAGATAGGATTGCTACTGAACCTCATACTGGAATCAACACCTAGGATTAACAGGACATCTCTCAGATGTGTGAAGTCGGGAAAGTCTATGGACTCTTGAGGTTTCTATTTCATTTCTGTCTAAAATATCAGCTCCTCCAGGAAATTTTCCAGGATTTAATTAATTAATTTTAATTTATTAAAATAAACCACTAATCCTCTCACACTCAATGCTATCCTCCCTGTCACAATGACTTTGTAAAGTTAATCCATACCCCATCCCAGGCTGACCTGTCACTCGAGATAATTCTGTGCCATCTTTCATGACTAACTCATCCAATGGCCTTGTTGTTGTTCAGTCAAGTCCGACTCTTTGTGATCCCTTTGAGGGTTTTCTTGCCAAAGATACTGGAGTGGTTTGTCATTTCCTTCTCCAGCTCATTTTACAGATGAGGAAACTGAGGCAAACAAGGTTGAGTGACTTGCCCAGGATCACACAGCTAGGAAGTCTCTGAGGCCAGATTTGAACTCAGGAAGATGAGTCTTCCCATCTCCAGGCATGGCATTCTATCCTCTGTGCCACCTAGCTACCCTGGAAAACTGCAGTTTCTCTAGGCTTTAACTCTTCATCTGATAAAGATAGATAGATAGATATAATACTTGAATTACCTGTCTTAAAGATTTTATGAGTTCATGGAGCAAGAGTTGGAAGAAACCACCAAGGCCATCTTGTCCAACCCCCTCATTTTTAGGCTATCCTGGCCCAGGGAGTTGTGTGACTTGCCTAAAGGGTCATCCTAGTAGCTAGTGTCAAAAAGAGGGTTTGATCCCAGATCTTAAGACTACTGAGCCAGCATTCTTTTCACTATTCTGTATTGTGAAGATCAAACAAGATTTTATGTATGTATGTATGTGTATATATATATATATATATATATACATATATATACATATATATGCACATATATATATATATATACACACATACATGTGTGTATATATAATATGTAAAATGTCTTACAACCATAATGGGCTGTTACCATCGGTTTGTGTTTTCAGTGAAAACAATCTCATTTAATATTACTTAAAGCAAAACTGAACTAGGAAGGCAAATTGAACAAAATAAAAATAAAAATCACATTACATTTCCTAAAGCTTCCCAAAACATTTTTAATTGACATATTTGTTTTGACACAACAAACACTCAACAGCAAACACCCAAACAAACCACGCCTTAATGCACACACCCTGAAAACAGTGAAACAAAGCTTTTTCTCAGGCTGTGTTCCCTGCTTCAAATATCAGGGCCCCACCTCTGGTTCTCTTTTGGGCCAAACCTGAGCCATCTTTCAAGACTCAATTTAAATCCTACCTTCTCCACTTAGATTTCCCAACTAGTCCAGTTCACAGTAATGGGGGAAGAGAGGGAAGGGGGAAGAGTGCAGCTGATTAAGCACTGAACTTGGAGTATAGAAGACCTGAGTTCAAATGTGGCCTCAGATACTAATTGTGTGACCCTGGGCAAGTCACTTAGCCCTGTTTGCCTCAGTTTCCTCATCTGTAAAATTAACTAAGGAAGGAAATGGTAAACCACTTCAGGATCTTTGCCAAGAAAACCCCTAATGGGTCATGGAGTTTCAGACATGACTGGAACAACTGAACAACAGACCCTAGGCAAGTAATTTAAGCATTGTCTTTCTCAGTTTTCTCAACTATAAAATGGGAATTATAATGCACATACTACTGAAGGTTGTTGTACGGATCAAATGTGTAAGCCTTAAAGTGCTACATCATGCCAGTTATTATTATTATTATTCCTATAACTTCTATAACACTTATTTTTCTTCATCATTCACAGGACACCTTTCATACACTGACTCGTTATCATTTCACTTTTCGTGGTTAGATGATCTTTAAGAGCTTTTTCCTTTCAAGCATCAGTTGGTTTTATGATTCTATTTTTATCTATCCTGAGACTCCAGCTAGACTGTAAGCTACTTCAGGTCAGGGGCTTGGTCTTACCCTTTGTAAGGGCAGGAACATCGGAATTGGAAAGAGAAGGTCTGAGTTTCATTCCTGGATCTGACATTACTAGATCTGAGACTCTGGACGAGTTACTTAACCACTCTTGAGTTTTACTTCTGAGCTAAATGGAGATAATAATACTTGAGATACCTACCCCACAGGGCTTTTAAGAAGAAAGTACTTTGTAAACTTTAAAACACTATAGGAATCTGAATCACAATTGTTCTTTGTGTCTCCCAGGAGACATGGTAGATCATAAGATATAAGGCTTAGAGCTGGAAGCTACCCAAGAGGCCTTCTAATCCAACCTCCTCCTTTTACAGGTGAAGCAACTGAGGCACATATAGGTGAAAATAACTTTCCCAGGTCATACAGATAGTAAATATCAGAGCTGGGATTTGAGCAAAGTGTTCTTTTCCACTGTACCATGCTGTCTGGTTTTAAAGTAATTGATTTTTTTTAAATTCTCCACCGGTATGGAGTATCCAAACCAGAACTTTCTCATATTAGCACGGATAGCTAAAAATTGGCTTTACCTTCCACAGCTCAGTACCTACTGCCAATTGATGCTTCCGTGTTATGTACAGATAAAACTCTCTACCCTCCCAAACTCCAGATAGTCCTTTTGAGCTGGCCAATCTCTGTTCCTCTCTGTGGGAAGACACTTTCAAGTGGGTTTTCTCCTTGCTTTGCCTGCCAAGCTCTGCTGAAATCTGAAGCTAGATTTGTAAGGTGACTGCAGCAGTAGTCCCGCGCATGCTGAAAGACAAAAAAAGCAAGTTGTTAGCAAGCAGATGTCCAAACAGACACAATATTGCTACCTATCTGCATCTTTCTATAATAATAGCCATGGGAGTCATAACCAAGGCTGTAGGGCTCAGAGAGGCAGTTATCCAGGTCTTTTTTGTGTGCCTCCCCAACTCTCAGAACGATGGTTTGTCACAGAAGCTTTCAATCTAGCATCTTGTTTAACACTGATTTGACAAGGCATTACTAGTTATAACCACTAACCATGAGAGTATGTGTGTCTGAAATGACCACGATCCTGGCCATGACCCTTTGTATACTGCCATGACTGTGACCCTTTGTACACCATGACTATATCCATAATCACGGTCATAACCATGCTCGCCATCCTTTGTTCACAGCCATGACCGTGACCTTTTGTAAACTGCCTCATCGAAAGCTTGTGTTCTAATTTGTGGCAGTCATCTTTATTTTTGAAGGACCTGTTGATCTTTAATTATTTCCAAGACTGGCCTGTATGCATGATGCCAAAACAGCCAAATGGTTCATCCCTTTAAATAGTCAAGCACATGGTATGACTTTTTTCAATGTCCAACTAGACATTTTCTTTGTAAGCGTAGGTCTCTTGATAAATCTGTGATGTCCCTGGTTCAGATTCTCCATGTAGAGGTGATGATTATAATGCCTCAGGCCTTCTCCTTCTATGACTATTGTCTCTAAGTCTTTCCATAAAACCTTCATACCTCCAATGTGTTACAGACCTTCAAGTATAAACATAGACTCAGTCAAAATGTAGATAATGGAAGGAATAACTCGGTTAAGCCACGTACTTTAATGCATACAAATATTGGGAATAACAAGAAGTTTTGATGAAATGAATTAAATATCCTCAGTGGCCCAGCATCATGTACACAAAGACTACCATAGTCACAGGAAAACTCTGGCCTCCCCTTCTCTACCTACTACCTCCCTGGAATGCCATGCACCAGCAGATTCCCAAAAGAATGCTACTGTGAACAGCTTTTAAGGTTCGGATTACACAGTATAGTGAACACTCTGTTTATTCCATTACAAATCAAGACAAACATTCACAATATATCACAATATAATATTCACAACAGCTTAACATTAGAATGGCCACACAGTTTTCACTACAGTGGCCACAATATTTAGGACAAAGAACAAAAGAATAATCATCTGGTTTCCCTAAGGAGGAAACCCTCCTCACTTCAATTCACAATACAATAATCAGTCTTGCACTCATGGGGCAATCATACATCAACTCAATCAGTCATTAAATACAATCATTAAACTTCCACTCATGGGGCAACCATTAACTTAATCAGTCACTAATCTAGATTCCTGATTACTATCATTAATCTCTAGTACAGCCATTAGGAAACCACACAAACCCTCCACCCCTCGGTGTCCAGCAAACCTCAGTTTCATCCAAGGGGAGGCCTTTTCTTCATCTTGACTCTGGGTGGTCTCTCTGATTCCCTGGATCCCTTTCCATGGTCCCAGCTCCCTCCTGAATCCACCAAACAGTCACCTGGATTCAGAAGCAGACAGCTCCCAGGTCCTCGTCCATTCCTCAGAAGTAGACAGCTCCCAGGTCCTTGTCCAGTCCTCAGGGCAGTCCCTGGCACACACTGAAGTTCACAGGGTCCAGCACATCTCAAACCCTTCACCACTTTCTTGCCTGAAACTCAAGGATCAGCCAGGCCATGAACAAATGAAGTCTTATCCAGGTCATGCTTCTTCAGTTCTCCAGCAGTTCAGCTGGCCCTAGGACCCAGAAGGAATATCAGCCTTCCAGGCAAGCCCTCTCAGCCTTCCAGGTGGCCTTCACCAGATTTTGGTCTCAGGAAAACTTCATCTCAGTCAGCTTCCAGATGCTGGGAGAGAAACTTTCTCTCTCTCTCCCTCTCTCTCTGTCTCTGTCTCTGTCTCTCTGTCTCTCTCAGCCAGCTTCAGTCTCCATGATTCTTCCTTCACCAGGAGCAACATTCCAATTCTGTCTCTCTGTCTCTGGAATTCTTGTTTATATATACACACTGGCCTCCTGTCTCAGCCAATCCCCTTCTTCCACTCAACAGGGGAGTTCATGCCCTCCCAACAATGGGACAGAGTTCACACCTTCCATTCTTAGCCCCAAGTTACTAAGTGCTAAGTATCTGCTAAACTGATTGCTGTTACACTCCCCTGTAGTTCTTCACCAGGCTGCTTCATCTTTGTCTTGCCCCACTGTGAAGGCATGATTCGGTCTAGTTAATTCAACAAGCATTTAATAGGTGCCTGCTGTGCAGCAGGCAGAGATGACAACCCTAGATTTAATGTCAAAAGACTAGAGTTTTGATTTCATCTTTTCCTTTTACTCTCTGCGTAATCTTGGCCAATTCACTTAGCCTTCCTCATCTGTAAAATGGGGCATGTGGATTAAATGACTTTTAAACTTCCTCTAATCTCTAAATATAACCCTGTGAATTCTGGCTGGTCAGTCTGATGGTTCTGGATTTCAGGCTGTACCACTTCTGTAAACATTAAGCCACTAATTTTGGAATAAGAATTTCATTGTTGTTAATACTGCATCTCTTGGAGAAGTGACATGACTAAACATATTTCTGTAATTTAAGTTCAGAAGTTTAAATGGCAAACCAGGAAGAGTGTTCATTTTCTGTGATATTATGTCTTCTTGCCTTTGTGACTCTTTTTTCCCTTTCCTTACAGGCCTGGGGATGGAGAATATTGGTGGAATCTTTGTGGTTCTTATTTGTGGCTTAATTGTGGCCATTTTTATGGCTATGTTGGAGTTTTTATGGACACTCCGACACTCAGAAGCAACTGAGGTAAGACTCCCTGGGAACTACTGTGTATAGTGTTTATCAATGGAATAGATTTCAACTGTCCATGAATCATTTAAGAGGAAACATGGTATAGTTGAAAATGTGCAGGATTTAAAGTTTAGAGATGTGGGTTCAAATCCTAGCCCTTAGTGTTTTTGTGATGTTGGGCAAGTCACTTAATTTCCCTGAGCCTTAGTCTTTTCATCTGTAAAATGGCCTCGCTCCAAATCAGTGGTGAGGGGCCATTTTGTGAGGGCTGAGACAAGTTCCTTCCTGTATCTCAGGAAGCCCTCGATGTTCATGGTGTGATTCAGAAAGCTGAATAAAAACACCGTGTGAAAGGAGGCAGACCTCTGAGTTTTGAGTATATCTTTGCCTTAGAGTTGAGGACATTTAGAGGGATAGTTACCAATTCATCTAGGAATAAGCACAAGAGGAAATTTGTTTTACATGACTCCATATGTATAATGGGTATCATTTTTCTTGCCTTCTCAATGGGTGGGGGGGTGGGGAGAGGGAGGAAGAGAATATGGAACTAAAAATAAAAATAAAATTGTAAAGGAGTAAGTATTAGACAACGTTTATCACCTGTAGTTTTGAATGAGCAAAATTGACCTGTGGATTAAAATATATTCTCATGCAAAACTGGAGATAGAGATGAGAGATAGTATGGCACAATGGATCTGGAGCCAGAAAACCTGGGTTCAAATCCTTGTTCTACTACTGTATCACCAGCATGACTTTGGGCAAGTCATATGACCTCAGAGTCATATGACTGCTAAATGAGTGGGCTGAAAGTAAAATACTTCTGCAGTCCCCCTGCTACCACCATTACCACCCCATGTCTGGAATTCTCCTACTCCTCCCCACTAAGTCTTGAAACCCTTACTTCTCTTCAAGGCTCACTTGTTCAAGAGCCCTTTTCTTATTTCCTAACTTGTTAGTGGCCATCCCAAATCACTTTCTAATTATTTTATATATGGGGTGTCCCAAAAGTCTTAGTGCTATTGACGCCTCAGTAACTTAAACCTGCACTAGGCTTAAAGCTTACAATCTTCATTAAGACTTTTGGGACACCCTGTGAATCTTGCACTTTCTTGTTTGGGAATATATGACAGCCCCCTGATAGGGAAGGGACTGTCTCACTTAGGCACTTTTATCCCCAGCACTTAGAACTGTAGGTACTTAATCAATCAGTAAACATTTATTAAGTACCTACTCTGTGCTGGGGAGCTAAAGAAATCAATGATTGATCAGTTGATTAAATCTCTTATCTATCTGTAGAGAATAAGGAGAAATGAGTATCATGCCTCTTTCAACCTCATGAAAACTTTTCTATTTTACTTTGAATTAATCATTATTTATGCCTTATTTTGGTGTAGCATGTTTAGATTTTTAATGTAATTTCACACCTTTCACCTCACTTGATTTTCACAACTCTGACTTAAGAAGAGATAAGGACTGGATCTGTGATTTCATGGCATGGGGAGCTCCCTGGAAGGAAACTCCCTCCATCAGGGCAGGTCAGCTCCTTCTCTGCAACTCACAGTCTTAAAGAGTTGCCTAGAAAACCAAGAAATTAAGAGACTTGCCCAAGGTTACCTAGTCAGTTGGTGTCAGTGATGAGATTTAAACCCAAGACTTCCCAGCTCCAAGATGCTCTCTATGACCTTACCAAAATTAGGAAGGTCCTCCCTTTGACAAAGGAGGAAACCTGGATCAGTAGGAGGTTAAGCTATTTATTTAACTTCACATAGCTAACCAGCACCAGAGCTAAAATTAGAGCCTTGGCCTCTTGACTCACATGGAGTCAGAGGTTTCTGTCTACCAGGCCACCATGTTTCTTTGTGGTTACTTGGTTTCACAATCACCATGCAGAGAGGGTTGGCTCAAGTTGCCCAGAACTCTTCCAGGAGCTCGTTGGTAACCTTGTCCTGTTCAGTGTAATACTACTCTGCTATATTTTCAGAGTGACCTATTTGACTCTGGAAGAACAGTGAGACCTAAGCTGGGCATAGGCTCTTGAGACAAAAGAGGGGTCCACAAAAGCTACCCAGAGAAAGGACACCTCCCTCCCCAGAACTGAGTGGAGAGTTGGATAGGAAGTGTTGTTCATCTCCAGCCTGAAAAGGATAATCTAAACACTATGCCTTTGGCTCTGAGAGGCAGGACCCTTTTCTCTTTATGCCCTATAGGTGTCTGTCTGCCAGGAGATGGTGACAGAGCTGCGCAGCATCATCCTGTGTCAGGACAGTTTCCACCCACGCAGGAGGCGAGCTGGGGTAACCCGCCCTCGACCCCCCATCCCAGAGGAGCGTCGGCCCAGGGGCACCGCCACACTCAGCAATGGCAAACTGTGTGGAGCTGGGGAGCCAGACCCCATTGCCCAGAGACTGGCCCAGGAAGCTGCCTTGGTGGCACGTGGCTGCACACACATCCGGGTCTGTCCAGAATGCCGGAGGTTCCAGGGCCTAAGAGCCCGGCCATCCCCAGCCCGAAGTGAGGAGAGCCTGGAATGGGAGAAGACCACCAATAGCAGTGAGCCAGAGTAAAGCTGACATCAGAGGACTCACCACCACTGGGATAGGGAGGGTGGGCAGGGATCGGATCAGGTGCCGCTGCACAGAGCTCAGACTTGTACAGTGTTGAATCTTCTCTCCATTAAAAAAACAATAATAATTTTTTTGAAGAAAAAAAGATCAAAGAACCTGATACCCTGGCCTGAGACAGGACCCTCCTAAGAGAGCTGGGTCCTTCAAAAGACTTTGCAACTAGCAAGCAAAGGAGATGCTCACCCTCCCAGACTTCTCCCAAGGGGCCTTTTTCCTTTAAGACAAAAAGACACTGTAAGCCTGGGGCTGGAGAGGCCCACCCAGACCTGTCCAACTTATAGGACAGAATTTTGGGGTGAATTGCCTGGTCTAGAAAAGGGCAATTGTACCCTGGGTCCAGTTCTCACAAAGAGAATTAAAACTCACCAGGGAAGTTTTTCTTTTCTGGAATTTGAGTTATTTTGTTTGGTTGAGTCTTTCTTTCTAATTTTATTTCTGTTTATTTGTTTTCTGGTTTTTGGTGGGAGAGGGAGGGGTTAGGAAAAGGAAGAATCAATAATCTTTTTTTTCTTATGCTTTAGGGCCTGGAGTCTCCCAATGAATCAGACTTCAGGTGCTGACCTCTCCTTCCTATGCAGTGATTGGGGGAATAGAAAATGGGTCCTGGGAAAGAAACAGGTGGAAATTCTCAAATCAAAAACAATTCAAGGAGTTTTGGTTTTTTTTTAAGAAAACAAACAAAACACAGATGCCAAAAACTAATCATCACATAAAGTCAACTCAGAGAGGCCTTGAAACGCCTGGAATTTCAGGGGTTACGTGTCTTTTCTTTTTCTTCTTCCTTCTTAATTTCATTATTATTTGGTTTGGTTTGGTCATTTGTGAGTGTAATGCTCTGAAGAGGAGGAAATGTACACTGAAGAGTGTAATCCTTGGAGGTATCCTAGGATGCTCTCCTATGAAACTGATCTTTTTCTGTGAGCAGAGGGGAATGAGTTAATACTTCCCCAACCCACAGCATTCACTTTGAAAAGCTGGTAAGAGATGTTCTCTGAGGAGCAAGGCTAGAAGTCATCTCAGTGGAATGGAGTGTGCTTTTTGACAGTTGTATTATTTTAACTAACTTGGTAGCTACCCATGGAACCAAGTTCATGGGGCTATCTTGATTTGGGAGATTTCTTGCTACTGGATATGAAGACTAGGGGTGTGTGTGTGTGTGTGTGTGTGTGTGTGTAGGCTCTGGAGAGTAGAGTTCTCATTCACAAAGAGCTGGGAGCCAAGAATTGCAGAGGCCCAATCTCAACTCTGACAGAAGACCCTCTTGTTGTGACTTTGGACAAGGTATTTAACTTCTTTACCAGCCACAAAAAGGGGGGGGCAAGCTAAGGACTCCTTCCAGGGTGTCAAGTGAATTAACTTGTTATTGCTGTACTTGAGAGGTGCTAGAGTGCTCAGTTGATAGAAGGAAGTAAGGCTTCCAATCAGGTGTTTGACCTTTGTTTGGCTTCTGTGAGACTTCTATACAGAGAGTTTTCATTTTCTGATGGAAAACAAATTCTATGCAATTTCTGATTGTAAACTTAGAAAATTCAGAGGGGGAAAGAAATAGATTACCACCACCACCACCACCACCACACCACCACCACCACCACCACCCTGAATCAAAGATATGTCTTGTCCTCAGATTGTTTCTGTCTTGAATGTACTAAAATAAAGACATCCTTGGAAGAAGACAAGTTTATTTTCATGCTTTGGCTGTTTGGGAAGGTTGGTGCCCTCTTTGTGCTAGGGCAATCCCAGGGGTCCAGTGAGTGCCCTGTGCATTTATATAAAGGATGCCCATTTTGTCCTCAGCCAACCTGGCCCCTCTCCTAGACCTAAAGTCGCCTTTTTCTTTTCTTTCTTTTTTGTTCTTTCAACCATTGATGACAATAAACTGTGCAGGACACTTTATTATTTTTATTATTATTAATCTTGCCTCACATCTTGCAAAGAAAGTTTGGATTTTGAGGAAAGGGCACCTGGTGGCAGACTAACTGCAGACCCCGTTGGTGCCATGCTAACTTATGACCTAGGGCTGTGTCCCTCATTTGTCAATGTGGTCAGGACTGTAAGATCACATCTGGGGCGGGGAGGGTTGTTTTTTTAAAAAAACAAATAAACTTGTTTTTATGAGCTGGAAATATTGATGAAAAGAAAATTTTTTTAAAAAAATGAATTAGCAAAATAGGTGTTCCCATGAAGCATTTACACAATCTGTTTCTGCCCTTTGTGGAATAAAGATGAGCCTGGTAATACTGTGAAGTTCCTGATAGCTGCTGAGACCATCACAGTCCTTCACCCCAGCTGATCAGAGAAATCGCAACCAGCTGTTTTCTCCCTTGGTTTGTCTTAGCTTTTTATCTGTTCGTTGTCAAGCTTCCTCTTCCATACTTGTATTTTCTATCTGATTCTGTATATTAAGGAGTTTTTCCTTGTCTGTTTCTTCCTTTGATTGGAATATTTACAATAAAACAGAAATAAACCCTGAAATGTTAGTGGATGGATAGATGAAAGCTGATTTGGTATGGAAAGCATGGTGTGATGTGGCTAATCCAAGGCCCTTGGAAACAAACAAACACATAAATACGTTCTCTGTCTTCCCCTCCAACCAGGCCTGACCACCCGCCCTCTCCTTTTTTTCTTTCTCAGTCTTTCTACCCCTCTCCAGCCCTTTGTGCAAATCCCAGAAATGTCTGGGTGGCTCCTTTCATTTGGTAGCCTAGGGAGTCTGAGCCAATCCCCCAAATGGATACACATGTTAATGAAGCGCAGGATTCGGAGGGTTTTGTCTTCCTAAAGGCACTTTTCACAGAATAGTCATCTATTGATTCTCAGGGAAACTCTAGTCAGATATCACCCCAGATTCCACTGGGAGCTTGAAGATTACATCAATTAAAATATAATACTTTGCTTTATTTCTTTTAATTGCTTTGCAGGGCCCCGCCAGTCACAAGATCTCTCCTTCAGAACCCAGGTGGGGTGTAAGTTGAGCAGATAGATTGCTGAAAATCTTTTGGCTTTCTCTAATCCAGTGCTCATAAGAGAATATTCATCCTGGGAACTTGCCAACCAGCCCTCTTATTGGTTAGGTGAGACTGAAATATCATGATAACTAAGCCACCTGGGGCTACTCTGTGAAAGTTTATTAGTTTTGGGTTCCAAGGAGTTTAATTTTCATTTGGAATCCAAGGTGGGATTTCCCTGCAGTATAGAAGTAAAATACTGGGAGGTGGGAAAAAAGAAAAAGGTTTGAGACCTTGCAAAAATGGCTGGTTGATGGCTAGAGTGAGCCCCAGAGAATCACTTGTGGCTCTCTAGCTGTATGCAGCAAGGTAAAATAACCTGGAAATGATAAGGGAGATTTGATTCCCTGACTGGTTAATTCTTCAGGGATAATAACAAAGGGGTCTGTTTGGAAAATTCAGAGAAGGAACCCTTTCACAGTGATTACTTAAAGCAGCCCCCTCCTAAGGGGCCTAAGGGGCCTCAAATAGAGAAATCAAACCTGAACTGCTTTGGTTCCCTTGTGCTATGAATGATTTCTATGCCTTTCTATACAGGGTAGACTTTCTCACCATGCTGAAGAATCCACCTCCCCACCCCCATCCCCAAAGGAGAGGGCCCACAAGGAAATCCAGGCACTGCCCAGCCATAGTAGACTACTCACATGCATCACAATGGTGGACTGCTTGCTTTTAAACAGGTATCCAAAACAGCCTTCCAATAGAAACAAACTGGTGGAAATGAATGTGGCCTCCAGCAAAGAAATAGAGAGATGTACAAATATCCTTCAACGTCAAGAACCAAAGGCATCAATAATCATACTGAGTTTTGAGGGTTACAGATGGTCCAGTGGAAACAGGTGGCCCATTCAGTACTGGGAACATTATTTTCATCTTTTATTTTTTACTCATCAAGTTTTATTGATCTCCTACCAACTCTTGGGGCAGAGCAATCAGTGAAAAGAAAATGTTAATATTAACATTAGAACAGCTGAACTAACACTAATGTCAAGAAAGAGAGAAATGGATGGGTGGGAAGAGAGCCAAAAGGTAACCCACAAAAATGATTCAGATGTTCATTCTTAAGTATTTCTGAGATGAGTTATGTCAAAAATTCAGAAAGAAAGGAGAGGAATTTTTTGAAATACTGAAATCTCCCTAAAAAAATGTATACTATGTACATTTCTGATTATCTATTTCAACTTCTTGGACTTGTTGTAGTGGAACAGTACCCTGGGATCATACCGTGTTGACAGGAACTCTAGCCATGGAGGACAGAGCTCAGAATTCAGTGGGGAGGAGTCATCCATCTATCACATAATCAACAAAAGAAACCTGTTTCCTTTTCAGATTCCCTGATACCATTCTACTTGTTCTCTCCCTTTTCTTTTTCAATCTGCTAAAACATTAGAGAGAAGGTAACTCAAGTTTACTGCACTCGTAAGAAGCATACATTAAACACCTAGAATTATCCTAGGTGCCAGGTGAAACTTTTTTTAAAAAGTAGAAGACAAGGTTGGCAACCCTGAATTTATACTCCAGAAACAATTAAGGAACAGTGTAAGAGAAGGTATAATGAAGTGCTCTATTGTGTGGTAAAGGCTCTAAACCCTATGGGACCTGAGGAAAGAAGGGGGAGATCATTGTTAGCTGAGGTAGCCTAGAAAGGTCAAAAGAGGGAGGTGGGACTAAGAGGTTTCTGGGGCTTCAGTTTTATATTTCTGGGAAACAAGACTTGCTTCATCTCTCTTGTGATTTGAAATCTGGCTAATTCATGATGGTGAATTCTTCAGAGCGTCTAAGATAAAAGAATTTTTTTCATTGCCTTTTTGGCGCATTCTTTCAAGAGGTTCAGATTTATGTTGCCTTTTTCTTCCAGTTCACTGTCAATCATGCTCAGAGTTTCTCTATCCGCTACTTCATTCATACTCTCCTTTAACTAGAATTAGAGGACTTTGTTGTCACAGACAGCACAGAGAACATCATAAACTGGAAGCAGCGATCAGGCTGGGTCTGAAATGGTTCTGAAGTAAATGCTTTAGGAACAGCCAAAGGATCCCGTATTTTGAACATCAGGATGTGACAAAGGGCAAGAGGTATGGAACTGAATTTATGATACCAATGTGAAAAGTGAATTCAGAACAAAACTTTCCTGTTTCTGGTACCTGGATGGATCAGAAAATACTTTCCTGTATGAGGACAAATAAACTACTCTAGTTGTACATGGGGCCGAAGAGTCCCTGATAAAAGAATGGCCATGAAGACTTCCTTTACATTCTAGACAACTTCACAACAAGAGATGGTCATCAAGGTTCCATTTCTATACAGCCCCAACCACACACACACACACACACACACACACACACACACACACACACACACACACCAGTATTTTACATTACTGGAAACTTGGCTATACTTGAGGCCAAAGAAAAAATGTCACATCTACTTTAACAGCAACTTTCCCAAAAGACATCGAATGTCCTCAGATTTCAAATGTGTGACACAACATAAATAAAACTATTAAGTGCCTACCATGTGCCAAGTACTATGGTAAGCATATACATATATACATATAAATGTACTTATATGTATATACATGCACATGAAATGTTTCTATAGGTTAACTCTGAGGGTTGTCATTTGACTTTCATACATTTACTTTCTTTAATATTAGTGTATGTGTGTATTTATTTATGTATATGGATATATGTACTCACGTGTATCTATATATGTATGTGTATGTAAAAAGAAGCAGCTTAGCGTAGTCTAGTGGACAAGATTCTAGACACGATATAAAGAAAACTTGGATCCAGATTTCTCCTCTGACAGGAGGAGAAATGTTGTGTGACCCAGGACAAATCATTTAACCTCCATATGTCTATCTTGAACTTATTAAATCACAGATGGAGTGTGATCTGAATTGGTGGAGGGAGTTCTCACACTGGGAGATTCTCACCCTAAGACTATCCTAGATCCACAAATATACTATAAATATATATGTATATTTGCATGTGCATGTGTGTATATGTGTATATATATATGGTTTTTATAGACACATGTGTATGTGCATATCTGTGTATATCAGGTAAGTAAAATACATTGATGTCAAAAGAGTCACCCTTTTTCTGCCTCCCTTCAGCCTTTCTTTGTACCCCTAGGTAATGAGGCTGGATTCAGTCTTCCAGCTTTCAGAGGCTTAGTTCTCACCAAATAGGCTTTGATGTAATTTATTTCCAAGCCGAATGAGTATGTAGATATGTGCAAGGAAAGGCAGGCATTTTTTTTAAATTCCCAATTGAATATTAAAATGATTGAGCTGACTACCTAAAATCTAACCCTCTTTGACAGCCTGCAAAAAATGTTCCTTCAGTCTTAACAAGCACCTAGACAAAATAGAGAAGTTGGATGGGGCAAACTTTCGTTTTTATTCAGTGTTGCTAATAGCCATTTAAAACTCTAGCAGAAGGAAACTTTTTGGACGGTGAGACAGTGAGTCGTGAAATTAGAATAATTACGTGGCTCCATTCAATTTATAAATGGGCCTTTATTCATCCAGTATCTGCATGACTGTTTGAATTTTTGTTTCAAACAAGAGCAGATTAAATAAGACCAGGCCTGCACAACATATGGCCAGTGGGCCACTTGCTGCCTGCCAAAGTGGTGCACAGGCAGTATATTGTGCAGGCCTGTATTTACATCTTCTACATTTTTCCGGGGGCAGTCCAAAATCCTTCGGCAGGTAGTAAGCAGCTGCTGGCCATATGTCGTTCAGGTCTGAACAAGACCATTGTTTCCAATGGAGCAAAAACTGAGCTATAACTAAGGTAGAACCACAGAGCTATGTTTCAAGACAGAAATTTAAGAAGTGTTTCGATCCTTCAAAAATATGAAAACCACTCAGCTTAGCACCTAATTAGCAGGAATAACTAATCAAAGTAGGAAAACTACTACATAGGCTTTCTCTCCTAATTGTACTCCGGCTAAGTGCCTCCCTCACCAGGTGCACTTGGTGCCACTTGCCCTAGGTGCAAGAATTATCAGTTACCCTTTGGTCAAATGCAATTGATTTCATATTTACTCAAAAATCCTCCAGGTATGATAGGTACATATTAGCACATCCCTGGTTTAAGATAGTTTTATTGCAGCCACCTGATTTGGTAAGTAATAATTCATATCCATCAAAGTTATAATGTCATTTATTTTATTAATCAGGAAGGAATAGGGGGAGACAGGAGATATTTAGAAAATATCTGTGAACTGGTGAAATTTTGAGTCTGATTTATAAGACTCAAAGGGATGTTTTCTTTCCCAGGATTGTAGAAATCTTAATCTTGACCAAAAAGACCCAGACTTCTCAGTCCCTATGCCAGCTGTGGATACATTTTCCCATACTATTTTTAAAAGTCTTTCTCTGCCCCAAAACAAAGTTATGAGACCTTTGTGCCTTAAGTACATTTCCTAATTGACAGTAGCATAGCATTTTTTTCAGTATACTTCTTTACCAATGATACGATAAAATAAAATCTAAAATATGTATTTCCCCCCTTGTGGGGAGGGAGAGAGAGAGAGAGAAAGAGGGAGAAAGAGAGAGAGAAAGAGAGAGAGAGAGAGAGAGAGAGAGAGAGAGTTATTTCTTTTCTGCTTGGCAGTTTTCTTAAAAGGGTTGAATAATATTCACTTTTTATGTATATTTAGTATTTCTTATAAAAATTTTGTCATCTCAACTGACAAAAACCCATTTTCTCTCCCTCCCATCTCTCCCTACCCAAGGAAGAAAGGAAGGAAGGAAGCAATAAAAAGAAAATTATTTCCCCTTGGTGGTTTTCTTTCAGGGGTGAATAATATTTGCTTTTTATGTGTTTAGTACTGCTTTTTAATTATTAAAGTTTGTGATTTCAATGAACGAAAACTCTATTTTCTTTCCTTCCTACTTCTTCCCACCCATAGAAGGAAAGAAGGAAGGAAGGAGGGAGGAAAGGAGGGAGAGAGAGAGAGAGGAAGAAAGAAAGAAAGAAAGAAAGAAAGAAAGAAAGAAAGAAAGAAAGAAAGAAAGAAAGGAAGGAAGGAAGGAAGGAAGGGAGAAAATACTTGTAGTAGATCTGCATAAAGAAAAAAAAAAGATTCCTGCATTGGCCGTATCCAAAAACAAAAGTTTCATTCTGCATCCTGTATCCATCACCTCTGTTTATCAGGAGATGAGTAGCATTCTGCTTCATCACTGGTCCTCCAGAGTCATGATTAGTCATTACGTTGATGAGAGTTCTCAAGTCTTTCAAAGTTGTTTCTCTTCACAATGCTGTTGTTATAATATAAATTGTTCTTCTTCTTATTTCATTCTGTATCAGTTCATAGAAAACAATAGTTGCTTTTTTCAGAAGCAGCAGCTCTGTAGCCACAGCATTCAGAGTGATTGATATAGAAGGTTGTCCTGTCCTGACAAAGGGAGGATATTGATCTTTTCCTAAGCTCTAGTGTTTTGGTTTGGTTTGGTTTGGTTTTTTGAAAGGTGTTTGGGCCTGGTGACCACTGATCCTGTTGTCAGTGTTCCCTCTCCAGGGGTTTCTATAGAGAGCTCTCAAGAGCCCAGGCCCATTTGACTTTCATCAGCTATGAGCCTTGCTTTTGTTGCTTCTAAAAGCTTGCTAAGAGAAGAGTCACTTTGGTCCAAGTACTCAGATTAAGCCAAAGATTCTTTCACCTGCTTCTGCAACCCTCCCTCTTGAATGCTCAGCAATCATCAGAGATGTTGAGCCTACATCCCTAGAGATGGAATTTCAGCAGTTCCAAGTGTTCTATGATTAGATTCCTCTTATTAATAGCAAAGAGAGTTTACAATTCTGATGTGATGCATCTCATTGACCCAGTGCAGTCCTTTATTTATCTGTAAGCCTTTGACTGATCTGGGATTTTTGTCCCAGAAAAAAAAAGCCATATTCTGTGATCAGAGAGACTAAAAATAAGAAATCCAAAGTTCCTCAAAGAGCCATATGAAAGCAACACAGAAATTTATGGTTGGCAGGGAGGGCCCTGTTAGAGGAATACACCCAGAGCTGTGTCAAGAACAAGGCTAGGGAGACACTTGCCATAGACACAAAACTGAGGAGCACAGAAATCATACAAAATTTGTAAATACTACCAAGCTCACTATGCCATTGGGTTAGAGATGCATAATTTTATCCTCTTGCTTCTGGTGCAAAATTAGTTAATTATACTGTTGCCTTGAGAGATCAGTGGATTTCCTCAAACTCCTAGGAGCCATCACAGTTCAAGAAATATAACTTTTTATTAAGTTCCTATTATATGTAAAGGGGCAGCCAGGTGGCACAGATAGATAGAGAATGACCCTGGAGTCAGGAAGACTCATTTTCCTGAGTTCAAATCCAGTCTCAGACACTTACTAGCTGTGTGACCCTGGGCAAGTCACTTAACCCTGTTTGCCTCAGTTCCTTATCTATAAAATGAGCAGGAGAAGGAAATGGCAAACCACTCCAGTACCTTTCCCAAGAAAACCCCAAATGGAGTCAGGAAGAGTTGCACACAACTGAAAAATTACTAAACAACAACAAAATTTTATGTAAGGCTCTCTTCAAGGTACTGTGGATACAAAGACAAAATCGGAAACTGCCCCTGCCTTGAAAACCTTATACTCTACTGGGAGATGCAATACAGATGCAGATAAATAAATTTCAGAAGGGAGATTCCTAATAATAGTGGGGCTGATAAAAGGCTTCCCATAGGAAGTGGCACCTGAGTTCAACCTTGAGTGAAGCTGGGGTTCCTGGAGAGAGAGGTGAAAAGGGAGTACATGCCAGGGATGGGGAACAGCATGGATTCAGGAGGTGGCAAGTGGAGTTCAGCATACAGTAGACCAGTTTGGAAAGAACATAGAATGAGTAAAGGGGAGTGATAAGAAGGAGGCTAATAATACAGGCAAATGGTGGGACACTGTTCATTCAATCATCCATGCATCCATTCATTCATTCATTAAATATTTATCAGGTCCTTTATTTACTACACTCTCAATTCACAGTGCTGTGATAAATACAAAGCATAACATTTAGAAATTCATCACTGTATTGAGTCTGCACTGAGGTTAGTAAGCAGAGGAGTTCCCATGGTCCTTAGAACAGAACTCTACATAAAGGAAATGTTTGATAAATATGTATGGAATAAATTCATGACCAGGAAGTAAAAGACATGGTTTTTGTCTTCAAAGAGAGCAAAGAGCTTATAATCTCTTTGGGGAAGAAACATAGATAAGTAAAAAGGGAGGGAAGGAAGGAGGGTGGGAGACAGAGACAGACTGAGCCATTCAGACAGACAGAAAGAAACAAAGACAGAACAGAGAGATTAAAAAGAGAAAGACCCAGAGTTGTAGGGAACATCTGTGTCCTTCACTATCTGGCTCCAGTTTACCTTTTCAGGTTTATTATAAATTACTCTTCAAGTACTCTCTGTTCCAGCTAGTTAATGTTTCTCAAGCACAAGATTTCATCTCCCATCTCTGTACCTTTGCACATGCCTCAAATATCCTCACTCCTCTTAGAATTGTCCATTCCACCTCTTAGAATTCCAAACTCCCTCCAAAGGTTAGCTCAAATGCCACCTCCTAGAGAAGGCTTTTCTGATTCCCTCTGCACTGGTCCTAGCTCCAGCTGCTAGTTTACTCTCATAATTTATCTGTATTAACTTTGCATTTACTTAGATGTATGCTGCTGTTTCGTCCCTTAGAATATAAACTCCTTGAAAGCAGGGATTGTTTAATTTGTTTTTGTCTCTGTAACACTGGGATCTAACACATTGTAGGCATTTAAATTCTCATCGATTGCTTGATTGATGGATAGATTGTCGAGATCACAGATCCATTTGAGAATATTAAATATATTTGAGACTATTCAACATATGTTGAGACATGTTAAGTGTACAAGTCAGCATGTAATTATTTGTTCAGCAAGTGGTTCTGGGATGATTGGTTGAGTAAAGTGATGTATGGAAGACACATGGCAAGGAAATACAGGTAGAACATTGGTAGAGATAGAAGAAATTCAGATATTTTTTCCTCCTAGTCATTTAAACAGTCCCTTCCCCAGAGTAATAAGTTGTTCTATCTCAAGCCGTTCCCACTGTCCTAATTGGCACTAGACCTCTTTGATAGCTCTCTCAGTTGCCTAGCAATATTCTTAGCAAGCAAAAGAAATCCAAGGTCTCCTCATCATAAGCAATGTCACTACCCATCGTGAAAAGGGACTTGCCACTATTTCTTCTCCAATCCAGCAGTAAGAAGAGAATTCTAAGACCTCAATAATAAATCTGCTCAGAAAAGGTTTTGAAACGATATTCATTGGCATTTATTTCTTTTCAGTTGAAGTTTACTAACAAAGGTTTGTTGCATTTGATTGAATTGACCAGTGGAAGTAGAGAAATAGTGATCTCTCCTGCTTGGTTAATCTAATTAGGCAGTCCTGTGATAGCCATTACCAAGAGAACTTGTGTGCAGGCCTGTTAGAGACAAGTACCTTACAATAGGTTCTGACAGGTAGCTAGTGAGGCATATACCAGGGACCTGTGGGCATCTCATCTAGCTAGCATTCGGTTAATGATTGAGAGTTAATCAATGCTGGTATAACTATGATGTAGATATAAAAAAGAATTGGATTTGAAGGATTTCAAAATAATCATAGTGGTGAATCACTCCAGGTATAAAGCAATGCCTGATAGCAAGCATTTGGCATTTGGCAACAAAAAGCTAAGACTGTGGCAGCTTGTCTCACAAAGTACCTGCCCCTTAATTCCAGATGAAATGAAAATTCCATCCTAAGCAGTCATTAAGGCTCCAGTTTTATTTCTCATTATTAAACCATGAAGTTGGCCAAAACATGTAAATGGAGCAAAATGAAGAGATTTGTAAGCAAATTGGAATCCTGCTACAAAACTGAAGCCTAATCTTCAAAGATTAAGAAAGATAAAATAACCGTGCTGTTGAAGAAGCATCTCCCCCAAGCCAGGGAGAAGTGTGCTTAAAGATTTGACACCTGGGATCCCAGTGGCATTATCTCTTCATATTTTCCCCAAAGAAACTGAAATTTTCAGCAGAATTTCTAGATGATTTATTCATGTTTGAGAATATCCAAATGGTTCAAAAAACATTGAAATAAGACTTAAATGGGATTTTATACTCAATGTAGAGCTAAGAGTAGAATGTCAAATTGACACCCCTGAGCAGGGGAACTTTCAAGTTTTCCAAGGAAGAAGAAGCATGAAAACATGAATCATTTCTATTTCCCTTTCACCCAGAATGCAGGCCTCTGAGAGGTGGCCAGCCTGTAGATAAGTACTCATATGTTTGATTGTCACCTTTTCCACTACCACTTTCTGTAAGGAGCAACTGAATGCCTAGGGAGACTGGTGATGGTAGTGGTAATGGTGTAGGGGAGGTGGGAGGAAGAGAATGAGGCCCAGGGATGTTCTGGTAGTTGTTTAACAACTGGCTATCAAAATGAAATAAAATAAAATAAAACATGACATGATGTGCTTTTAAATTTAATTTGCACTATTAACATTTCTCTCTACCACTTTCTTAAGTCTAGAAAATCAACAAAACAATAAATCAAACCCCATTTGTATCTTTTGCTGATTTGTGAAGTGTAAATGCTCACTGTATTTAACAATTAGGTTCCCAGGAGCATGTTTGAGTTGGCTCCAACAAACTCCTGTAGGTGCCTATTACCAATGGATCATACAGAGATACCTCCCCACCTTCCTCCCTGTCCTGAGTCCTATATTAGTAAACTGTATCCATCTAGTAAAATAGTACAGTTACACAAGCAAAATTACTTAGGATTGTGGAATATGCAGATTCTAAGGGACTTCAGAGATCCTCTAATCAAACATCCCAACCCAAGGAAGAGTCCTATGTTGAGATCATTGGAAAGATTATAGGATTATAGATCCAGATGTGGAAGGCCATCAGAGGCCATCTAGTTCAGCCCTCTCATTCTACAGATGTAAAAACTGAGACCTAGGAAGGTTAAGTAATTTAGTCCTGGTCACCCAGATAATAAGGATCAGAGGTGGATTTGAATCTAAGTCCTCTGACTCCAGAGTCAGTACTCTTTCCAGAAGACTGAGCTGAAAGATGAGGATGACTAAGAATCTGGAAACTGTCCCCTAAAGAATCAGATGAAGGACTCCAGAAGGTTTAGATGAAAGAAGACTTCAGAGGTACATAATCACTTTCTTCAAATATTTGAGAGGTCCTCAGGTGGACCTACAGGGGAGACCAAGGCCCAGTGGACTTCTGAATAAACATAAAGAGGAATGGAACAATTAAAGAAGGCCAGCATTGGAAGAGGTTTCCTATTGAAGCAGTAAGGTCTCCTCATTGGAAGCTTTTAAGTCAAGGATAAATAATCACTTGTAAGAGATATTGTAGGGGGTGGCTAGGTGGTGCAGTGAATAGAGCACCTGCCCTAGAGGCAGGAGGTCCTGAGTTCCAATCCAACCTCAGACACTTAGCACAAAACTAGCCTTGTGACCTTGGGCAAGTCACTTAACCCCAATTGCCCTGCCATCCCCCCTCGAAAAAACAGAGAGAGAGAGGGAGAGAGAGAGAGAGAGAGAGAGAGAGAGAGAGAGAGAGAGAGAGAGAGAGAGAGAGAGAGAGATTGCAGAAAATTTTCATAATTCAGGTAGGGATAGGGCTAAACGACCTCTAGGTTCCTTCCAGCACTAGGAGTCTTTTGTTATAATATCACTGCCATATGGACATCTCATCTTTGCCTGATCTCTTAGAACAATGATGCAGCCTGTTCTGCTATAAGACACCTTTAATTTTTAGAAGGGCTTTCCTTATATTGAGCCCAAACCCCTCTCTGTTATATCCTAGCAACTGAGAGGTGAAAATTTCCATATACAGATTCCTCAGCCACAAACCACAAAGTGCATTTTAATTTTAAACCAAAAAAAAAAAAAATAGCAATGAGTAGCCTTTGTTTGGACAAGCATTTGTTTAAGGCCTGTAAAGTGCCTTTATCCATGTTATCTCATCTTACCCTCACAACAACTTTGGGAGATAGATGCTACTATTATCCCCATTTTACAGATGGTAAAACTGTAACTGACAGAGGTTCGATGACTTGTCTAGGGTCACAAAGTTACCTACTAAGTGTCTGAGCTGACATTTGAACTTATCCTCCTGATTCCAAGTCCAGTAGCTCTATCCCCTGCACCACTTAACTATACATACATCCTTATTCATCCGGTCCTTCCTAGAGGTAAAAGAAACCAGTTAGTGTAAGGGCACGTAAGGAAATCAGTTTTTCAATGTACCTTTTCCAGCAAAGACTCAATAAATTCATTTTGTCAACTTGACTTTATTTTACTAGAGTTTGGGTCTAAACCCACCTGAGCAGTTATAAGAATGACTAACTTCCCCAAAATATCTGTCCCCCTCCACCCACCACCAACCTGCCAACATGCCAGAAATGCTACCATGAGCATCACTTTCTTAGATTAATATTACTAAGGGCAGCTAACCCATTAACATAGATAATGGCTTCCAGGAAAGACCTAAGGATACTTCGATGGATAAGGAAATATCATCTTGTGGCACTTTCTCTGGCCAATGCAGCTCTGTCTTCTCTGTGATATGGGATTCATGTCCTTATCTCTCCACAAATCATCCACAGTGACCTTTCTCTCCTGCTGTTAATATCAATATAGGCTGACTCAATGTAGCCTCTCATTTTCTTTGGTTTTTGTCCTTTAATTTTTTATTTTTTCCTTAATAGCATTTTTACATGTAAAATAGTTCTCAACATTCATTTTTGTAAAATTTTGAGTTCCAAATTTTTCTCCCTTCTTCCCTTTCCCTCCCCTCTCCCCAAGACAGCAAGCAATCTGATATAAGTTATACATGTACAATCATATTAAACATATTTTCACATTACTCATGTTGTGAAAGAAGATTCAGAACAAAAAGGAAAAATCACAATGAAGAAGAAACTAAAAGTAAAAATAGTATGCTTTAATCTGCATTCAGACTCCATAGTTCTTTCTCTGGATATGGCTGGCATTTTCCATCACGAGTCTTTTGGAACTGTCTTGAATCATTGTATTACTGAGAAGAGCTAAATCTATCATAGTTAATCATTGCACAATGTTGCTGTTGCTGTATACAATGCTCTCCTGGTTCTGCTCACTTCAATCATTGTCAGTTCACATAAGTCTTTCTAGGTTTTTCTGGATTCTGCCTCCTCATCATTTCTTATAGCATAATAGTATTCCATTACATTCATACACTGCAACTTGTTCAGTCATTCCTCAATTGATGGGTATCCCCTCAATTTCCAATTCTTTGCCACCACCAAAAAAGCTGCTATATATTTTTGTATATGTGAGTCCTTTTCCCTTCTTTATGATCTCTTTGGGATTCAGACCTAGTAGTGGCATTGCTAGATCAAAGGGTATGCACAATTTTATAGCCCTCTGGGCACAGTTAGCCTCTCGTTTTCAATATAGGTTTGGCCAACCTTCATTATCCATTTCTCCACTGATTTTTAGAATATATATCACACAGAAGTTATCATTGGTAACATGGTGTGGCCTATTTCCTCTCACCCATCCTACATTCATTCATTGACCCTTGGGTTACTTGTAATTTCTGTTCTTCCCAGTGCAAGGTGCTCCATGATTGGCAGGCATAGAGCATTACTGGGAGAATACTGGTTTTAAAAGAGAAAAGCTCTTGCAGCAGCAAGCAATTTGGGATCATTTAAAGAATGGTATAATTTCCCAAATGAGATCCATCCTGCTCTCCTCCTACTTAATTCTGGGCCCAAATCATTATACATCTGCAGAGCCCATCCAAGATACGTGTTTGTTTTTGTCTGTACGGGTATGGAATAATTTAACCTAGTGGATATCCAACTGAATATCCAAGCATGGATAATGTGTGTTTTATCCATTCAGCTTTCCCAATGTGGATAATAATAGCTGGCATTTAAATAGTATTTTTTAGTCACAGAGCTCTTTCTATGCATCATCCTCTTTGATTCCTCACAGCAATCCTTTTTCAATAGTAAGGTATGCATCATTATCTCCCTTTCTGGAAACTGAGTCTCAAGAGGTGAGGTCACTTGCCTGTTGCTACACAGTTAGTAACAGATCCTAGACTTGATCCTAAGCTTTCTAGTTTCTTGTCCAGCTCCATTACTTCTTGCTGCCTTGCTGGATCTTTCTGAGGCTAATTACAAGATATGGAATATGAAATGTTTACAGATTCAGGTGAGTCACTACTATAAAGGGTCCTAGATAGTCAAGAGGTAGATTAAGGACACTGGGCAACTTTGGGGAGGGAGGGCCACCAAAAGGAAGAGGGAGGGAATTTGCTTAACATTTTACCATTCGCCCCTTAGCAACGTCATATGCTAGGAAAGTGGAGGTACTTAAATTTTCTCCTTTATCCAAGGGTAGTTGGGCTGTGTAGGGACAATTTCAGTTTGGGCAAAAGAACAGAGTATGGCTCATTTTCTTTCCATACCCAGAGAAAGGAATAGGAAACAACCTCTTGAAATGTTGTGAGTGAATAGAGTCCAAGTGCCACTTACTAGCTATGTAGCATAAGGCAAGTCACTTTTGGTCTGACTCTTTTTGATCACTGCTCTTTCTAAATTTTTAGTAGCCATCTTTCTATGAAGATGTTCTAGACTTTTTACATGACTCAAAGTCATGATCACTGTGTATATAGTTTGTAATTTTCTCATCTGTGAAATAAGTCGGACTTGATCATGTATCTTAAAGAGTTAATATTCTATTAACACTATGATATCATGTTAGCTTTTTAAACACTTAACTTAGATGACTCCAAAAGACTCCTGATGGAAAGGGCTATCATATCCAGAGAAAGAATTATGGAGTCTGAATGCAGATTGAAGCAAACTACTTACTCTCTCTCTCATTTTGTTTTATTTTGTTCCTTCCTTCTCATTGTTCATTCCATTGGTTATAATCCTTCTTTACAACTTAACTAACGTTTAATGTGAAGGTATTTTTAGAACCTATATTGGATTTCATGCCGCCATGGAGGGAGGTGAGAGGGGAGGACAGGGTAGGAGAGAAAATTTATAACTCAGAAGCTTGTGGAACTGAATGTTGTCAACTAAGAGTAAATTAATAAATAAATTTTAAAAAAATAAATACTATCTTAGGCTGGAGTTGTGGAGGAATGGCATCCAATGAGATGACAGCCACATTGTGCTCTGCCATATTTGGACCACTTCTATGATTCTATGATTTGTGTTTTGAGGTGTCATGTTTTAGACAGGTCACTGAAAATCTGGATAGTATTCAGAGGAGGGTAAGGAGGATGGGGAGGGTCCTTGAGATCACAGCCTATGTGCTTCTGTACTAAACCTGTTATTTATTATCCAAATTGCTCAAACATTTTATCTTTCTATCCAAGTAATATGTATTATACTTCAATGACAATATTGTTCTCTATTTCTGCTTCTATTGATCTTCACTCAAATAACTCTCTACCATGCTTTTATTCCCTCCCCGTCCTTGTATTTCCCCACATGAGTATATTGTATTGAAATACAATGCTACTCCACTTCTTTGTTTTTTATACATTTTGAAGAATGTGAACCTTTCTAGAACCATATTCCCATCATGGATCTCATTATACTGCAACTCAGTGATACCTAAGGTCAAATTTGCTTCTTTGCATTAGGATCCCTAGTCTATCTTGCTTATTACACATTTTTAGCATTTATGGTCATAAAGTTTTTATCTGTGGTTATTAATTTTATTACTAGCTCTTTTCTATGAACTCATGTATGTCTTTATTGCTATTCTTTTTCTTATGTTGTAGTTCATCTCTATGATATCTTGTATGGTGAGTATACATAAGTTTTGTTTTTTCCCCTTTTATTTTAAATTTAAATCCCTGTTATTTCTATGTTCTAAGTGATGATCCAGAAATTCAAATCCTATTCTCAGAGACTGTCTCTTAAGCAACTGTTCACTTCTCAGATCTGCATTTCTCTTCTGAATCCTTTGTCTTCAATGGGCAATAGTGATGGAAAAACACCACCTGTGCCCCTAACGTCTATAGTTTCTTGCCTTAATGATCTTTAGCATCATCTTCTTGGTTGCTTCTGAGAGTATCAGTTGTGCCCACAGAAATCACTAGAATGGGCAGTAGTCATCTATTCTGACAGATACTGGAATGTCCTTTGTTATACCTTGGATACATACACATAGACAGCAGACAGCAGAGTAATCTGTTGCTATCCAGTCAACAAATAGTTGCTTCAGTAAACCTCAGGAGGATGTCACCAACCACAACCACTTAGCTCTCCTTTCTCCGAAGTCTGTCAGATGGTCTTTCACTTGTCAGCCCCTTTAGTTTCATGGCGTCATTCCTTGGAGGTCAAATAGCTTCTCTCTTTTCAGAGTATATAGTTCTTTCCTATTAAGGAAGAGATACATTTCTCTCTTATTTCCAAATGTTCAATGATCTTTCCTCTTTCTTTTTCCTTTTGTGTCACACTCAAATATTGTGTTGGTTGCATCAAACCTTAGTATATTACAGAGTCTCCTAGAAGAGATCAGTTAACAATACCAAAGAGTTTGAACTAGTCATCTACACAGAAAGACCAAGTGGATGAAGCATGTCTATTGCCCAGATGATGTCTTACATTTAGATGAACAATAGACAGATCTTGCCCATTGGTATATATGTGTGTGTGTGTATGTATGTATAATATATGTATATATTATAACAATCTTAGTATATACTAATATATAATATCAATAAGTATATCCAGGAAACATAATACAAATGAGCAATGAGTTGGGCCCAGAATTGCTTAGGAGAAAAGGAGGTTAGATTGCTTTCAGCAAATTGCAAAGCTCTTTTAGTGACCCATGTGAGAGAGGTTTCTAGGTGGCACAGTAGAGTGTTGGAACTGGAATCAGGAAGACTCGAATTCAAATTCAGTTCATATACTTCCTATCTGTGTGACCTTGAGGAAGTCTTCCTTGGCATGTTGTAGGTACTTAATAAATGCCTGTTCCTTCCCCAAGTTTCTCCTAAAAACAAAGGCCCATCTGTTTAAAACCAATATTCTACTAGTGTTGCTCTATGTATACCACACATAGAACAAAACAGTCTATGAATACCTGAAAATTAATATAACACAAAGAACAACAGAGAGGTGCAGGGTAAATGTGAGGAGGCTGCAATATAAAATCAATGAGGAACTTTGAAGGAGAACTGAAGTAAAAGATAACAGGAAACGGATGATTGGAAGAGAAAATGGACCAGTCACATACAAAGGTGACACAACAGCTGAACAGCTATTATGCTCTTCTTGGTATCCTAGAAATGTCTAGAGAAAGCAAGAATGCCCTCCAACAAGTCAGATGGACCTCCTTTAGAAAACTGATGGAAAGACAAGGACAAAAGTCACATAGGAAACGCAATCATAGGTGTGGCTCAATTGCCATTCTTGGAGGGAATATTCTAGCTGATGAGCTCACAAATCTATCAAACATCCTTCTGATTCTCTTCCTTCTGACACTGAGGCTTGCCAACTTAAAAGATGTAAAATCAGAGTTTTACTGTATTTTGACCCTGAATAAGTCACAACTTCAATGGGGCTCAGTTTTCTAACCTAAAAAATGAGGGTGCTAGACTATATGGTTTCCAAAATAATATGATCCTTTCTGTAGGTAGCATGGTGGATAGAGCACTAGACCTGAAGTCAGGAAGACCTGAGTTAAAATCCTATCTCAGACACTTAGTAGCTGTATGACCTTGGGCAAGTCACTTGACTGATTCCATTTTCTCATCCATGAAAGGAAGGAAACAAGCACTTATTAAGGGCCTACTGTGTGTCAGGCACTGTGCTAAATGCTTTACAAATATTTCATTTGATCTTCACAACAACCCTGGGAGGTAGGAGGTGTGCAACTGAAGCAAATAGAAGTGAAAATATTTTCCCATTTTCCCACACAACTGAGACTATATTTGAACTCAGGTCTTTCTGACTCCAGGCCCATTGCTCTAGCCATTGAGCATCTATATGCCTCTTTAAAAAAAACAGAGCTATTAATAGCACCTACCTTTTAGGTTTGTTGTAAGGCTAAAATGAGATATTTTTATAGCACCTTGCATACCTGAAGCATCATATAAATGCTAGTTAGTGTTATTTTTATCATTATTATCCTCTTGTGGTAGAACAGGGAGCTCATTACCTTCTAGAAAAATCTTTCTATTACACTGTTCAAGGTAAAATTTGCTTAATATGCTATTAAATTGAATTATGATTTTGAAGCTATCTTTAAAATGAAAGGTTAATTACATCTGTAGCATTTAATGGAAAAAAATTGTTCTATTCAATGAATTTATCACTATTTTCAAACTAGGTTTTCCTGAAAACAATTGCTAATTGCACTAGATAAAAGATGGCATGGTTTGTGGTCTTTTTATGTTTCCTCAAAGGGTTGCTGAAGAGGTTTGGTGGATGATATAATATATAGAGTGTTGGTTGTCGAAGTGTAGGAACTTGGTAGGTACCAGTGTAACATCTTTATCTTGCTGAAAAAGATATAAGCAGAGAAACCAAATGAAAAAAAATATTGTATTTTCAAAAGACCTTATCATAGATGTATAAACAGAGTAATAAGTTATTCAAAGGAATACCGATAAGTGGTTTTTAATGAGAATGAACGAGTAAACATAAATCTGTCCTAGACTTTTGGGGAACTGATAGTCCTGTTGCTACCAAATGAGGAAAAGGAAAAGGAATGTGGGTTTTCTTGTCTTCATTGTTTTAAACCACACCAGAGTATTAAATAGGCTGAAAAAAATATAGAGGGCTGTTTTTGTATGGATGCCAGTATGGCCCATTTGTTTTCATCTATGTAGATGCCATTCTAGAATCTAAAAGAGGCCAGGAAAGAATTTGAACAAAAATATTAAAATAATCTTTCTTCAGGCTGATGCTACTCACTGAGAGCAAATGCATCACCCCTCTAATGTTGGTTCTACTGATGGGGAAAAGAGTTATCAATTTTTTAGACTGATCAAAATTTGTTACCTGTTTTTAAACATTTCTCATCAGTGAAGGATTATTCTAGAGGCAAGATAAAACTTCTTAATTTTGGATGACAATCGATTGATCGGCTATAACTATAATAGTTCACATTTATATGGCACTTTGTATACATAGAGAGGCAGTACAGTGTGGTGGATGGAGTGCTGAACTTCAATTCATCAGGAGTCAGGTTCAAATCACACCTCCTACACTTAGTAGCTGTTTGAATATTGCAGAAATTACTTAATGTCTCTCTGTCCTAGTTTACCAGTCTACAAAATGTGTATGTATATATGTATATGTGTATATATGTGTGTATACATATGCATGTATGTATGTATGTATGTATATAGGTAGGTAGGTAGGTACTATGCATGTGTACATCTATTCTACCTATTTCACAGGGTTGTTGTGAAGATCAAATGAGATAATGTGTGTAAAACATTCTGCAGACTTTAAAGGATCACATAGATGCACATTTATCTTGACATTGCCACAATGCTTCAGCTGCCTTCTCCCTCTGCCTCAAGTACCCCTTGTCCCTTAGATAAGTACTTACCAGTACCTCCATGTTGAAGAAGGGTCCAGATCAACCATCCTTCATTCTTTGGACTTTGCCAAAACACCTCATGGAGATACCTCTCCCCTCCCCTTCTCTCTCCCCTTCCCCATTTAGAATATAAGCTCCCGAAGAAACTATATTTCCTTTTGCTTGGATTTTTATCCTTAGCACTTAGCATGGTAGTGGCATATAGTAAGTGGTTAATAAAGGTTTGGACCTGACTGGACTTAATGTACATTATCTCATTTGATAATCACAACAACAATGTAAGGTAGATAACACAACATCGGAGTTGTAGAGCTTAGACTGAAGCACATGCTATGAAGTCTGAATGGTGATAGACCCTGAAGCTGTCCTGTGGAACATGTGTGGACCTCAGCTGAGCTCTTCGGGGCATTTCTAGTAACACAGAGGGCTCAGCACTGATGGACTTGCAGTTGGGGTGATGAACCAATCCTCCAATGCATGGTGGGGTGCCAAAGAAGATTGGCCACTGAACCAAGGAGATAGGCCTTAAAATTGGTGAGTCCACTCTCTAGTGCTTGTTCCCCTACTGAGAATGTGGGGACTTTGTGAATCTCTCTCCCTGAAACTTTTTTTTTTGCAGGGGGGTGGGGTGGGTGGAGGTATTTCCTCTCCCTCTCAGTAGTTTTAGCAGATGCTCAGGACTTTGCATCGAAAGTGCTTATGCTACTGACCTAAACAAGCCTTAAAACAGGACCACAAGTCTCTGCCTACCTCCTCTGCTTTGTGTTTCTTTCTGCAAACATAGTTAACCAAATTAGGAATTATGAGTGATATACTTTTAGGAACTGTCTCCCTTGGAACTTTAGGAGTTTCTAGTTTCCTCTGTCAGAACTCCTTGGCAGTAGGAGTTTTTGACAATTGCATCCTTCTCAGAGAAGATGACTACCAGAAGAATTAGCCAAAACATGGTCTGGCTTGCCAAAAGACAAAGACCTTAAGAAATCTGTTTGGACAGTGCAAAGCCGAGGTGAAGGTGTAATGTCTGTTCAGCAGTCCCAAGATAAATTTAATGTTTTAAGTATTAAGCACTTGGGTAAGTATGATAGTAATTACATGCTACTTTTTCAAATTTTAAGTCTTTGTCAACATGTAATTATGAATCTTTGTAATTTAAGTATTTCTTTTGTGTGAAGGAAATAAATAGCTGTCCTATAGCTGATTTACGTTGTACTGTGAATTGAGTACCTCTTTTACCTCCTTTAGTGAGAAACTTTACAAGAGCCATCCCTCTAAGTTTTAAGTGATTTTCCTTGGGTCTTCAGAATTGAGGAGTAAAGAGCTAGAGATAAGGAAAGCCTGACCTCTTTTAATAACATCTAGTATGAATATAGTGCTTAAAGGTTTGCAAAGCACTTTAAAAATATTATTTATTTTGTCTTTACAACAACCCTAGGAGGTAAGTGATATTATTATCCCCATTTTACAGGTGAAGAAACTGAGGTAGGAAGACGTTTAAGTGACTTTCCAGGGTCACACAGCTATTAAGAGTTTGAGGCAAGATTTGAATTCAGGTCTCTTCTAACTCTAGGTCCAATGCTCTGTGGGGGGATTGCTCCATCATTCCAAAGCACAAGTCCTTTAGTGCTGAGCCACATGTGTCACCCAGAGGGGCTAGGAAAGCTCAATTCCATGAAAACTTCAGAGACTGGCCCCTGCAGGCCCATCCCTACCGATGCTACATGGGTTCTAATACATCCCCTACTGTATTATTACTATTATACAGATGAGGAAATTAAGGCCTGCGAGGTAAAATGACTAATCCAAGGTAACACAACTAAAAAGGGGTAATCCAGGTCTTCTGACTCCTAGTTCTAATATTCTTTCCATTGCACCATGCTGATTCAATTTAATCTTTCCAAGATACTTTTTTTTTGCATAGACAATATTATCGATGGATGCTATTGGGGATAGAATTTTTGTGGACTAGCCAAGTCTGAAATCTCTTTTTCTTTTGCTCTAACACTTTCGTGAATGCACATTTAAATGCTTCTCTTAAGAAGGCAATTAAATTGTTAACTCCCATCTAGACTCTAAATAATGTTGTTCAAAACACATCGTTTATAACATACTGTTGTGCCTCAGGAGCTAAAGCATTAAGGTACTGTTTGAGACATGCTGGGAAAACTCTGGAAAATAACTTGCTAAAAGGAAAACAGTTGAGGAAAGCAATTTGATGTTCTATTTTCCTAGTAGGATGCTATCAGGGATGGGGGGGAGGCTTCATTTATGTGTAAGCAAAAATCTAGTGCTGAGCCCAGAAGAAAGACAAAAAAAGCAGCAGCAGCTAGAGACATTAAGCAATTTCACCAGACTGATCATTTATATGGCCAAGAGTCAGATGATTTGTACCTTTGCAATCACTATCATCTTTATGCATGAAGGACTACTGCTGCACCCATGGCTTTCTGTCTCTTCTCTGCCTCTCTCTGGTGTATCTGCTAAGAAAAGTAAAGTCTTGCAGAAGGATCAAAGGTGTATTCAGATCCAGTCAAATTGCATGCATTGCCCCTGACAGGGAAAATGCACATCATTAGAGCCGTCAGCCCTATCATCTATCTGAGTTCCTATTTTCCTCTTCAGGAAAGCCCTGAAGGCGTCCCAACTACTCCCTAAACGTATTTTTCTCAAGAATGTTTGTAATTGAGGATTCTGGGAAGATGGCAGGAGTAGGTCAGAAAACTTTTGTCTGTCCAAATTTCCTCCACAAAGAAAGACAGAACGTGACCTCAAAGCAGCAGAAATAAACATGGGCTAACGTAGTTGTCCTCCTAAGACAATTTGAGAAGACCCCCAGAAAAGACTCAACCTTTAGGGGCAGAGGTTTGGTCTGAGTGAAGTGCAAACACCTCCAGGCTGACTCTGCAGAATTAACAAACAACAATCCCCAGGGTAAGCTGGGTTGAGAGGCAGCCACAGCCTTAGAAATTTTCAGCTAGCTGACAGTGTGAACAGCCTTCCACTGTCTAGGGACGCCACTCACAGCTGTGCTGACCAGCTCTTCCCAGGCTGTGGCTTTGGGGGGGAGGAGCTATTACACACCTGATGTGTGCCTTAGGATCTTGTTGACTACAAGTACTTGTAGATGAGCAATCCCTGGTTTCAGCTCTGGGGCAGGGAGAACAGCTGTAGTTTGCAGGCACCAGAGAGACCGAAGGAAGCAGGATCATTTGAGTGAACAGTGTTGGCTGGGGGCCCTAGCCTGACTTAGAAGTGGAGAGGAAAACCAAAGTTTGGGCCCCAAGACAGATCTCAGAAAATAACAGTAAGAAGAACCTGAGGCTTGGGGCATTACTCCTCATACCTCAGGACTAGAACTTGATCACATGAATAGCTGCAAAAAATAAAATAAAATAAAAATGAACAAACAAAGAAGAAAGAACCCAACACAACTATGGGAATGGAGAAGATCTGGGTTCATATTCAGAGGAAGATAATGGAGCTAAAAAGCCACTCCTTTTTCAATGAGAAATGCCAAATGGTCCCAAGCACAAAAAGAGTTCTTGGAAAAACTTAAAAAGGACTTTAAAAATCAAATAAGAGAGATCAAGGAAAAATTAGGGAAAAAAAATAAGTGCAACCCAAGAAAATTATGAAAAGAAAGTCAACCAACTTGAAATTGAGAATCAAAAACTTGAGGAAAAAAATAATTCCATGAAAACTAGAATTGGGTGTGGGGAAGCTAATGATGTTCTCAGACAATAAGAAATCATAAAACAAAATCAAAAGAATGAAAAAATAGAAGAGAAAGTGAAACAACTCATCAGAAAAACAAGTGATCTAGAGAACAGATTGAGGAGAAATAATATGAGAATAGTCAGATCACCTGAAAGTTATGATTTCCAAAAAACATCTCAGTACAATACTATAAGAAATTATTGTGTGAGATGAAAGAGTTCGGAGTCTGAATCTAAGATCAGAAAAGGTCTTTATTCTTTCTCATGAGAAAGGACTCTACCCCCTGTCACCCAACATGGCATCTGCAGGGAGAGAGCGAGAGGTAGAAGGCAGCCCATGGTTATATAATCTTCCAATGCAGAAACCCAACCCCCACAAGCGTCCTTCACTCTTATTGGGAGGGGAGCTATCCCACAACCTAAGCGCGGGAATTTCTCTGAGACAAAGGACCCAGAAACATGTGGGTGTCCAATGAAACAGTCTTAACCTTATTTGGCATATCTTCTGCTGTGTTGGCTCTGGGGGAGGGTCTCCATTGCTCTAAGCCCCAGATTGCTTAAAGGTCAGGTGACCTAACCCTCGGTCTAGTGAATATTGAAGCCATTCTAGATTTGATTTTTAAGAATGGGGAAACTTCACTATAAATTATCCCTCACATTATCAAGGAAAATGCCCTGAAGTTCTAGAATAAAAAGGCAAAGTAAAAATAGAAAAAACCCACTGATCAACACCTGAAAAAGATCCCAGGAGGAAAATTTACAAGAATATCATAGCCAAGTTTCAGAGCTCCTAGATTAAGGAAAAAATATTAGAAGCAACAAGAAAAAAACAATTTAAATATCATGGAGCTACAATAAGGATTTCACAAGACCTAGCAGCTACTATGTCAAACGACCAGAGGTCTTGTAATACTGTGTTCTGTAGAGCAAAAGAACTGGGGTTACAACCAAGGGTAACTTACCTAGCAAAGTATAATCCCAAATGGGGGGAAGGGGAGAAGGACATTTAATAAACTCAAATACATTCAGGTTTTTGTGACAAAAACCCCAGAACTTAATTAATTAAATTCAACATATAACATCCAGGAGAAATATAAGGTATACATTAAAGACCACCTATAAGGGACTCAATAAAGCCACATTGTTTACTTCATGTATTTGAAAATATTAGCACATGGCCGCTAGGTGGCGCAGTGAATAGAGCACTGGACCTGGAGTCAGGAGGACCTGAGTTCAAATACGGCCTCAGACACTTAACAATACCTGTGTGACCTTGGGCAAGTCACTTAACCCCAAATTCCCTGCCTTCCCCGCTCCAAAAAGCAAAAAAATAAAAGAAAGAAAATATTAGTAATACTCTTATGACCGTCATCATTATTTGGGTAGTTCGAAAGAAAGGTATGGACTGAACTGAGCATGATGGGGGTGATTCTTTTTAAAAAAAACCTTTATAGGGTAAGAGAAAAGAAGAGTAATTAATTATCTCATACAAATGAGGCATAGAAGGAAAAAATGATACCAAAGAAGCTAATAGAGGGGAGGACAGGTAGTGCTGGAACCTTGCTCTCATCAGGAATGAGTTAAAGAGAGAACAACATATATATCTAAAAGGGTATTCTAAATTCAATTCTAAATTCTAGGTCTTCTAAATCCAGAGAGAAATAAGAGGACTAGGGCATAGGGTGGGGGGGGGGGTGGCGGAGATGATAAGGGAAAAACTCTTAGAGGTGTGGGTAGGTGAAGGGAGGGCAAGGTAGCAGGTAAAGCAAAGGAGTAAGTGGGGACAGGGTAAATTGGGTGAGAAGGATAGTGAGGAAAAATAGGGAGGAGGAAAATACACAAGAAATCATTGTAGCTTAGAATGTGAATGGGACGAATTTACCCATAACACAGAAATGGATAGCAGATTTTAAAATATTAATTCAACAATATGTTGTTTTCAGGAAACATTATAAAAATGAGAGATACACACAAACACAAAATGAAGGGCAGTTGCAAAATTTAGTATGAAAGAAAAGCAGGGATAGTGATCATGATCTCATACAAAGTTAAATTTAAAATAGACTTCATCAAAAGTGAAAAATAGAGAAACTATACTCTATGTCAGCAATATTATTCAATATTGTTTTAGACTATTTAAAATAACTAGACAGTATAAAATACCTGAGTATATACCTGCCAAAACAGACACAAGAACTATATGAACACAAACATAAAACACTTATTATACAAACAAACTCAGGTCTAAATAGTTGAAGTAATATTTGGTGTTCATAGGTAGGTAAAAAATTTTTTTGAGAGTTTCTTTTTTGAATGATATTTTATTTTTTCCTCAATTACATATAAAAACAATTTAAACATTATTTTTTTCAAATTTTGACTTTTAAATCCTCTCCTTCCTTCCTTCCCTGCCATGGTAAGCAATTTGATATGGGTTATATATGTGCAATCATGCAAAACATATTTCCATATTAGTCAAGTTGTGAAAGAAAAAACCCAAACACACACAAAAAAAACAAAAGGAAGGGAAAAATAGCATGCTTTGATCTGCATTTAGATTCCATAAGTTCTTTGTCTGGAGGTGGACAGCATTTTTCATCATGAGTCCTTTGGAATTGTCTTGGACCACTGTATTGCTGAGAATAGCTAAGTCATTTACACTTGATAATCTTATAATGCTTTTACCTTATACAATGTTCTCCTGGTTCTGTCCATTTCACTTTGTATCAGTTCAAATTGTCTTGACAGGTTTTTCAGAAATCATCCTGCTCATAATTTCTTATAGAACAACATTATTCCATTACAAACATAAACCATAACTTGTTCAGCCATTCCACAATTAATAGGCATCCCCTCATTTTCTAATTCTTTGCCATCACAAAAAGAGCTACTATAAATATTTTTGTACAAATAGGTCCTTTTTCCTTTTATAAAAATCGCTTTGGGATACAGACCTTACAGTGGTATTGCTCAATCAAAGGGTATGCACAGTTTATAGCCCTTTAGGCATAGAATTTTTTTTTTTAATAAAGGAACTGTTAGAGTAAGTCCTTATGAACCCAGACCTTTCCAAATATGATGAATCAATTTGCTTTGTTAAATAGTATAGTTGATAAGGTAAAGGAAAAAAACATGGCCCATGAGGGACTGACTTATGAAGAGGCTGCTTGGTAACTCAGTGAAGCAGACAGTTGTAGAACATCCACTATACAGAAAAATTCCCATGATGTTGGGTCACTAGGCAGTTTCCAGGAGTGGGAGGGCCACTATTCCTCCTTTCCTCTCCTCTTCTTAGAATTAGCCAGGTGGTGCAATGGATAGAGTGCTGGGCCTAGAGTCAGGTAAATTCATCTTCCTGAGTTCAAATCCAGTTTCAGACAGTTACTAGCTATGTGACCCTGGGCAAGTTTAACCCTCTTTGTCTCAGTTTCCTCATTTATAAAATGAGCTGGAGAAGGAAATGACAAACCACTCCAGCATCCTTTATCAAGAAAGCTCCAAAAGGGGTCACAAAGAGTTGGACACAACTGAAACAACAACCCAACACCAAAAATTTGTAAATGAGGAATTGGGCCCCAGAGAGATTATTCATGAAAACTGATCATCATCACTGAGATTTCTACAATGTTTTATGGTTTATTAATCACTTTGCACATTTTTTATCTGATTCTCACAACTCTGTGAGGTGGAACATGCTGGTAATTATCATCTCCATTTTATGCATGAGGAAACTGAGCCATAGAATGGTTAAATGATTTATCCAAGGTCACAAAGCCAGTAAGTGGCAAAACTGGGACAACTCTAAAAGTTGTCTTTTTGTCTCTAAAAAACTCTAAACTCTAAAAGCCTCTGATCCTGCAAGTACATGCTAGTAGCAAAAGTCCACACAAAGGTCCCTGGAAAACAGACATGACCACATACACTCCTAGCTATATTTGCTAAGCAGACTATGCCCTGAGGATTTTAATTCTCACCTATGGCTCCAAGAAGCCGTAGCATGCACACCCCAGTAAAACCGTCTGGACAGAGAGACTAAACCAGACTGAGTGTGACCAACAGGCCTCAGACTCCTCAGTGAGTTAGGGGAATGGCTTCTCCAAGCACGTGAAGACCTCCCCCAGCAGAATGGGCAGATGAGAACATTTTATAACAATAGTCACGAAGGCAGCTGGAGCAAGCACCATGGAATGCTTAGAGTTTGGTCAGACATAGAAGACACCAAGGTCATCCATTGCATCATTGGCCATCTCTGGTCATCCTGACTTCTGTCCCGCCGCTGGACTTTGATGACTGAAATAGAGCGTGAAGCTGAGAACTCTGCCCAGCTCTGCCTCACTTAAATCCAACTCATGAGCAAGTCAAGAGGTCACCTGTGATATCATTTGTCCTCTTCTAAAACAAAGGACAAATAACACTTGAAAGCAATACTCTTACTAAGCAGCAGCTTTACCTGGGACACGTTTCTCACCCATCCCTGAATACAGAAAAGAAGACTGCCCTTTGCCACTTTACACAAGACCAGTCTCTGACCTATGAGTCAGAGGATCAAACTCCTCAAAAGTCCCTTTAACATGGTCAGCCTCTTAGTGGAAAGGCCATATTCTTCCTGAGATGGATGCCTGTGGTTTTTTTTTCTTAAAATTGAGTTTTATTGGTGCTTTCTGTTTTTAAATAAGAGTCATTTCTGGGTAACCCCTACCTTCTATTGTAACAAAGAAAAAGATAAAAATAATTTGAAGATTCCCTCTGAAAATGCATGTGACACTCTGTCCCCATAGTTCCTCACTGCTCTACTGAAGGGAGATCAATCTACTTCTTCAGCTGTTTCCTAGGACTAAGACAGATTATGCTGATTGCCTAAAAGTCTAAAAGACATTTATCATTTATTCTTTTGTGGTCATTTTGTGTATAATGTTCTGGTTCTGCTTATGTACTGAGTCAATTCATATAAATCTTCCCATGTTTTCTGAATTCCTCACATTTATCATTTCTTAGAGCACAGTAATAGTTCATTACATTCATATACAAGAGCTTGTTTAGCCATTCCTCGATTGATAGGTAACAATAAATTGTGAACATTTCTGTAGTACTTTAAGGTTTGTAAAGTAATTTATGTGTTATCTCATTTGATCATCACAATAACCCTGGGAGGTAGGTGCTAATATTATCCCCAGTTTACAAAAGAGGAAGTTGAGGCAAAGAGAGGTTAATTTACTTGCCCAAGGTCACACAGCCAGCATTTGCAGCAGAATTTGAACTTTGGTCTTCCAGACCCAGGAAGAAAGGAAGGAAGGAAGGAAGGAAAGAAGGGAGGGAGGGAAGGAGGAAAGAATGAAGGAGAGAGAGAAGGAAAAAAAGAAAGGAAGGAAGGAAGAAAAGAAGGAAGGAAGGAAGGAAAGAATTTATTTTAGAAGGTATATTGGCAAATATACATACTCCTCCCAACAGATGAGAGGCACAAAGCCCCTTCTCCCTGTACCACCTCAGTCTCTGGATAGGGGAAAGGGATTGGGTTCATACCTTAGCTCAGTTACCTTAGAGCACAATCCTAATTCCAAGTCCAAAATCCACCTTAGATTCAAGTTCCAGGAACCCTGGCTTCTCAGGGGTTTCTATGCTACTCAGGTTGGCTGTACCATACCTGTAGTCTTGGCTCCAAGGTCACCATGGCTCACAGTCCTAGTGTTGGGGGAAGGTTATCTCTGGTACCTGAAACTGAGGACAAACGACACATACCAGAAACAAACACTCCCAGGTCCATTTCTTGGATTCAGGGGTAAAAGAGAGATAGCAGGAGAAGGGGAGTCCTTCCCCTATCACTGCTTTAGTTAGGGTGTCCATGCTAGGCTGGGCATAGCAGATAATAGCACAATGGAAGGATGGTAGAAAGAAAACAGTTGTCTCATCATTTTTAAAGACAAAAGCACTCAATCAAGGAGGCTATCCCTACTCACATAGTTAGAACCACAGTAGGTTCCATGCTAAGCAAACTGAGCAAGCTCAAAAGGTATGCTTACTTATTATTTACTTATACACACACATGTGTATATGTATATATATACATTTGTATGCAAACATATGTGTGTATATATTTTTATTACTTGTTTTGTTTCTTCTTTCTAGTTGTTCATTCCATTGGTTATAATTCTTTTTTGCAACGTGACTAAGGTAAAAATATGTTTAATGTGAACATATATGTAGGGCCTATATCAGATTGTATGCCATATTGGTGAAAGGGAAGGGAAAAGAGGGAAAGAAAATTTGGAATTCAAAATCTTATTTACTTACACACACACATGCATGTATATATGTGTATATGTATGTATATACATTTGTATACAAACATATATTTGTGTATATATGCAGATATAGATATAATTTTATATCTTTCTTTTTACCTGCTTAGGGTGTATGTTCACTAGAGGGATCATTGAGTCAAAAGATATGAACAATTATGTCACTTTTCTCATGAATTACGTCTCTTTTCTTCCTATTCCTTCCTTACTCATCACATCACCAAATCCTTTTCCATCTCTTTCTCTATTTACACTTTGTGGATACATGTTTCATTTTTAAGTTTATGTCTATGGCCTAGACCTTGAGCCCTTTGGGAAGTAATTTTCCTAACCCACAACACTGATCATTTTAATCTGCTACTTTACCACTTTGGTGAGAAACAAAGGCCTGGCGAATAAATGATGAACTGCTAACTTTGATCTTCGAAGGCCCTTCACAGACTGTCTCCAACCTACTTTTCTAGCCTATCTCGTATTGCTATCCCTCATGTAGTATATGTATCAGTCACACTTGACTATTCTCCAGTCTCCATTTCCATGAGACTCCCCCCATCTCTGTACCTTTGCTCATCTTTGGAATAGATATCCTCCTGTATCCCCATCCTCCATCCCCCATCCCTTCCCTCTATCAGCTGAAGTCTTTCCCTTCCTTCAATGTCTAACTCATATGGCTTGTCCTCTGTGAAGCCTTCCTTGACTCTCCTCTATGACCTCAAGTGAAATGTCTCCCAGGACTCTATTAAGAGCTACCTTTCTTTTCCATTTGTCTCCCCCTCCTTTAGGGTATCCTCCCCCTCTTACTGCTCTTTGTTGTTATAAGCTCCTTGACAGCAGGACCATGTTTATCCTCATTTCTCTAAAGCCCAGCAAGTTATCCTTAAAGAGAGGAGGTGTGATTAAATAAATGATTACTTAATTAAAGTGAAGTAACATCTTTTATTCTTAGAACACCTTTCTCTGCTCGAGATGCTTGACTAAATTCTCTAAACTAACCCAAGCTCACAGCTCTCTTCTTTTAAAAAAAAACTTGGTTAATTATAGTTTAAAACATTCAGTTCCACAAGCTTTTGAGTTTCTAATTTTCTCTCCTTCTTCCCTCCCCCCTCCCCAAGATGGCATACAATCTGATATAGGCCTTACATATACATTCACATTAAACATATTTTCACATTAGTCATGTTGCAAAGAATTATAACCCATGAAATGAACCATGAGAAAGAAGAAACAAAACAAAACAAAAAAAGAGAGAGCAAATAGCATGCTTTGATCTGCATTCAGACTCCATAATTCTTTGGATGTGGAGAGCATTTTCCATCGAGGCTTTTGGAGCTGTCTTAGAACCTTGCGTTGCTGAGAAGAGCCAAGTCTATTAAAGTTAGTCATCGAACAATGAGGCTATAACTGTATACAATGTTCTCCTACTTCTGTTCCCCTCACTCAGCATTCATTAGTCACAGGGCTCTTCCAGAGAAGGGGCAAGAATTATAACACCATGTAGTAAGACTGGGCATTTCGACTTTGAACAGTTTTGTACAAAGGATTTTCAAGAATTTTATCTCCTTCAAAAATAACAGAAGGAAATTTCATTGTAACAACCTACCAGAGTTAGTGCTTGTATTTATTTCATCCATTATCTGTGTTACATGCATGGGAAAAGGAACTTCAGATCTGATTGCGTAAAAGCACATGTTAGCTACAAAAAAAAACCAAAAAAACCAAAATAAAAATAGCTGTACTCCAGGGCCTAGCCACAACTCTCCGGTTCCTTAGAAACCCCTGCTATTTTCCATTATCTGGTTTCACACGCTGTCTTTCCCAAAAGGCAATTTGTGCTCTCTGGTTGTTAAGCTAGAGAGGAATGTGTGTCATAGAACGTTAAGTGTGTCATAGATAGGGCTGTGGGGTTTAAGTCTTCTTGGTGGCAAAGACTAGCTATGATGTAACCATGGGTAAGTCACTTAAGTTCTTTGTTCCCCAGGCAACTCTCTAAAACTAAAGATTATAGACAAGTTGTTCATCTCTATCGATAGAGGTGATTTCCATACCAAGAGCTCCCACAAATCCGAACCCTTCCTCCACCCCCCCCGTGTCAATAATGATAAGAATATTATAAAGAATCAAAAACACTAAAGATATTTGATAGACTAATCCCTTCTTACAGTTTAAGAAACTTGAGGCTTCAGGAGGGGTCAAGATGAAGGTCATGTCACTAATTAGTTACAGAGTCAGGGCTAGAACCAGAACTGAAGTCTCCTGAATCCCACTCAAGTGTTTGTCTATCTCTATGAAAAAATGTTTCTTCATAAACCTAAACTCTAAATTAGAAAATAAATAAGATTTATTGCTTTTTTCATAGGAGTCAATTTATGAAACAAAGGAGTCAATTTATGAAAAACATTCATGTAATTAATTTAATGTACCTGTTCTTTAATTGATGTAAAATATGAAGTATGGGTTAGGGACTATTCCTCCCACTCAAAACTGTCATTTGGTGAAGTCATTAGAGGGGATTATTTTCATGTTGTCCACCTCTCACCAGTGTTATACCTGACTGGAGATGGTGGTAGTGGGAGGGCATGAGAAATAGTTTATAACAAGGTCAAAGGAAATAGAATACGTGGCTGAACTTTTTAAAATGGTTAACATCTTTTTATTTTTACATTACCTAAATTTCCTAATATATCAATTCAACAAAACTCATGCATCAACCATGCCCAAGATTCCATTCAGTGTTTCCTGCCCAGAGAGTTCCATCTCTGTATGTAAGGGAGGAAGGTGCTTTCTATCTTTTCTTCAGAGACAAATTTGGCCATTATAATTTCACAGCCTTTGTGTCAATTATTTTTCCGGTGCTCTTCTTTCCATTTATGTTGTTGTAATCATTGTCTATATAGTTTTCCTGCTTCTGATTACTTTACTTGGTATAAATTCTTAGGTCTTCCTTTGTTTCTTTGTATTCATCATATTCATTGTGTCTTATAGCACAGTGATATTCCATTACATTAATATCCTAAATTTGTTTAAGCCATTCCTCCAATCAATGGGTATTTCATTTTTCTTTACCCAGTCCCCTACTTCAAGAGGAGCTGCTATAAGTATTTTGGTCCATGTGAGACCTTTCTTTTTTATAAATGAACTCCTTGGGACATAAAAATGATTCAACTTATTGAGGATGTATTTTTCCTCAGTTTACTCTTATTGTCAAAACATGCAATATGAAAGTAAAACTACAACTCTTTAATAAAGTTTCCTGCATAAAGTAGTTGTTTGCTTTTGTATTATATGCCAGCATGGTGGGGTAGGGAGCAGGAAGTGCTATAAACATTCAGTTCTAAACTAATAAAAAGATCAATACTTGTAACATTTGTTGTTGTTACAAAGTATAAACTTAATATCAAGAAATCCAAATAATCTAATTATATTAAGAACACAAAATGATTGTACTTAGAATGTAACTTTTTATGGTAAAAGTTAGCAATGAGTAATATTGTCCTATTTGTGTCTCTGTCCCTTTCTAAACATCTTTTTCTCTCCTTTCCTGTGTACTTTTCTAGTTGTGGCTGCTATTATTATTTATACAATAGTAGTCCATGTATATATTGGTTTTTTTCATTCTGTATCACTTTATGTGTCTTCCCATATTACTTTATATCTTTCATATATGTCATTTCTTATGATACAGTAAAATTTATTGCATTCATATGTCACAATTTGTTTAGCTATTCTCCAGTTTTTGGTCACATGGGTTGTTTCTAGTTTTTTGCTACTGGAAATAATCACAACTTATCAAAGTTGAAAGGAATTCCAGAAGTCAGTGAATCTGACTAGTACTGTACTGCAATTAATCCAACAAGTAACAATGCAACGTTTCTTGAAGACCCTACAGTGATGGTGAACCCACTACCTCAAATGGCAACCAATTCCAGTTGGGGCAGCTCTAATCACTAGTGGGGCAGCTCTAATCACTAGTGGGGCAGCTGGTGCTTCTGACTTTCTATTTTCCTTCTACAGGGCCTAAGGGTCCTGTAAGTTTTTACAGGCACAGAGTTCGGCAGAATTTTGGAAAATAACGGAACATGAGACTGCCCCCATCTTTTCTAGACAGAGAGAAGAAAGGGAAGGCATACTGTCTTGAGTGTGTCCTAGGACAGGAGGCGACACAAACAATATGCTATGGCACACACACTTGGTTTTTATTCTTTCTTTTTCTATTACCTTTCAGATTCAATTTTACTGACCAGCATGTGGATATCTGTGGGCAAGTGGCAAGTACCACTGGAATGAGACTGCCTAGCTTCTACGAGGTGGACTGGAGGAACTGGGAGTGTCATTGTGGTAGTTACTATTTTACCACAGCCCTCAAATTCTATTTCCTGGTGACTGGGACTCCTGGAGACCAGAAATGAGTAGGAGGTTATGATCCTGGAGCAGAGATAGAGGCAGGAGTCTTGACAAGAGAAGATCCCAAGTTCTGATATGACCACCTCTTACAAACCTAGTCCAGACTAGTGAACTGAGAAGACTGATTGCCAATGTTCTTTCCCATCTCCTTCATCACATTTACCCATTCTAGAGTTCATGATCTGAAGATGGGGTCCCAAACACACACATGTACATACATACATACATACATATTCATACACACTCTCGCACACACATGTTTTACTCCTTTCCATGACCTCTGGGTATGAGTGGTTTGGGAATGTCCCCTTGACATTCCTGAAGGTCTGGAAGGGCAAGTGAAAAAAAGGTTTATGAGATGTTAGAAGGCAAAAGGTTCCATTTAGAAGGATATGACGGATGTTATTTCCTTTTTCTCTACATTCAATAAATACACAATCACAGTATGTTAAGTATCAGGGAAAAGTTGTAAACACAGTCTGTTGGATAAGAAGTTGGGGAGTATTTTTGGCATCTGTAGGCTAAGCACCCTCTGGCGACCATGAGAGATTCTTCAACCTATTAGGAAATCTGTCTATCTTACATAAACACTTGTTTAGAAAGACTGAGGAGACCTTTGGCCTGGTGGCTTGTATGGAATGCCACCTGGCAGGCAACACAAATATTATGTTCCCTCACTGGATAATTAATACAGTGACTTGCTGCTATCTGTATGCTTAAAGAAAGCAATACACAAGCTGATTTGGGCCATGTACAATGCCACAATCATCAAAGATACCACATCAGGAAGTTTTTCTTGAAATCAAGTCTTAATTAGCCTCTCAGCAATTTCTACTCTTTACTCTTATATTTATACCTGTTGGAATAAAAAACAACAAATCTAATTCCTGTCTCATATGACAGTCCTTTAAATAAAGATACCCACCATATCCCTCCTACATCTTCTCTCCTCCAAGATAAATATCTCCAGCTACTTACAGATGTTGTTGTTGTTCCTTCAGTTTTGAAGACCAATGACATCATGAGGTGATGTCTTAACTTGCGAGTGAATTGAAGCGAGGCAGAGTTGTGCAAAGTTGTCAGCCTCCTTCTCTCTTCCAAGGTCATCTAAGTCCAGCGTCAAGACAGAAGTTAAGATGACTGGCAATGGCCTGGGATACAGTGGATGACCTTGGCATCTTTGATGTCTAAGCTTTAAATGCTCCACAGCACCTGCTTCAGCTACCTTCATGGCCACTGGAACAAAATTGTTCTCATCTGCTCATTCCAGGTACACATCCCCCTAAATAGCCAATGGGTTTGAGGCCTGTTGGCTACCTTCAACCTGGTTTAACCCCTCTGCCAAGACAGTTTTACCGGGGTGTGACCTCTACACATTCTACAGCTTCTCGGAGCCACAAGTGATAGTTGGGTGACAGATGGACACTAAAGGTGAATGAGCAGCCCTGAAAAGGGTACTAGTCCTCTCTGAACAACCCATGTACCACAAGCAATTATCATATAGTATGATTTACAGGTAATTCACTATCATCATCAATCTTCTCAGACATTTTACAGTTTATCACTGTCCTTTTGAAAATATGGCACCCAGAATTAAACACAATACTCCAGATATTCAGGACTGTCCAGGACAGAATACAAACTGCATTATCAGCATTATAGTCCGGGTCACTAGGTATTTCTTAATGCACTAAGGCTTTTATTAGTTTCCATGTTACACTGTTGACTCACACTGAGTTTGTGGTATGTTAAAACTCCCAGATCTTTTACAAACTACCATGTACCCATGCTTCCCTATTTTGTTCTTCTGCAATTGATTCTCTGAACCCAATGTAAGACAATACATACATCCCCAAGTTTCTTTTTTTTTTTAGAAGGAAAAAGGTTGGACTTTTTTTTTATTAAATTTTTTTTGAGTTACATATTTTCTCCCCGTCTTTCCCCCGCCCACCACCCCAAAACAGCCATCCCAGTGTTTCCCCCC
>CM053582.1:268068459-268091853 GCA_028627135.1 Pseudochirops cupreus
GTAGCCGAGCTGACTTTAGTGGGAAGTATCTTTGTGTGCGTTTTGGAGTTCCAGGATTGGTTTAGAGTCTTATTTTATGGGTATTTTGGGGTGGCTATGTGAGAGTTGCGATGTGTTGCTGCTGCTACGCCGCCATCTTGGCTCTGCCCCCCCCATCCCCAAGTTTCAAGAGGCAGCATGGTCTAGTGCAGGGGTAGGGAACCTTCAGCCTCGAGGCCACATGTGGCCTTCTAGGTCCTTGGGTCTGGGCATTTGACTGAGTGCAAGTTTTACAGAACAAATCCTATTGAGGGGATTGTTCTGTGAAGTTTTGATTCCTTCAAAAGGCCATACTTGAGGACCTAGTGAGACATATGTGACCTCAAGTTCATAGGTTCTCTACCTCTGGTCTAGTGGATAAAGAGCAGGCCTCAAATCTAGGAAGACCTAGTTTCAGGTCTCACCTCTGATACATAGGGGTCTATGTGATTAGGGTGTATGTCACTTAGGCAAGTCTCTACCTTCTAAATTGGAAAGAAAATGTCACCTGCATGGGCAGAGTAGGTTGTTTCATTCTCTATATAAGTTCTCTATACTAATGAAATCACAGGTACAGTCCGTCTATCCTGAGGTAGAAGACTATGGGTATGAAACTGTGAATGGAGTTTTATTCAACTATTTTTTTCCACTTTATAATTTTTGGTTGTGTTGGCTCTCTTGGGAAGAAGAAAGTATATGGTGGGATATAGATTATGTTAAAAAAAGGATATTAAATCAAAAAATAGCCTTTACTAGATTCACCCCTATATTTTACCTTCTTAAGCTCATTTTGGATCCCCGATTGTCTCCTCCAACACATTAGCCTTTCTCTTAGGTTTGTGTCATCTTCAAATGCAATCACCATTCCATCTATGCTTTTATCTAAATTACTAACAAAAAGTTAAACAGTACAAGGTCAAGTACAGATCTATGGGATTCACCACTGAAAATTTCCTTCCAAGTTGACATAAAACTATTATTGGCAACTTTTTGAGTCCAGGTAGTTCTGAATCCATCTAATTATACTAATATCTACATATCAGGAATTTTTTTATGGTTAGGTCTCCTTTTTTTTCCTGATAGTAACATCATTAAGGTACAGTACTAGTAGTAAGATCATTGGGTCAAAGTGCATGATCAAATGTAACACACAGCAGTGCATAATTTCAAAGGGCATTCACATCTATTATCTCATTGTAACCATATAAAACCATGCAAGTAATAGACACTCAACTTTTTTGCTGAATGAATGAATTGAACCTTCACAATAGCACTGTTTGCAGCTGAGAAGACTGAGGCAGACAAAAGTTATGTGATTTGCCCAAGAGCACATAGGAAGTAAGTAGTGGAAGCCAGATAAATTTAGACTTGATGTAAGGGAAAACTTCTTGAAAATTAGAATAAAAATGTAATGGATTATCTGGAATGGTAGTGGGTTCTTCCTCAATGAAAGTCTTCAAGCAAAGGCTTAGTGAACACTTGATAGGTATCTTAGAGAGGGAATTCATGTTCAGATGTGGACTGGACTAAATGGCCTTTCAAGTTCCTTCTGATACTGAGATTTTCTTGACTCATACTTCAGTCCTTTTAACTCTATCACATTAAGTTACTGGACTAACATCAGTAGAGGGCATAAATCTTGAATAGGATATTATGATGGGAATGAAGTGAATAGAATGATCCAGACAAGTGCAGTTAGTCAGACAAGACAGTTTTTTAGTAGGGTTTTGAATGTTAAATGGAATATAAAGGAGGCCTTGTCATGTGGACACACAGCATGCACAAAGGCACACAAAGAAAGAAAAGGGCATCTCTTACAGAACACACCTACTTATTTTACTGGAGTAGAGAAAACAAAGCAAATATCTAGCAAATAAGATGAGAGTACTTATTAAGGGGCCTTGAAACCTTGGTAGTTGAGTAACTGGAGTTATTTATTATTGAAAGATACTTCGGTGCCAGACATTTTTTAGATTTAGTTCTAAAAAATTCAAAATCCTTTCCAGTAATGTTTTGAGAGAGAAAACATAGGAGACAATTTTGAGGTTTTTCAAAATGTTTCATTTCTACCATAATTCAATTACTTGAGGCTATTTTAGCATGATTCTATTCCAGCATGGTCTACTAGACACTGGAGTATTAAACAGAGGACAAAAAGACAGCGATACAAGCTGAAAGAATGTTTCATTGGAAAACATGAGAAACCATAAAATAAAATTCTACTTGTAATAAAATAATTGTAGTACATGATTATGAAACTATTACACATAATTTAAAATTAAATATAAAATTTTACTTTTCATTTCTAAGTTTAAAAATGATAAAATATTAAATACAGTTATCCTTCCTACATTGCAACTTTCCTCAATGTAGTTTTGATATATCTTTTGTTGGCATAAGAAATTAAATGGGAATTTCTGAGAGAGTTTTGTGGAAACTATGGATGACACAGAAAGAGTTTAGAAACTTGGAAATGCATAAAATATATGTATAGTATTGTATGATCTAAACATATTTTATTTTTAATACCATAAACATACCCAATTTTTATAATAAGGTACTGTAAACACCTCATAAAAGAAAAATAAAAAATTCAAACTTATCTGGTACAAAGGGAGGGTCACCCCCTACCCCCATCCCCTGCAACGTGGAAGGGATAACTGTACATGCAAAGTTCTGATCAAATGGAGGATATAGTCCCTTTGTTGGTTATTGGGTATTCAAAGTTATTGTGTGGTACATGTAATACAGAATATGCAGAATGTTCAAGCTGGCCCTTGATATTAAGCATAGCGTCTGTTGTACAACATGCTAAAATGCTTCTTAGAAGTTCATAGGTTTAGAGACAGTGAAGGGAGGACATATAGTCATTTATTTGTCCATTAAACAAATATTTACTGAATGCCTACTTTGTTAGAAAGCAATCTGTCATGGCGCAAAGGCACGAGGATATCTAAGTTCTACCTCTGTTCTTTGCCAAATGAGTAACACTGGGGAAAACAATTTCTGAGTCTCAGTTTACTCATCTGTAAAATGGGGATAATAATACTTGCATAACATTTCACAGCACTTTTGTGAGGCTCAAACAAGATAATGTATATAAAGTACTATCTAAGTGTGAGCTGTTAGTCTTTTCAGAGCACTATCTAGCTGTTGTGAAAGATAAAAAGGGATAAAGCACAATCTCTGTCCTAGAGGTGCTCATAGTCTACTAGAAGAGACAAAGCATGGATACAAACAGCTACAAAGGGGATAGGATTTGATGTGCCCCATGAATGACACAAAGTCTACAGGAATTCAGTGGCTGAAAAGTTGTCACTTCTGATTGAGTGCTCAGGGAAAGTTTCTTAAAGGAGATAGTATTTACATTCAGCAACAAGGCACACACATTCATAATTCTGTGCTTAAATTTCATATAAATATATTGCATTCCTGCTTATATTTTACTACCTATTTATAAATACCCTACCTGGCTTAAATTTTCTCCTATTTCCCTCAAAGTGTATGTGTATCAGACCTCCTATTGACCAGAGGAAAAGATGCTGAGTTTCACTGAGAGCAATGTTCACCAGTACAAGAGCTCCACGACAAAGAATGGTCAGCCATTGGCCAAAATATAACTGTGAACAGCCTTGATATTATAACACCACCATATAATAATAGTTAATATTGCTTTGGCACTTAAATGTTTATAAAGTACTTTACATAAATGGTCTCATTTTATTCTTTCAATAATCTCATGAGAATGGATATTATTTGTTAAATAATCTCTACGTAACTCATTTACAGTCACCCACCTAGCAAACACCAGAGCTGAGGTTCAAACCTGGGTCTCTCCTAAATCCAACTAACATTACATTTATTGTGTGGAGATCAGGACGTAAAGAATTAGAGAATCTTGAATTTAGAAAGGACTTCAGAAATCTTCTACTCCAAACCCTCATACACAGCAAACATTCCTTCTGTAATATTCTTTACAGAGATCATTCGGCCTCTGTTTGAAGCTATTCACTAAACTAAACCTCAGTACTTTTTGAAGAAGCCCATTACATTGCTGGACAGCTCTAATTGCTAGAAAGCTATTTAAAAAAAAAATTAAACTGTTTCTCGCTACCTCATACTGTCTTTTTTTTTCATTTCTCTGGGAGATGTTGGCACATCTGTGTTGGCACAATTATCCATCTGTCCTAAGTGAGATCCCAATTAATGCTGCCAACTTTGACCTGGCCCTCTTTTGAATCTCATTCATCTTACCGAACATGCCTCCCTTTCTCCTTTTGGTTACTGATTCTTTCTTTTTGGAAAAGGAATCTGGAAGAAGGTGTTCTTTAGAGGGAACAGAAATCTAGTTTTCTGTGACTTCCACCCAATGTGCATATTTCTGTGATTTGAGCAATTCAAAGTTAATTTATTCCTGCTTCCATACATGTATGTCCCTGTGCAAGTCACTTAACCTCTCCAGGCCTGGGTTTCCTCATTTGTAAAATGAAAGGGTTGAGCTTGAGTTGGTAGTACAATGGTTACAGTGCTGAAACTGGAATAAGGAAGACCTAAGGTCATAGTCTACCTTGGACACTCACTTAACTCTAGGACCCAGGACAAGTTGCTTAACCTTTATCTACTTGAGGTTCCTCACTTTTAAAATGGAGATAATAATAGTACCTACTTCTCACCAGGGTTGTTGCAAGGATAAAACAATATTTGCAAGCAAAAGCACTATATGTTTGCTAGGTATGATTATTATTAAGATCCCTTCCAGCTTTAAGTCTATGATCCTATGACAGTCCTTCAATATATAAAGATAATTCTAATTATAATCTAATTGGGGGAGGGAGGCAGGGAGAAACCAAACAAGAAGACAGAAAAATAAAGCAAGTACAGTGACATACATAGACACATTCCAAAATGTAAACCACTGAGTATGTAACTAATGCCAAACAAAAAAATATAGATTTGGGGGAATGCTGCACTACGTGTGAACCACAACCTGATCCATAGGAATTTTTCTGAGTTGTCAGGGCCATCCAGTACAATGCCTTCAATTCAATAAAGGTTTATTAGGCACCTCCTATGGGCCAGGCACTGTGTTGGGCACCGAGGACACACAAAGAAGCAAAAGGCAGTCACTGCTCTCAAGGAGCTTACACTTTAAGGGGGGGAGAAGGAACATGTAAATAAATATATGTAAAGCAAATTATATACAAAATAGACGATAATTAAGAGAGGGAAAGCACTGGGATGAAGAAGGGGTGCGGGGAAGGTGTCCACAGAAGGTGGGGTTTTTATTTGGGAATGAAATGAAACCAGGGAGTTGGGGGGAGGGGGGAGCGCAGATTTGCCCAAAGGTTACAATACAAGAGGAAGGGACAGTATTTAGACCCATCCTGAGCTCTGCCTTGCCTTTTCGGTCCTTTCTGAGTTTACGATGCTATAATTTTCCACCAGCCTCCTCCCACCTGACGACGCTCCCACGAAAAATTCAAAGGTAGGATGGGGTCCACCACGCTGTTGGCTCCAGGCTTGGCTCTGGCCGGGATAAAGGCTTCCCTGTCACCATGGCGACTAGGAGGCGGTTACATCACTCTCCCGCAACATTTCTCTCCTCTCTTATCTCCTCCGCTTTTCCTTCGCCTCCTTCCTCAACTTCCCCTCCCTTCCACCCCCTCATGCTGTCCCTCCACCACCCACCCCTCGGTTTCCCACTCTCCCTCAAGCCCTACTCTTCACTCCTTCCCCCCGCCCCCGCTCACGCAGAGGACGTGACACGTGAGTTAGGGTCACATGTTGTTGTCGGGCGGCGGAAGCTGCTTCCGGGTCAATGCAGGACACTGGGCTCTGGCGGCCCGAGTCGGGGACGAGGTGAAGCGGAGCCGCTGTGGGGCCCGGCAGGGACCGGGCAGGAGGCCGAGCCTTGGCTGGGAGGAGGGCGGAGGTGGGGGGGAGGAGGAGGAGGAGGAGGAGGAGGAGGAGGAGCGGCAGGAGGAGGAGCGGCAGCAGGAGCTCCTCCGCCTCCTGGGCTAAGGGGTGAGTGGAGGCCGGCTGGCCTGCAGGCAGACCTGGGCCCGGGGCGCCCCCCTCCGGGGCTAGGGGTGGGGGCATGAGGACTGTGGGGGAGAGAGGGAGGGCCTGCCCCGGGGGCCTCTGGGAGAATAGGGTGGGAGGCTGTCTGTAGAGGAAGTATCTGGGTCTTGTTTTGAGACTGCTGGTAGAATGGGGACCGGAGGGTAGGGAGAGGTAGGTGTCTTTACCTGGGGCTTCTGGGAAGTGGGGCTTCTGCCCCCACCCCGCCCCCACCCCCGGGACCACTGAGAGTATTGGGAGGGGTGCTATTTGTGCTGGAGGCAAACTGGTACCCTTACGTTGGGGGCAGCTGGGAGGACAGGCTAGAGGCCCTCTCCTAAGACTGCTGGAATAAAGGGACATAGGTCTTATTATTATTTCTAAAATATATCTTGTGAAAGAAGCTTCTATCGGGAATGGGAAATAAATTGTTTCGGGGTCATTTGCGAGTAAGCTGTAGTGAAGATGAGGACTTTGATGCTGTCATCTTCTAGGAAACAGTGGCTGCCTGGAAGCTTTCGTAAATAAAGTTGGGCTGGAGGGTTGTACTGTAAGTGTAGAAGGGAGTGCCTCATAGTAAACATCTCGAAGTTGTTGGGAACCTGAATGGCTTCCGATGAAGCTAGGAGCTTTCCTTTCAGGTTTAATTGTGACAGCTCTGCTCAAGATGTGGAGACCACACCAGAGCTTGAACCCCGACTCTGCTAAATACCTCTATGACCCTGAGCAAGGCACCCCACATCCCTGGGCCTCAGTTTCGTTATCTGTGAAAGAAAGTTGGCACTAAATGGCCTTCTACCTTTAAATAGATGATCCTGTATTCTCTAAGGACATGTCCTCTCCTTCTGTAAGCATGTTATATGGTGGTTGGTTGTTTTAATTGATTCCGGTAGGTAGGTTTATATTGGATGGTGAGGATGAATTTTTAGCTTAGGCATCCAAGTACAGAAAATGTGATGGAATTAGTCCCCAGGGAAACTGAGTGCTTTTTGTACCATTTTAACCAAAAATCAAAGTAGAGTAGAACTTTAGACCTTTGTTAATAATTATCTCCTAGGGGAAAAAAAGGGAGAAATATAGTTGACAAATTCCGTACATTACACACAATTACATCTTAAAAGCAATATAAGTATGTTGCATTGCTGCCTATATTATAAAACCCACATGTCCATGTGCTGCCTCCTTGAAGCCTTTCCTGATTTAGCTGGTTGGCCACAGTCTTCTTCCTCAAGATTTAGATAGCATTTTGTTAGAGAGGTAGCATGATAATAAAAGAAGGCACCCCAGAACCCAGACCCAGGTTTGAATTCCACTCCTCTGTGTGTATGTGATTGTAAACAAGCAACCACTTTTGGCTTCAGCTTCCTCATCTTTCAAATGGGGATAATAACAGCCCACCCACCTACCTCACAGGGTTGTTGTGAGGATCAAATGAAATAATATATGTAAAGTATGTTGCAAATCTTCAAGGTCTATCTATATGTATTATCTCTTGATACCATGTGATATCAAGTATTATATTCTAGATGGTTTGTGATCTGCAGTGGAAGGTGATAGTGCCACATGAATGAAATCATAGATCTATTAAATTATGTTGTTTGTGTTGGCCCCTTCCTAGAGTGTAAGCTCCTTAAGGGCAGGGACCCTGTTCCACCTACCTAAGCACTGTACATACATTTTAACCCTCAGGACGTAGCACAGTGCTGTATATACAGAGTGAGTGTTTAATAAATGTTTGTTCTTTGAGATCAATGGTACCGTGCATTATACTTTATGTTTCTATAGAACGTGCCTTTGTGTTTAATATTTCAGTTGTTAACTTGGATTTTGTCTGTTGTTGTTGAAATTCTTTAGACTCATTATGTGAAAAGTTTGTGAATTAAATCTTTGGCCTTTTACTGTTTCTGAGAAATGTGAGAGACCTTGTTCCACTTAATGTACTTATTGCTACATTGTAGTTTAAACAAGGTTTTTGCAATGGTCCAGTATTACAATGATAGACTGATTTGTTTTTCTAGTTTAAAAAAATCTCAAGAGAACTAGTAACCCTATTTATTTTTATTCCAGTAATTATCACATGGCATATTTGTAATCTAGGGATTAGGACAAGGGTCGGATACTTATCAATTATAATATATATTATTTGATTGGCCACTGAGTTAATAGCACTTTGAGGAAGTCACTTAATATACTATTTTTTTCCTGACTGTGGATGGTACCAGCTTTGTAAAGCTGGTCCTTAGATGAAAGATATTTTACTCTAAGGTATTATTAAAAAATAGAATCATAATAAAAAGTTAATGAGCATTGGCAAGCAAAACAAAACTTCATTCATGTTGCAGTGTTTAAAGAACTTTTAAAAAGAAATAATGCATCATATATGGGTTCATTGTCCCAGGAAGTTGTAGAGTCAAGTGACATTGTTGGATTTCAAAAGCGAGGTGTATTTATTGCTAATAATAATTGTGCTGGTTTGTGTCAGGTGGTAGTCTTCTCTTTGGGGGAATAGACTTGATAGTTAACAACATTTGGAAATAATTCCACAAAACAAAAACAAAGCTTTTACAGTTTCAAAAACTTGACTTTCAGTTATAGCTTTTTTTTTTAGTCCATAAAAATGTATGTCCCTAAATCATAGGTCCATCACTACTCTGTTAGGATGTGGGCAGCGTGCTTCATTATGGTTGCCCAGTACTATGTTCAGAGTTCTTAAATCTTTTAAAGTTGTTTTAAACAGTGTTGTTACTGTGTAAAATCATTCTTTTGGTTTTGCTCACTTCATTCTGCATCAGTATTATACAGGTGTTCCCCAGGATTCTCTGAATTTGTTTCTTTTGTAATTTCTTACATCACAGTAATATTAACATTCATCTACCATAATTTGTCCAGCTATTACTCAGTTAATGAATACCCCCCCCCTTAATTTCCAGTTCTTTACTAGAACAAAAGATGCTACTATAAATATTTTTGTACACATAGGCCCTTTCTCCTTTTATCTCCTTATAAGCCTAATAATAGTATCACTGGAATCAAGGAGTATGCACAATTTATTGACTGGTTATAGTTCCCATTTGCTTTTCAGAATGACTAACCAATCATAGCTCCATAGGCTGCCTTTATATTCCATTTGTTCTAAAAATTAACTCAATTGTTAATGGAAAGTTTTATCAAATTTAAGTTAAAATATAATAGAGTTAAAGAAATAGATAAATATTTCTCTCTACATATAATATATAATATAAATATATATTTCCATATATCTATATAGTAATATAATACCTGAAAGAAACTTAAAGGTCATTTAGTACAGTCAGCTTATTTGACAGATAAGGAAACTGAGGCCCATAGAGGGAAATAACTTGTTCAAGTTTGCCCAGTCAGTGGCACAGCTGAGATTTAAACTCAGGTCTTTGACCCCAAATTCAGCATTTTTTCCACTTGTTTCACACTGGTTCCATATGGTTCTGCTATCTAGCTCTTTTATAGTATGTTTTTATTACTTGGGCAGGTGAATATTTTAGATTTCAGAATCTAAAATAGCACTTTCTCTACCCATTCCTCTAGTGAGGTTAACATTAAACAATTAAACAACAATGAATTAAACAATTCAGTAATTATTTATTAAGCACCCAGTATGTACAAAGGATACATGATACTCTCACCTTCTATCTTAGTCTACCTCCACACAGGCTGCCTAGCCTCCTAGTTCTGTGACCAACTCAATGATTAGTGAGTGCCTTATATATAATAATAATAATAATAGCTAACATTTATATAATGCCTGCTATATGCCAAGTATGCTAAAAACTATAGAATTATCTCATGTGATCCTTAGAGCACACCTGGGAGATGGCTTCTCTTATTATCCTCATTATACAGATGGGACAACTGAGGTAAACAGGTTAAGTGACTTGTCAAGGGTCACACAGCTAATAAGTGTCTGAGGCAGGATTTTAACTCAGGCCTTCCAGACTCCAGACCCAGGGCCCTATCCACTGCTCCACCTAACTGCCCTTATATATCTAGATCATGAGAAGGCCCAGCCATGCTGCTGTCCCACTCCACTTGAGGTTCACTCTCCAGTCTGTTCACACCTCCAGTAGGTACGCTCCTACTCTAGCACCCCCTTCTGGTTTCTTTATCTTTCACTATTGAAATGTTAGATCTTGGGGAGTAGAGGCTGTCTTTTTTTCATATTTGCTATGCCTAACATAGTGCCTGACACATAGGGCTTAATAAATACTTTATCAGAGGATATAAAGAAAACGAAAGGTCTACCAACAAGGAGTTTATATTCTTTTGATAGGATGCAACACTGCCAATACAAAGCAGTTTCAAGAGGGAATCAGTACTGACAACTGGGAGGATCAGTAAAGGCCTCCTTTAAGAGGTGGTACCTGATCTGTTCTTTGAAGGAATTGAAAAAGATTATGGTGAAGAGAGAGTGCATTCTCCACATTGAGGGCATGCAAACCTATGTGAAAAAGAATGTGTTTTTAATGTTAGGTTTAAAGGGAATTGCATTTTAAAAAATAGCTGTTTTTAAAAGAATTTTCTTCTTGAACATCCTAAAAATTAATGTTAAAAACATTTTTCACATACTTATTAAGAATTTCTGAAGGTTATTCAAGAACCCTCAGGAAATAAAGTACTGAAATAAAATTTTAAATAACTGACTTTTAAAGTCATTTTAGATAAAAGCCTTCCTAAAACTATCTGTCTAGCTTATACATAGTAGATAGTGAATTCACTGTTAGTGCAGGTCTTTAAACTTGGTTAAATGTCCACTTGTACACAAGGATTTCCTCTTCAGCTATGGATTGAATTTCATAATTTTAAGGTTCCTAATCTACTATGAAATGCTGTGCTTCTGGTCCAAAATGTCTGGAGCACCAATTCCCTTCATCACTTCAGATTGGTAACTACACTGCAATTTCTGATCTATGAGACTGAATAAAGAACTGAGAGGTCGAGTAACTTGCTCAGGATCATATAAACAATATGAACTCTTCACTCAAGTTAGAGGCAGCGTTTGGACCCAAAGCTTCCTGAAGTTGAGGACAGGTATCCACTGTGCTGAGGTTTCTGTATAAATAGAATAATTTAACTTTTCATTGATGAGTGAGGGTCTGTTGTCAAAATAACAGTTTTACGTATACCTTTTCCATGTTGCTTGAGTTACCAATACCAATGAGTTTTGAGATGAGAACTTCTTGAATTACTCTTGCTGCCTCACATCAGTTCCCCTAATATGTCTGGTCTCACCTGCTTACAATTCTGATATTAAATAGGGATATAGAGGGGGAAAGGCATATCTTACAGATTTTTAGTACCATGAACATGTGGCTATAATGGATAGCACGGCTGCTTGTCTAAGAATGCAAATACAACAGAACCCATGCTATTTAGTTAGAGTTTTACTGAATAAGATGCATGGCATGTCATTTTTATTGGTGAATGTCAAATTCAACTTAGATTATACACTAACCTATAATATAAAAGTTACTTTATAATGGATTTTTGCTGAATTTGATTTCCAATTTGTTGACACACTTTTTGAGAAGTCTCATTTAAAAGGGTAACATTGTCAAATAGTATAACGTACACAAATGATGAGAAAGGGCCATTTTAAAAATGGAATTGCTTTTACAGTGCTATTTTTGCTGTGACTTTTAAAAAATGGTGCCTCTTTTCCATCTTGGCATGCCCCCTATTGGGAGACCGTTTTCATTCTTGTCTCTTCAGATGACATTTTTCTTAGGAACTGACTACTAGATATAGCCTAATGCTTTTTCAGAGTCTAATTGACCAAATCATGCAAAAGATGAAGCTTTAAATGGACTGTCTTCATAACCTCTTTGAAATGTTTCATTGCAAATTTGGTTTGCTAAAACTGTTGTAGGTCAAAAAAGGTGAAGTTGTTCTAGTGGAAGAAAGTGATCCTGGGGGAAGTCATATTATATTCTTGACTACTGACTTACTTTCTGCTATTGTACCCATTTTCTAGGGATAGTGTTCAGGTAGGTGTTTGTTTAGCTTTCTGCAGCTGTCAGTTATGCCAACATTTGTTAAATGTCTGTTATGTACCATCCATTCATTGCTGGGCTCTAAGGAAACAAAGATAAACTGAAATTGGCACTGCCCTCACAGGGCTTAAACTTCACAGGGAGACCACATGCACACATATAAGTATATACAAAATAAATATAAGGTAATTTAGGGGGAGGTACTAGTAGCTAGGGGAGTCAGTAGATCATGGAAGAGGAAGTTTTGGAGTTGTGCTTTGAAGGAAGCTAGGAATTCTCACAGGTAACCAAGAGGAGGGAGTGCATTCTGGTCTACCCAGGGGACAGCCTGGGTAAAGGAATAGAAATGGAAGATGGAATGTGTGAGGGATAGCAAGCAACCAGTTTGACTCTATTGAAGAGTATATGAAAGGGACTAATGTATAATAAAGCTGGGAAGGTATGTTGGAGTTATTCAGTACTCGGCATTTATTAGCATGCACTGTGTGCTAGGCAGTGTGCTATGTTGAATATTAAAATAGCAAAAGACAGTCCTTGCTGTTGAGTATTTCATGATCTACAGGATGCAACATGTTCTGCAAACAACTGTGTTCGAACAAGATAGCTACATGGTAAGTTAGAAGTAATCAACAGAGAGAAGGTGCTAATGTCAAGGGAGAATTAGGAAAAGCTTTTTGAAAAGCTGTAACTCGAATGGAGGGAAGCCAGGAGAAGGAGGTGAGGAAAAGAAATCAAGGCATGGGAGGCAGCCAGTGAAAATACCCAGAGTTGAGAGGTGGAGTATCTTGTTCATGGAAAAGTAAAGATGCCAGTGTCACTTGATTACACAGTACATGGAGGTGAGTAAATACAAGAAGACTGAAAAGGTAGTAAGGGGCCAACCAAGAGATTTTATATTTGATCTTGGAGGTGAAAAGGAGTTTATTAAAAAGAAGAGTGGCATGGTTAGACCTGTGCTTTAGGAATATCAGTGTGACGGCTGAGTAGAGGACCAGAGAGTTGAGGCAGGGGGACCTAGCAGTAGACTTAACAGTAGGCTAGGCGTGAGAAGTTGAGGGTCTGAACCAGAGTGGTTACAATGTCAGAAGATAGAAGGGCCATATAGGACAGATGTTAAAAAGGCAGAAATGATGGGACCTGGAAACTGGATATGAAGGCTGAGAAGAGAGGGAGTAGCTCAGGATGATACCTAGGTTGGGAACCTGGGTGACTAAGAGGATGGTGGTACATTTGACAGTAATAGGTAAGTTAGTAAGAGGGGAATGTTTTGGGGAAAAGGTAATAGGTTCAGTTTTCAGCTTGGTGAGTTTAATATGTCCAGGACTAGATAGCTAGTTTGAGATGTTCAGTAAGCATTTGGAAATAGGAGTTTAGAAGAGATGTTGGGACTTGATAAGTAGATTTAAGAAATATCAATGTAGAGATGATAATTGAGTCCATGGGAGCTGGTGAGATCACCAAAAGAAATAGTATGGAAGAAGAGAAAAGGACCTAGGACAGAATCTTGGGGATACTTATGGTTAGCAGGTATCACTTGGACGAACATCCCATAAAGGAGACTGAGGAGTAAGTCAGATAGGTAGGAGGAGAACCTGGATAGGGTAGTGAAACCTAGAGAGAAAAAGTATCAAGAAAAAGTGTGACCACTAGTGTCAGCGGCTATAGACGGGTCAGGAAGGATAAGGATTGGAAAAAAAATTTATTTGGCAATTAAGAAAATCACTGGAAACTAGAAAGATTTCGGGTAAATGATGTCAGAAGCCATGCTGTAGAGAGTGCAGAAGGGAGTAAGAGGAAGGGAAGTAGATGCATAACGGTCTTATTAGAGAATTCAGCCTCAAAAAAAATGGAAGTGATATGGGGCAGTAGCTAGTGGAGATGGATGGCTCAATTTGAGGGTTCTTGAGGATGAGGGAGACATGAATGTGTTTGTTGACAGTAGGGAGCTTTGTTCAGTTGTTTCAGTTGTATATGACTTTTGTGATCCCATTTAGGGTTTTCTTTGGCAAAGATACTAGAATGATTTGCCATTTTCTAATCCACCTATTTTACAGGTAAGGAGACTGAGGCAAACAGATAAGTGACTTGCCCAGGGTCACACAGCTACTAGGTGTGAGGCCAGATTTGAATTCAAGAAGTTAATGGTTGATGAGAGATAAAAGATAAAAAGAGAGTGGGAATGAGAAAGAAGGTGATAGTCGATTGGAGAAGATTGGATGGAATGAGATCACTTGCGCGTGTAGAGGGCTTAGCTTTAGCAAGGAGGGCTCTCTCTTCCCCTGAGACAAGTGATGGGAAGAGATATAATGGCAGAAGGCATTTGGGTGATGTGAGATGAAATGAGAAGAAATTCATCAGAAGTCCTCAGTTCGTTTAGTGAAATAATGAGGCAAGATTTGGTTGAGAGGGGAAATGGGAGTTTGGGGATACTCAAAGAGGGATGAAAAAATTTAGAGAAGTAACTGTGATGAATGGGATAATGAATCAATTAAGGATATGTAAAAGGTTGCTGTAGTGAGATTGTTTAACAGTTTTGTAGTGAATCCAATCAGGGCGATGTAATTTCTCCAGCTTTTTCATTGAGTAGAATGAGTGTAGGAGCAAAAGGCAGCAGATGATGGGAGTAATCAATCCAATGCTGAGGTTTGGCGGCAGGAGATCTGCAATAGCCCAAGGCAACTAAAGAGAAAAAGACCATGATGTAGAGTTGTAACTGGTACACGAAGGGGTCAAGATGGGCAGGGAAGGAAAGTGCAGTCAGTGCTGGGATGATGATCTTGGAAAGAATTAAGGCTTTTAGGGATTGGAGATCACAGTAAAGTAGAAGAACAATTTCTAAGGTTGTTAAGGCAGAGGGGGAGTAGTGGAATGACAGCAGATTTGATCAAATAAGGGAATTTCAGATTTTATGTTAACATGGAAGTGGTACTTTTGTGGGTGATGGCATAAGAGTATGACTACCTTTGTGTGTAGTTGAGGTAGGGTGGAATAAGTCATAGGAAAAAGGAAATTGAGGATCTTAGGTTGTTTGAGGGAGTATCATTATGTATACTGAAGTCTTCTAGTATGAAGTCAAGGACTGAGGAGGAAAGACTGTGAGCCAGGCCTTGAATTTATTAAGAAAAAAGGAAAGTGATCTGGAGGTTAATTGACAGCAGCTACCAGAATTTTGATTGGGTCAGAGATATGGATTGAGAGAACCTCAGAGGAAGAGAACTGTTAGAGATGTTAGAGCAGCAGTTCACAACCTGTGGGTCACGACTCCTTTGGGGGTCAAGGGACCCTTTCACAGGAGTCACAGGGGTCACCTAAGACCATCGGAAAACACATATTTCCGATGGTCTTAGGAATGGAAACACTGCTTCTCTATCCATCTCCAGGCGGGTCCGCCCACATGCAGACACACCCACATACATGTATTAAAGGTCGTGGCATTAGGAAGGTTGAGAACCACTGTGTTAGAGAGGGTGAGCTCGAAAGTGACCAGTGGGAAACAAAGAATATTTCAACTTCCCCACCTGACTGGAGAATGAGTGAAAGTGCAGTACTGGAAAGGGTAACCAGTGAGACTGTGTTATCAGGATGGAGCCAGATCTCAGTGAGAGCCAGAAGATGGAAGGAGTGAGAAAGGAAAAGATTTCAGATGAAAACAGTTTGTTATCTATGGAACAGGCATTCCAGAGAGCACAGTGGAAGATGTGAGTAGATTTAGAGTAGGACATGGAGGGAGGGAAGGTTGTGGGGGGTTGGACAGTGAAGTATGGATAATGACTGTGGGCATTCAGAATCCCAGGGATGAGGAGACTGTAACCCAGTGGGAGTTAATCTTTGACAAGTGAATTCTGTGGATTATCAATAACCTAGGAATTTGGCCACTGGGCAGAGTCTTATAAGAGTATCAGGCAACTCTGGGAGAGCCCCAGTGGGTGCAGCCAATGGAACGGTAGTTATTTCTTTCCCTGCTGGCAGGCCAGGCTATCAATGAAAGAAATGTAACAGAATGTCATTTCTATCTTTCCAGATCAGAGGGAAAATAGCAGGGAGCAGGGTAGAATGGTGTCATCTGTTCCACACAGTCAGAAAGAAGCCAGTCAAGGGAGCAATTATGTCTCTGTTCTCTGCAAGCAGGAAGAGGGTATACTAAAAGACTAGCATGCAATGGAATGATGTCTCCCTCTATTCTCTGTAAGCAGGAAGGGGTCCCCCCTTCCCCAACATGGAGGAAGAGGGAGCCAGGTAATAATGGAGTTTGTTTTTGATTCTAGAGAATTCAGAGTTACTGGAGTTTATTGAGCTGTGAAGTGACATTAAATGTGTGTTTTAGGTATCACTTTGGGCAGTTGAGTGAAGAATGGTTTGGAAAGTAAAGAGACTTGACGGGGCAGAGATAACAAATAGGAGACTATTGTAGTTGTCTAAACAAGAAGTGATAGCCAGGACTAGGGTATTGGCTTCACGAGAAGAGATAAGGAGTCAGATGTAAGAATTTTTTTGAGAATAGGATTCATCAGATTTGGCAAAATATTAGATACATGGGGAGAGGCAGAATTAGGAGTTAAAGATTACTGATTTTAAACCTGGGCAACGGAAAGGATGGTAATATCTTTGACAGAAATGGGGAAATTTGGAATAAGGGGTTTTTGTTGTTCAGTCATTCATCAGTCGTGTCCAACTCTTCTGACCCTATTTGGGAATTTCTTGGCAAAAGATATTAGAGTGGTTTCCCGTTTCCTTCTCCAGCTCATTTTACAGACGGGAAAAGTTGAGGCAAGCAGGGTTAAGTGACATATCCAGGGTCACACAACAAGTAAGGTCTGAGGCCAGTTTTACGGAAATAAGGTTTTGCTGGAATAAGGTTTGGGGAAAACAGTAGTTTTAGACATTGTTGAGTTTGAGATGCATATAGGTTATTTAGTTTGAAATGTTCAACAGTTGATAATGAACTGATGTGTGTGTGTGTGTGTGTGCGCGTGTGTGCATGCGCGCACAGATAACTGAGAATCATGTGCATAAAGAGAGTAATTGAACACTTGGAAGCTCATGAGTTTGCCAAAAGAGAAAAGGAGAGAGTCCAGGATCAAACCAAAATCTAAATTGATTTGGTGATTTAGAGATCTTTGTTAACTTTGCAGAGAACAGTTTCCATTGATTGATATTGTTGGAAGCAGGATTACAAGGAACTATTTTAGTATGAGGAGAGATTAATGAGTGCAGACAGGATTTCTAGGATTTTGGATGAGAAAGGGAGGAGAGCGGTGAAATAATGGAATCAAGTGAAGTAGGTTTTGTTTTTTTAAGATTAGGGACACCTGGAAATGTTTATGAGGATGTAGGTATATAGTTATAAGAATTGGTGGCTTTTTTTTTTCAGGAATATTCATGTTAGGGGAGATTTGTTAGTTAAGTACTTATATTTGATTATTATCATTTTACAAATAAATTCATAAATGAGTTTACACAAATTGGAAAGCTCCAAATTAAAATAGGATGAGTGATTTCTGAAAAGGGTAGGATCAGTGATGAAATTTGATGATGAGCAGTTTACTTTAGTTGATCTATAGGCACATATATCCTTAGAGTTATGTATCCCAGGTTGATGACCACTTCATTAACATGCTTAATATTGGACAGATTTTGTTAAAATTTTCTAATGTTAGACTTTCCTCTTCTACATGGAGGGAACTTTTATTTACTAGCTAGCTTCTACCATTATCTGTAATACCTTAAGCAAGACCTTTCAGTCTTTTGAACTTGTTCTTCATATATTACCTGTGTAGAAGTTGGGGCGGGCAGGGGAAAACACAGGATAACCAAAATAGTAGTTTCCAACTTTTAAGAAATCCCTTCCTCATTACTTAGAAAAAATATGGCCCCCATATGCAAACTTTTCATTTAGCAATCTATGCAGTTTGCTTAGATTTTGTTTTATTCAAATTTTTGTTTTTGTTAAAATTGTAACTACACAAAACATTTTAAACATGCAACTAGAACAATGTATAAAACAGTGTAAATAATCATTGCTGTGTTTATTGTCATAGGGTCTGTAATTTAGAGATGAAAGGGAGCTTTGGGCTCATCTATCCAGACCCTTCAACCCCCCTCATTCTGCAATTGAAATAACTGAGACCTAGAAAGGTTAAGTGACTTTCCCAGGGAAAGTGTTTTGTCTATAATTTGAAGCCAGGTCTTCTGACTTCAATCCAGCACTCTTTCCCTCGGTCTATGCTGCTTATTGGTTCACTGATAAAAAGAAAGATAAGAAAAATCTTAAACCAAAATATTTATAACAGCACTTTTTGTAGTGACAAAGAACTGGAAACAAGAAAGATCCTACTTTGGGAAGAATGCCTAAAGAAATTGTAGAACCCGGATGCAACAAAATATTACTGTACTCCAAGAAACAGTGAATACAGAGAAACCTAGGAATCAAATCAATATGAACTTATGCCAAATGAAGTAAATAGAAAACAGTACATACAATGATTACAAAAATATAACTGGAAAGAACCACATCAGAATATGAAAACTGAATGCTGACAAATTATAATGGTCAAACTTGACTCCAAAGAAGAATACAAGAATAAGGCTCCTTCCCTTTGGAAGAAGTAGAAGACAATGGGTGCAGAACATTATAAAGAATGTTAGCCTTTTCCATGTTATTTTTCCTAAGTTTGTTGTTATTGTTGTTAAGGGATGGCACGCTGAGAGGAGAGCAGATACATTCCAAAATGTAAGTGCTGTAAAAACAAAACTGTCAACAGAAATGTATGTTTTTTTAAAAAAAAAAAGATAATTAGTAACTTTGGAGAGAGCAGTTTCAACTGAGTGAAGAGGCTTAGAAACCACATTGTAAAGAGTTGAGAAGTTAGTGAGAGAAAAAAAGTAAAGGCAAGGAGTATAATCAGGAGTTTAAATTGATAGGATTGTAGGGCTTCTCCAAGGCTCAGTTCTTTGATGAAGTATTATTCCCTGATAGCTACCATTGAAGGTGTTTTCTTCCTCAAATTTTCCTAGAGAACTTTGAATCTCTCCTTTCCTTCTGTTATGTTCTCTTTTATATATATTTTGCTTTACCACAGTAATGTCTTTGTGCCTTTTTTCATCTTTTATTTATCTCCCATATGATTAGTTCCTAATAAATGTAATAATCACAGTTTCTTCCATCTTACAAAATGTAAGTGTCATGCAAATTTGTCAATTCTAGACATAATAACTTTTATTGTTTTACTATTGACATTTAAGATTTCCTTTTGCGTAAGTTATGGAATGAGAAGCAATATGGCTTAGTGTACAGAGAGCACCCTTGGAGTTCAGAAAATGTGGGCTTCTACGAGCACCCCAAGAAACTGTACAACTCTAAAATGAGAGAGCAGGTGGTGAATGGTTTGGGTAGTGGGCGTTTCCTCCATAGGAGTTCCCTACTACAACAATAAAATCATAGGTTGGGTTCTCCCCTCATGTTCCCTACACAAGTGAAGTTACAGGAGTTTTAAACTTATCCTTGAATGTTTAATTATTTGGGCATGCCATATATTCACTAGAGAGCTGCTTTTTGTTCCACCCAATCTCCAGTTTCTCAATATTTGCCAATTAAAACTGGGCCTTCCTGAGGGTGTTTTGGCTTTTTGACCTCTGCTTTGGTGACACTAATCTTGCCCACCCACTCTTTAACTTCCCCCCACATTGAATCTTATTTCTTCTAGGATTAAGTTCAGGGATACATCCTTGTGGAGAATAACAGAAGGTTATCTCTAAGCCACTAAGATTTCTCCAAAATGCTTTGTAGGGGTAATACAACCCTCACTGGTAAGAAAGGAAGTTCCTAACCACTCTTTTAGTAAACCTCAGCTACATACTCTCCCTTACTGATTATCTTCATTGTCTCAGGTAGAATGATGGAGTAGCAAGAACATGTGCCTGGAACTCAGGAAAGCTGGATTGTTTCTCTTCCTGGCTCTACATTATGCCATGTTATTCAGCCTCTCTGAGTCTCTTGCTCTTCCCCCTTGCAAAAATGAGACAGTTGGAGTTCTCAAATCCCTTCTAGCTTAAATGTTCCACAGTATTAGGTAGTATATAGGGATACAATGAAGTATAAGATGTTTTCATTGCTCATAAAAATTTTGTAATTTAATTGTAGAATGCAATAAAAAAGGGGGGGGGGATAAAATATTCTAAAACAGATGACTAATTGCCAAATAAGTGGCTTGGACAAATCTAAGATTGCAAAGGGGAGAGCACTGAAGACTGGAATGGTGTGGGAAGCCTTGGTGTGCAGAGATAGAGGTTGATTTAGGGCAAGAAGGAATTGCTGAGGAAAAGATGGGTAAAAATCTTCCTAAATGACAGAGAGCAGCCTTGGAGGTCAGAAAATGATGTTAGGTATATTATTGTGTTAACTATCATGGTAATTAGCAGGGTCCTCAGGCCTAAAAAAAAAAAAAAGTTGAACTGAAGCAATTGTAACCTATTAGGAATTTCTGCTTAGGCCACCCATATTCAGAGATAACATTACTCTGAAATTATTCAGGTTGGACAGGAGTGGTTTATGTTTTAGAAGCTAAGTATGTTTTAAAAACTAGTCTGTATACTGTTGTAGTTTTAAAATTCTGGAAATGGTTCTTGATTAACAAGAATAGTTTGTAAACTGCCAGAGTGCTCCTGTACGTAGAGTGATGGCTAGTTGTTTGTCTCTAATGAGGCTTCACTTTAACATGGCAGCTTCTGGAGCTACTCCTGAACGGAGATAATAGAGGTAATCTGTTCTCCAGAGAGCTGAGTAATAACTTTAAACTCGTATATTCACAGCAGAGAGAAAACATGCCTGCAAAATGTGGGAGGTAGGGGTGGGGACCTCCCTTTATGGGACCAGCTGTTAAAGAATCTTTTTCTCTCTAGTTAAGAGATTGATTCCTCTGTTTGGAAAAGTTCATTTGTTCAATTACTTTGATTTGGGTGCAATGTTTTCCTGTCATTTTAATAAATAATGTGTCAACAACCTAAGTATAATTCGCATACTGCTCACAAACAACTAGCTAGAGACATCAAACATTTCTTTTTTAATAAAGGTAGCAGAACCCAACAGACTGGTGAGATAGAAGATATACTTAGTTTCTGTGTGTTGTTTGTACCACAGAAACCTAAACAAGTTGCCTCAGTTTCATGTCCTATAAAATGGAGACAAGTGTTAGCTTGTCTCAGAGGTTATCGTGGGAAATTACTAAGAAAAATACTTATTAATCAGTATAGGGTCACTTTGCTTGGGCTCTTGGTTCCAAGAATAAATAATTACTTTTCCTCAAAAGGATCCAGGACAGCTAGAAATGTAAGATAAATGTGCATTCATTTGTGAAGAAGGTAATCTGTCTAGCTGCAGAGTAGAAAAAGTTTCGTTGGAAACTTGGGGAAAAGGGTAGTATATATTACATCTTCCTTTGTGTCTGACAATGCATGGAAAGTACTCTGTATTACAAGATGACCTATTTATGGAAGCATTCATTTGGTCAAGTCCATTCATTAATTAATAAAGAATTATCAAGTAAACGAATGTTTTGGGTAGAGGACTTGGAGGTTGAGAAGAGAATGTTCACAAAACAAAGGGAAGAGATATATTTCCACACGTTTCAAAAATTATACTTTCAGTCTAACTAAAACTATATTCTCATTTTAACTGCTATAACTCTTATTATTTAACTTGAAAATTTTTAAACAGATTGAGAAGTCTTGGTATGATACATTAAAATGATGTGCTGTATTTTGTAATAAAATGACAGACATGAAGTCAACTAAATTTCCCAATGATTTGGTTCTTGATTTGAATATTTTGTCCTATTCAACTTTACATGTAAAATTGGGTCATTTTGAAGCTGTGTTTCCCCCTTAAAATTTAGCTTTTGATTATAAATGTTGTGACTTCAAAATGGTAAATTATTTAACATCTTCCTTTAGATCAAAGTAGGAATGAAGAATCTGTGTCGTAATGTAGAAAACTTTGTGAATAGGTTTTGTTTTTATTTGTTTCCTTTAAGAAACATGTTAATTGTGCAATTATAAGAAATTAGAATAATCTTTTCTTACTAAGAGGAATGAACAGAACATCTAGATTTCCATTTCATTTGACAGCATTATTATTTGTATTCTAGTTAGAAAAATTGATATGCCACACTTCTAGACTTGTATGCAGTGTTTTGTTGCTCAGAGATCTTGAAAAGTGAAAGTATTTTAAATAGGGTGGTATATATTTGAGTGTGAAATCTTGGTGACTGGTATGCAATGATAATTTATCAGCACCACTCAGGTTCATCAGTTGAAATGCTTTTAGTAAAAAATTAGTGAATTGGTTAGCAGTACTTTAAGACAGCTATAAGGGGGTTTTTACAGTTGGTTTATTTCTTCTACTCATCTTTCTCCCAAAGTTCACAACTTGTCTGTGTATATTATTTGGACAGTGTTCATGAGAAACAGAATAGAATTAGAATGACAAGTATCCTCAATAAATGGAATAATAATTACCATACTGTGGTCAACGATTGTTCCTTTTAGCCCAGTTTTCTAACTGGCTGAAAACAAGGGAATTCACAGAAAGACAGTGTGGTATAGTGTAAAAAGAACTGGAATGAAAGATTGGGGTTTAGCTGCTAGTGCCACAAAGCCATTTATTTCTCTTAGCCTTTATTCCATCATCTCTGAAAATGGAGATGCTAATACTTGTACTACCTACTTCACAGTGTGGTGGTGATAGTGTAAGTGAAGCATTTTTTACAAAGAGCTTTCTTTGTAGATGTGACTTCTTGGCCTCAATGGATAGTCACACATCATTCAGGAATTTATCTTAATTTTTTCTTAAACTTAACTATATTTTTTAACTTTTCTTGAGGGAGATAAAATACCTTATAAACCCAGATTAAATTTGTGTTGTGCATCTAGATGATCCAGCTTTCATGAACAAATGAATAAATCTTACATTGCTAACTACAAAGTCTGAGGGGCTCTCATAGAAAAGATGCTGTTTTCAAAAAATGGAAAAGATTGTTGAAGAATTAAGAAGTCCATGAGATGAACTTAGGCAAACCAAAAAAATAATTTGAAGAGATCCTTACTAAGATTCTCTAAAACCACTAAGAATAAAGGATTCTTTAAATACTTAAAGGGAAAGAAACGATGACTTAGAGAACTAGTGGAGGGTGGAGCCAAGATGGCGGCGTAGGGGCAGCAAGAAATCGCAGCTCTGACACAGCCACATCAAATACCCAAAAAATATGACTCTAAACAAATTCTAGGGCTCTAAAAC
>CM053582.1:268092353-268130931 GCA_028627135.1 Pseudochirops cupreus
CAAAATTGAACTTGAAAGAATTCACCGATCACCTCTTGAAAAAGATCCCCAAAAGAAAACTCCTAGAAATGTTATAGCCAGGTTCCAGAATCCCCAGACCAAGGAGAAGGTATTGCAAGCTGCCAGGAAGAAACAATTTGAATACTGTGGAGAACTAGTGGAACTATTTGCCAGTCATAGTAGAAAGGGACTGGTGGTTGTTTGTCCTTCATTCTGAAAGAGGACTGTGACTTCAGGAAGATGATACCATGACTTCCAGGAGAATTGGATTATAGTGAGGGAGGGCTGTGCAAAGTCGCCAACCTCACCTTCTCCTTCAGAGACATCTGGGTCAAGTGGCCAGATACAGGTCAAGACGATTGGAGATGGCCCAGGATACAGTGGGAGATCTTGACCTTTTTAAGCTAAGGTCTTTAGGAGTTCTCACTTTGACTGAATGCCTGTAACTGACTAGAGAGGGGCTAGCAGAGAGTTTAAATAAACGCATTGCTTCTTGGACATGAAATGAATTCCCATGTGTACAGTCCTAGACTGTCTTTGGAAGGTAACAGATTATGGATAAGAAACAGAATATTGGGGAGGGCAACAGGGTTCACTATGGTTTAATTAGATGAAGAAAAATTGGTTTATTTCTCTGGAAATGAATGACAACTGGCCAAGAATTTTGAAAGTACTTTAAGGAAGTATTGTGTAGTTGTTACTCAGATTTGTTAACTTCTCATTAAAGTAGGTAACTAAAGAATTTATTAAGCACTTACTGTCTGCTGGGTACTGGAAATACAAATATAAACAAGCACAGAGCTACGTTTTAATGATGGGAGACAGACAGTAAGGAGAGCTGGGCTCACTGGCAGAGACATGGTTAGTAATAGCTGGAAAATACTGTGAATGCCTGATTCCCACCAGGGGACCCAAGAGCAGAGCCCAAGCTCGTGGTGTGAGAGGAGAGATGAGAAGCTAGTTAGAGTGCTGGCGTAAGCAGTATTTCAAAGTGAATCTTGGAAGCTACAAGGGATTCTTAACCTGGGTGCCATTAACTGCTTTTGTTAATATTTTGATAGCTGTTTCAAGGTAGTTGTTTTCCTTTGTAATCATGTGTTTTATTTTATGTATTTAAAAACACTGTTAGTGAAGTATATTCTGAGAAGGGGTTCATACGCTTTACTTGACTGCCAAAGGGGTCCATGACACAAAAAAGGTTCAGCTATTTAAGACCAAGGACTGGTGATCTGTCTTCCAAACCAGACAAGTTATGGGTAGGCATAACATTAAGCTAGGATCCTAGAAAACTTGAATAATAGATAAAGAAGTTTGAATTTTATTCAGTAAAATAGTGAAAATCCATTGAAGAAATTAGGGGGTCCGGGTTTGAGTATGGAAATAGCATGGATATTTTGTGACAGATCTCAGTTTCTGGAGCCTGATGATATCCCTTGCTCTTCGAATATTGGATTTTACCCCTTCATGACAATTGCTGTGTTGTTTATATTGAGGGCTATCTCTCTATTGGAACAAGAATTTGTATTGAATGTATCGTACTATGAAATGTAACAGGGTTACTTTATGAAGTCAAAATTAATCTTGCAACTTGGTCAGTAGATGATTTCCTGTGTTCCTTGTGGAGCTTCATTAATTAGCTAGGGACTTGTCCTTTGGTTGCAGGGCACTAGTTATAAGTAGTTCGTCGTTGGGGGATAATTTATTTGAAAGGATGTGCTGTTTGACGTTATTCCCTTAACCGGCTAGTTTCTGTGTTCTATACAAGCAAACATTCTGTTACTTGTATTATGCTTGAGGCACAAAGGCCTTGTGATTTTCACAGGGATCACTCGATGATTTGGTGATGGAGCCAAAGAATGGCACCCAGGATGCCTGACTCCATCAACCACTAGTTCAGAACAACTTCTTATACATGCATTAGTACTCTGCCATCATTAGATACTGTCAAAGGTAATTTGACACCTGTTATTTCCAGAATGTCATCGAATTTTTAAAAAAAATCCTTTTAAAAGGCCTCACTATAGGGTCTTTTACCATCCTGTGTTTGCTCATTTTTCAGTCTTTTTTAGGTGTAAGCCTTTTCTTCTTACCTCCTATTCCTTCTTAAGCTGCTACAGCTGATTTTGAATAGATGTATGTTACTGATCCATTCTTACAATCTTAATTCAATTTAAAACCCCTTTATTAATGTATATGCCATCTGCATTCCTGGAAAGCAGTTCCATTACAGAACCCTGCAAATGACTGGTAATGGCACCTGGAATTGCTTTTCAAACAGGACGGGGCGGGGTGGTGGGAAGGGGGAGGAGAGCAGAGGGGTGGAATGGGACATGAGAACAAAAGATAGTTTGGTGAAGTTGTTAGATTCTGTGGTTCCCAGGTCCTTCAAGAGTTTCAAATTGAATTTAGCATTTAATCTCAGTGTCCCTGGCTTTGTCTGTTTCCAGAATGAGACTAAGAATGTTGCCTCCAAATTGTAAGGTTTCACTGGTGTCTTAGAGATTTCTGACACCTCCAGACCAAAGAGACTAACATGAACAGAATATGAGTTGTCATAGACTATTTCAGCAGCTTTTCATCTTTCACTCTTCTTAACTATCAGTTTTATGGTAGGGGTCAAGCCATCTTATACCTTAAAAACAGCGATAACATCAACTCTTCTGAACTGTTCAGTATCTAGAAGTTTATGACTTAATGAGAGATCGCTATCTAGAGCCAGTTATAGCATTATTGCTTTAGACTGTCTACTGCCACTAGGTCAGTGGTACTCAACCTTCCTAATGTTGTGACCCTTTAATACGGTTCCTCATGTTGTGGTGACCCCCAACCATAAAATTATTTTTGTTGCTACTTCATAACTGTAATTTTGCTACTGTTATGAATCTATCTGATATGCAGGATGTATTTTCATTGTTAAAAATTGAACATAACCCACAGGTTGAGAACTGCTGCACTAGGTGATAAAACATGGTGCCCTTCAACCCAGCAGCTCCCCAAAGCCCAGATGCATCTACATAGATCAGTCTTTATATATAATCAAATATGGGATCAAGGGCAGGAGGTATACAGAAGACATAAATTATCTTAGCCTAAAGCAAACCAAATCTTTGTACTTGTAAGAGTGTACTGAACATGGGGCAGCTAGGTGGCGCAGTGAATAGGGCACTGGTCCTGGAGTCAATAGGACCTGAGTTCAAATGTGGCCTCAGACACAAAAACACACAAAAACTAGCTGCGTGACCTTGGGCGAGTCACTTAACCGCAATTGTCCTACCTTTCCCCCTCCAAAAAGGAAAAAAAAAGTACTGAACAGGTGGTGGCTTCATTGTTTTTTCTTTACTTATGCAAGATCCATTAATGTTATTCTCCATAATATAACCTTTCATTAAAAATGAAATAGATTGTCAGTCAACATGGTACTCGAGTACCCACTATTTAGAGACCTGGTAAAGTTAGAAAACATAAGAAGATATGGTCCCTAAACTCAAGGAGCATGAATTGAGGGTTTAAGGAATCTTAGAATCATGGAATCATACAGGTGGAAGAGGATTAAAGGTTATTTAGTTCAACACTTCTGTTAGCATTCCCCCCTGATGCTGGTTTAAGATTTCATGATTAGTTTTTTTATTCCTCTTTTTGACACAACTTAACTGGGATGTTTCTGAAAGTCATTAAGTTACCCCTGAGAATTAAGTCTGTCAGCTCAATATTATCTGCCATGTGCAGTGTACTATACCAGAATTATGAGTAGATATAAAAGAAATAGACTACATTGTCCCATACTTCCATTTTGATTTAATGGAAGAGATAGCCATCAAATCAGAAAAAGATCTCATGTAAAGTAAAACAAAATGCAGATGAGTATAACGATAAGAAAGTAATCAGTTGACCATATATTAAGGATTTAAATTTGTCATAGCTAATATACATTATAAATAAAATGTCTGGTGTGAGCATACCTTTTACTTCCTGATCGTATCTTTATGTATTTTAGGAGTAACTTGGTATAAACATTTATGTAGGCCATGGGCAAAAAATTACTAGATAGGTTTAATTGTCACATAGTAGAAGATATTTTGGAGTGAGAAAATGGATTTGAATCCTGGCTTTGTTATTGGAAAGGGGTGTAACCTTGAACAATTCAGTTCACCTAAAAATTCATCTAAAAACATTCCCTTTTCGAGGAGTTTACATTGAACGTGTAAATAGATAAAGGAGGTGAAAGGCAGCCGTTGGAGTTTACCAATTTGGGGGCAGGGGTGATGTAGTCAGAACTGTTTAGGGTTAGGCAGAACAGTTTAACAGCTGAGTAGGTGATGGACTGGGGTGGGGGGGAGAGAGTTAAGGCAGAGAAATCAACCAGCAGGCTATTGCTGTAGTCTAAGCATGAGGTGATAAGGGTCTGATCCAGGATAGTGGCAGTGAAAGAAGAGAAAAGGGAACATAGAGTAGAGAAACTATAAAGAAAGAAATGACAGGATGTGGAAAACTGCTTTGATGTTTCATTATGGCATATAGATGATCCTAGAAAATCAATAGGTATGTCACTCTCTTTTCCTGAGAAGCAGCCTAGCTAAGGTTCAGAGTGGTTCACCACCATGTTGGCCCAAGGTGATGAATTTTTTTTTCAGTCACAGCAACTATTAAAGACTATACATACCAAGACATAGAGATGTTGTGACTTGTATCCATTGAGGCAGTACTGACAAAATCACAAGACACTTAAAGAATTATTTTTCCTCTGCTTTGTGTTCAAAGGCATCATAATCTGACCCTTTCCTATCTTTTCAGTCTTCTTACCTCCATGTAATCTGTAATCACGTGCATTGGCCTCTTTCTTGTCCCTCCCACAGGATGCGCCATCTCTGAACTTTGGGTAATTTCACTGGCTGATCCCCATGCCTGGCTTCTCAAGAACTCTGTCAAGTCTCAGATATAGTCTAACCTTCTTCAAGAAGGCTTTCTTTGTCCTCCTTTATCTTAGCACTTTTAAGATTATCTCCAATTTATCTTTTACATGCCTTTTTTGCACCTAGGTGTTTGCAGTGTTTCCTCCCCCATTAAATTGTGAGCTTCTTGAAAGCAGGAACTTTTCTTGTATCTTCAACACTTATCTCAGTGCTTCACATATTATAGGCTCTTAATAAGTGTTTGTTGATTTGACTTCAAGATACATGAAGCAGGCTAGTTTGGCTAGAATGTACAGTTCATAAAAAAGAGAGGCGTCAAAGAAGTCTGGGAAGAGGTTTGGGAGTTGAGGTGAAGAGGGGTAGAGTTGTATCAGGAAATAACTGGCACGAAAGTTAAATAAGAGATGTCAGTAAAAACAGTTTTGTTTTTAAGATTAGCAGAAGCCAGATTGTGGAGAATTCACTTAACTTTTCTAAGTCTTTTTTTCCTTCGCTAAAAAGTGGGGATCATGCCACTCGCACTGGGGATGGCCGTAATGACCAAATAAGACAAGGAGTAGGAATGAGAGGTTGGTGTTAGTTGCTTAAGTTTTGTGTTAAATACAGAACGTTACCAACCCCTCTAACCAAAGTTTATTAATCAGCCAATGTCAAACAGCCTCTGGAACTTTATCTGCTTCAACATGCACGTAAGTGCTGAGGGTGCTGTAGATTTTGATGACTAGACTCTTTGGTGGTTACGTAGGGAAAGACTTACCTAGGCTTTAGATGGAAAGGAATAAACTACTTTTCAGTTAAACAGTAAGTCTGATTTCCCTTTGAAAAGAAATCTGTGTGTGTGTGTTTTAATGAATATATTTGTTTTTAAAGTGTTATGATTCTTTAATTTTCTTCCCTTTTTTATAATTAACTTAATAGATGACCTCACAACGGATGGAGGAATGGATGGCAAAACAAAAACATCTAATACATTGTTCTTGTCTTTCCTTAGAGAGTAGTGATTGTCTAAACTCAGACTTGAAGTTTGGTATTTCTGTTAATGATATTTCATTCCTCTGTCATCGTACTTGAAATTGAAACCTTGTAGAACTCTTACCACTTTTGCTTCCATACTTCACGTACACGGTCACCTGATTCTGTGAATTTTTCCTTCAGTGTCTGTACATTGTCTCCAGATTAATCTTCCAAACTGTTTTTGTACCATGTTATACTAACTGCCCAAGAACTTTCAATGGTTTCTCATTGCCTCACAAGACATAGTCCAAACTGGAGGCCTGGCAATGAATGCCCTCAATATAATGTGTGTTCTTGTGTCTGCTTTTCAAGTTTTATCTACCACAACCCCTCTGCTTTAGCTATCGTTTGCTAACCAAATCCCAAATGCGCTTTGCACTATTCCGCCAACTTTGTTGTTCCCATTACCTGAAATGCCTTCTTTGCTTGTTGAAATCATACTTGTCCTTCAAGCTTTAGTTCAGATGCTACTTGTTGCATGAAACTGATTCTCCCAGCTGGAAATTATCTCTTTATCCTTTGAATTTTTATAGCACTTACTGTCTGTACCAGTGAAACACAATGATCATAAATTGCCTTGATTTGGTATTGATATTTATTTGGGTATAAAGCTTTTTTCCTTCCCTAAAATCCTACTCTGATGTTTCATTATAGCATAGAGATTATCCTGGATTATGAACATCGATGCTAATCTCTTTTCCTGAGGACCAGCCTAGCTAAGTTTCAGAGTGGTTTACCACCATGTTGGTCCCAAAGTGATAAATTTTTTCAGCCACAGCAACTATTAAAGACTATAAATACTAAGATATAGAGATGTTGTGACCTATATCCATGGAGGAAGTACTGACAAAATCACAGATCTTTAAAGAATTTTTTTCCCACTAGTTAATAAACTCAGGAAATGTTAGGCACTACCATATATATTTGTATCTAATACAGTGCCTAATGTGCTATAGATACTCATACTAAATATGGGCTAAATTAATCAATTAGGTGATTTTTCTATTGCTTAAAGAATTCTAGGAAGGGAAGATGGACCAACCAAGTGGAAGAAGTTTCATGCAAGTTTTATGTGAAAAGTACAGTCCTGAGAATTTTCCATATCGCCGTGGTCCAGGGATGGGAGTTCATGTTCCAGCCACACCTCAGGGTTCTCCAATGAAAGGTAATAAGAAGATAGAACCAAAAGATTGCTTTATTTTTGCAGATACTTTCCTCTGTGCCCAGTTGCCTGAGCGGGATGATCTTTTGGAATTGCCAGTAAATTTCCCCTTTAATATGTTTCCACTCTCCTGTAGATGTGACAATAATATTTTCAAACTGAATATGAAATTAAGTGGCTTGAAAGTGCTTAAGAGGTTACTGTTGCACAAGAATGACCCTTTCTTTCTCTCCCCCTGCCTTCCTCCTTTTAGTCAACCCACAAATATTCACTTATTGTTTACTAGGCAGGACACGAGTAGAGATAAGAAGTATAAGACACAGTCTCTGCCCACAAGGGCCCCTTTCTAGTCAGGGAGAGAAATCCATACATTGTAATGGAAGGTCTCCACCAAAATGTAAGATTTCTGCACATAGGGATTTTTTTCATTCTTTATACGTGGATCCCAACAACTTGTACAGTGTCTGACACATAATGAGCACTTAATAGTTACTTGTTGGTTGATTGATAATTGACTACACAAGAAAGTACATGTTGATTGCCCAGTGAGTTGTATAGACACTGGGTACACTCTAGGAGTTCAGAAGAAGCCTGGATGATTGAACTGCCCAGAGAAGGCTTCACACTGAAGGTGGGGGAGAATTCAAAAAGGTAAAGAGAAAAAAGAAAAAGTATAATGTAAGGAGAATGCCACAAAGAAGGACGTCAAGTGAGTACACATAAAACCTATATACCTTTCAGTAAGTATAATAATAAACAATTCCAAAAAATATCTCTGAACTCCCTGTTAATCATTAATGTTTTAAATTCTCGAGTCCAAATATTTAGTGGGTATTTGGCTGTAAATAATTAGAAATATTAATCTGCATTTCATCTGACAAAGGAAGTAGGGAAAAACATTATCTTGACCCCAGAAAAGGAATTTTCACATATTGCATGTTATCTCCTGGTACAGCAATCTTAACACTTTGTGATCCCTCTCATGACAGAGAAGTATGGAATTTCTAGTTTGGGATTTCCCAGAAATAATGTGAATATATTCCAGTTGTGCTGTTTTCTCTCCTTATAATTAAAAAATATTAAATTGACAGTTATGTAAAATCTCAAGTCTATATCTATACCCCATGCCTGTGGGGTACAGTGCTTTACCATACCCACATCTGTACCTCCAAAGAGGGGAGGAGGAGTTGATTAAAGATGGGTAATGAATGACTGATGAACTTTGCAAATATACTAAAAGAGCTGCAGGAGTATAAATGGGTCTGTTTAACTTAGATAGACTTCCATTTTTGATTAAGAGAAGAAAGATGTTTCAACTGATGGATTAATGGCATAGATATAAGAGATAACATGGGAAAATCTCCGAAGGCAGGAATTAGAGAAGGTAAAAATTAGGTAGGGGAAAGATAATATTGGGAAAAATATATGACCCTTTGTAACTGTTTTACCCTGAGCAAGATACTCAACCACCAGTGTTTGCCTCTGTTTCCTCAGTTGTAAAATGGGGATAATAAATACCTACAGTGCTTAAAGTAGACAATATTGATAAAGAATTCAAACATGGCACGTAATAGAAGCTTATTTCTTTCCACTTCTTCAAACTCTCTGTGCTCCCTCCCCCATAAAAGAAAAGTTTGAAGCTAATGAGTAGTCTCTAGTAATCTGGATACCAGTAGGCATATATTTGGCTCTTAATATGAACTAGTCATGAGTTTTTTCTTTATTATAGTACATTTGAAATTTAGGATCTTTCCAGAGGGTAAAGGTCAAATGGCTTCTTAAATTGCTTTTGATCTTATATTTGTAATTTCCTTCTGGGCCTAGCTCATTCCCTTGGGGACCCAACACTTTTTTATCCTTTCACTTCTTGAACCTTCCGGTACTTGTGTTAATTTCATGCAGTCTGATTTTTATTTCTTGAGGTCTCAGGGATGGGCACGTGCTGACAGGAGTTAGGTTGACGTCAAAGGTGGGTTTTTTTTTGGTCCCTGTTATTCAGATCGGCTCAACCTCCCAAGCGTACTGGTGTTGAACAGCTGCGGAATTACCTGTGCAGGAGATGAAAATGAAATTGCTGCCTTCTGTGCCCATGTGTCGGAATTAGATCTTTCTGACAATAAACTTGAAGACTGGCATGAGGTAAAATCATATAGCTGCATGTTGGTGAAATGCAGCTCCAGCCATATTATCATTCTTTACAGTAATGTTGGTGATATTTCTTTTGGTGACTTCAAAAGAGGTAAATGTGTCTGTTTTATTGAATTCTTCTGAATTCTAATTTTCACTTGAGGTTTGTGTTTATTACTTTGTATCCAACAGGAAAAATAACCACAATGATTCAGACATGTTCAAACTTCATCTTTTTGGCTGTGGTGATTCTTGAATTTTCCTCGTTACTATGACTGTGTTTTCTTGTAGTACCCAATACACTAAGTTTTTTAAGAGGTTAACAAAACCTCCCCAGGTTTGAAATAATACTAAAATATTAAAATGCTAAAAGTGATACTAAAACATTAAAATATTCCATACCTCATCAGTTTGTACATCCTATATTCAGTCTCTGCAGTTTCTTCAATATTTATTACAGTAAATTGACATAACAATTGATGGATGTTGAAAATATAGTTATTAAAAAGAATTATTCATTTATTTATTTTATTCAAGAGGTTAATTCCAAATATTTCAAAATTTCTCACTGTATTTTTAAGTATTTTGGGAAGACTGATATGAGCTAACATCTTCTAAATGTGGTTTTAAGCCCATAATAAATCACACCTCTCACCTCGCCAATTATACTCTTTGTTCTCACTTGACAGAGGCTATCTTTAAAAGTGAGGGAGAAGTATGATTATTTCTACGTGAACCTCATATGTATTCCATCTTTAAGGTAGATATTTAGTAAATTGTTTAGGACTACTTTGCTTTCATCCCTGCTCTTTTAACTTACTATGTGACCTTGAGCAATTCACTTAATCCTCTTAATGCTTGTCTCCTCTTGTAAACCATAGATGGACTCACTGGAGTGCTTGCTGGATTAACTGGTCAAACACTCTACTAGATCTCATGTACCTTACAGATCATGTAGCTTAACCCCCTATTATATAAATGAGGAAACTGAGGCAGAGAGAAGGCTGTTTACTGTTATTCATATTCCAAGGCAGCCTTGGTAGGAGATTCAGCAAAATCTATCACTGCCTTATTTTTTCCTGTCCTTCTCTCCGTATGTTGTAGTCTCATGTAACCTCATAGCCTTTGGTGTTAATAATGTCATTTCATTAAAATTCTTACATTATTATAGTTCTACCCTAAACTTTTTGAGATCTGTTATCTGGTTTGCATACAATCTCTAACCTGCTGCCGGTTTGAGGGAGCTAACAAATATCCTCTACTTGAGAAGCACGTTTTCATTTTTCAGCCATGTGGATAACATTCTCTGCCGGGTGAATTATGTCCCTGACTCTGCATATGCCCAAGGGTCTTTGTTGCTTTAATGCTCATCCATACTTCATAACTTCAGCAGTGAACTTAACAGTTTTCTTGCACCTCTATAGTCCTCCTCATCACCCTACTAGACAATTGTATTTCTGTACACCTAATGCTAGGGCTTTCCCTCTGTTGTTTATCTCCTATTTATTTTGTTGTATATATCTTCTTTATATGTAGTTGTTTACATGTTGTCTCCCCCATCAGAACTTCTTGGGACAGGGACTGTTTTTGCTTTTCTTTGAATCCCTGGCACTTAAGCACACTGTTTGGCACTTAATGAGTGCTTAACAAACATATCTTGTTGTCCCTTAATTTTTTTATTGGGTAAAAAATTCTAAGTTTTGTGTTTTTTGTTGTTGTTTTTTGGGGGGGGGAGGGGAGCAGAGGTTTGCCATTCAGTGTTGAAAGCTGATAGGTAATAGAAATAGCCCTAGAGATGCAGACATCTCATATGGAAAATGGGACAAATATCTCCAGTTCTATATGGCCATACTGAAAATAGTTTTTTGCCTAGAACTATAAGGGATTACATGAAATAATTTGCCTTTTTCTTTTACTGAAGCAGTATGGTCTACACAGAGATTTTGTGAAGGCCAAATCAAAATGTGAAATTGAAGTTTCATACATTGTGAATGTTGGCTGTACCTTCCCCAAGTTCTGGCCTGTTGAAAGCCTAAGAGCAACTTATAATTAGTATTATGTTTAAGTGAAAACCTTTTTAATGATATAGCCTATATTTGTCCCAGTAGATTTCCTAGTTAGCATCTTTTCTTTCTGTTAGGAAGTGTTCAAATATACATTTGTTACTGTTTCCCATAAAGTTGTCATTTTCCAGTTTTTCCTTCTTAAACCCTTCATTTATTCTGTTTACTCACCCGTTATCATTTGTCCAAACCTCCTGACTTATATAGTACATTAGTTCAGTAAGTAGGCTGATGTGGAAAGTGGGAATATACAGAGCCAGAAAATGATGACCTAAGTTGACTAGAATTGCCGGACTGTTGATGACCAGTAGTTTACAATTTAAAATCATTGTAGTTCAGATTTTGTCACAGTCAGAAATCCCTGTATGTCAGAGATCTATAGTCAGAGTTATTCAATAATACGTTGATTTTAGAAATTATTCATTATGACAAATTTATCTTAAAAAATAATTTACCATTTTACTGTACTAAGTAAATAGGCCTCTGACTTCAGGATAATAAATTTGGGGTGAATTTAAGTAAATATGATCACCTTTCAAATTTAGTGTTTCTAACTGGTGGCTGCTGTCTTGAGGATCAAGAGAATGTGATAGTGAGGGGAATTGTGAAATCCTATGGAGATGGAAAGACTTCTCCCTCTTTACTGACACTGTACCACCCCCTATTTCCCCAAAAAAGAACAACCTCAAAGGCTGGGCACCACAGCTTAAAGAAATGCATATTTTTTAGTCTTCAGCTACAGGTTGTGGCCAAGTAGATTTTTGTCTGACCTTTCCCAAGGTATCTCCTTTTTTTCTCTTTATCAAAACTATTTTATGAAAGAAATTAAACCAGACTGTTGAGGTAAGAGTGCAATTAACCATTCAGTCTAGATAGTGAATAGCTTGGGTGTAAGTTACAGATATTATCTCACAAATGTTTCTTCCCACTTTTCTTAAAACTATACTTTCTCCCTTTGTTGAAACCAGAGTGAAGGGTCCCTTATTAAATCATAGGATGATTGGGTCCTTGAAAGATGTCCTGGCCACCATATGTGACCATGTCTAAGTCTTACCAGGTAGAAGAGAGTTCTGTTTTCAAGCTCCTAAAGAAGGAGATGCCAGGTAAAATGGCAGGTACTTATGGTGTCTGAGAAGGAAAAGAGTTCCAGTCTTGGAGTCAGAGGCTGTGAGGTCCAGGCCAGGTTTTGCCAGTTACTTGGTGTATGAGGAGGTCTGTGACCTCTGAGATGTCATTTACCTTCTCAGAAGCTCAGTTTCCTCAGCTCTGATGGCCTGTGATTCTATGCCAAGCTATTGGGAAATTCTTATACTTTCAAACCCAACTTAATATACTCAGGGAAAAATAGCATATCCTGAAATTTCTTGTTTACTAAAAATTTAATCAGAAAACTCTTTTTGCTTCGGCTTTTGTTGAATTTTCCAAAATACATCAGTATTAGTAGAGTTTAGTAAACTCAGTTTAATATGATTTGAATGTGTTACAGTACTTCAGGCTCATCATACCTTCATTCTCATTATACTTCAGCAATATAGTATAATGGAAAGTTGAGACTAAATTTGTCTGCCCTTAGGACACTACCTAAAAGTTGCTTTTCAGAAAGCAAACCCCCTATGCAATCAAACTTCTTTATCATTTGCATTTCTTATATAAAAATAGAATGTAGGAAAATATTTTTGTTAGGAGAGTCATTATTAATTTAGTTCTTATTCATTGATGTTTTATCACAGCTAACAATTATTATATTTAGTTTAATCCTTTTTCTTCTGCTGTCCACAGCAGAGAGAGTACAACTGGTCACTACTTTCTCTTTGAAAATCCTTCATACTTGAGAACCATTATTACTCATTTGGTTAAAGCTTAGGGCTAATGAAGCTAAAAGGATAGGTTTGATTTGTCTGTGGATCAGTTTGCTTTGCTGAACTTCCTAACTATATACTGAACCAGCTTTTTCACAGGTGCATGCTACACATCACAATTGGGACTGCAGAATACAGACTGACATTACAGTTCTGCCCTCATAGATAAAACAACTTAAATGCACACGTTTATCGTTGATGGTTTTTTGGTAGGGTCACATTGAAATCTCCTTAGTTTTCTCTTCTCCAAATTTCAGTAATTCCAATTTATTTGTGCTTTCCTGATGGGGGCCCCCTGTCTCAGTCACTTAAACGGCTTGTTGCTCTCCTCTAAACACTCTGAAATAGTCCACAGTGCTTGGGCCAACGAACCCATAACTGGACATTCATTATACTTCAGGTCTGAGTAGAAGTGAAGATGACCTAATTTCTGGCATCCTGTACTGTGCATGCGTATATGTGTGTAAGTTGTGTATGGGTGTATATGTCTTTGTATATTTGTGTATGTCTGTATTTGCAAATGTGTGTGTGAGTGTGTCTGAATGTGTGGGTTTATGTGCATGTGTGTAGGTGTCTGTGTATGTGTGTGTGGGTATGTTTAGACGCTCATACACACCATGATTCCTAGAACTTTCCATCACACTTTGGCAATGCCAGTACTTCTCCTCATTTACATTGTACCCCCCAATTACTATTTAAATTGCTGAATTGGTGAGCATGCCTTCTATGTCATTGTCCAATTACAGATGATTTTTTTTAAATGAGTTAATGTTAATGGGACAATTTAGGACCCTTCCCTTTTTTTTTTTAATCTGTCCAGACAACACTGAGTTATAAATAATTCTGGTTTACCTGCCTGCTAGTTGTGATCTCACAAAGTGGTTGACAAAAAACCTTTAATAAATTTTTAATTTTGTTTTTGTTTTTAAATATACAGAGAGAATTATATACACCTGCTTCTTGCCCTCTAGGAGTTTATCTAAATGTTCTAAATGAGAATGTTCCTTTTTGTTGATGAATATATTAAACAGGAGAATAAAACATTTTGCTAAAGGCAAAATAAATAATTCTCCTTGCATCTCCTCGATGAGTTGTGTTATTCTGTAATAGGAAGAGATTAGCACCTTTTGGGGGGATTTAACAAAACTGTACTTGTCCCCTGTTAGGGACCAGAGTGAAATGAGCCTCAGTGGAGCCAATAGCCCTTGCTTAATAATACACTCCTAGAAGCTGACTTAAATATTTATGGGTTTGATTACAATCTGATATGCTTCTCCTTTTTTTCTCTCTAGGTCAGTAAAATTGTGTCAAACGTTCCTCACTTGGAGTTTCTAAACCTGAGTTCCAACCCTCTAAATTTGTCAGTTTTAGAGAGAACGTGTGCCGGGTCCTTTTCTGGGGTTAGAAAACTCGTCCTCAACAACAGCAAAGCTTCTTGGGAAACAGTCCATATGCTATTGCAGGAATTACCAGAGTAAGCCAAGAGCCCATGGCATAGAGGAGAGGGAGGTGGAGGTTGCCTGTTGTCATCCTTCCTAGTGCTTCTAGCTTGTTGCTCTCCTAGTTTCCACACTACCATTACTGCAGTTTGAGTGGAGAGTGAGCTCAAAATAGTGAACTTCTAACATTGGTTGGTGGGGTTAAGATGATCCAGCAGTACTTCTTTGGAATTCTGTATGGTACTTGGTGGTGCCAGGACATGAGAGATGTTATCATTTGAATTGAATTTACAAATACTTTTAGAAGGACTGTTTCTCACTACTGGATCACCAATACCCTGCTACATTTTTCTTGTAGGGTGGGAGTTGGGTGGTGAGGACAAGGACAAGGGAGGATCAAGAAGTAATCATAGTTCTTTTAAGGCATGTTAAGATTATCTGGTGTCATGAAGATCTTTTTGCTGTTTCTAATGTAAGTGATATGTTCAATAATTCAGAGGTGAAATTAGTGATGCTGTTTATCAGAATTTGACTGGTTAGTAAACTATAGATGAAAAACGTGTCTGTATAGCTATTCAGACTCAATCTTTTTCAGTGTTTATCAAGTTATGGTGTTTTAATTGTTTAAACACATCAAAATTATCATGTCCTCGTAATGTTCTCCCTGACACCCCACCACTTACCCAATTTTATTTTCTACCCTCCATTTTAATTTGTTCTTTTTTCTGTCCTTTGCATGTATTATTCGTCACAACCTTCATCTTTGATTTTGCTCGTGCTTTTCAGGTAATAGCCTCCTTCCATGCTGTTCCCTCTCCAAATCCTATCCATTTCTTCAAGACACATCTCGTGGCTCACCTTCCTGAATCTGCCCTGGACTACTGCTGTCCTCACTCATCTCATACTTTTCTAAACTGCTATTGCACTAACTGTTTGCAGCACAATTTACTTTTGAATTTTATGTTTTCTTGTGTCATTTGCATGTGTTTCACCTGGGTTAGGTTTGTCCTTTCAGATAGATTATGAGATCTTAGGGTAGAGGGACCATACATCTTTGTATCTTGTATAACTCTTGATAAGGTTCCCTGCTTTGAGTAGACACTGAATCAATATTTTATATCAGTAGGTAAATAGAAAGGTATGTGCCCTAGCTTACCTATATATGGTTTATTAGGCTTTTAAAAAAATATATGAAAGGAGAACATCTTTGTTTCCTTTTGTGCAGGTTGGAGGAGCTCTTCCTGTGCCTTAATGACTATGAAACAGTGTCTTGTTCTTCTATTTGCTGTCAGTCTCTTAAGCTACTCCATATCACAGATAATAACCTTCAGGACTGGACTGAAATTCGAAAGTTAGGAGTTATGTTTCCTTCACTGGATACCCTCATCCTGGCCAACAATCATCTGAATGCCATCGAGGAGCCTGATGATTCCTTGGCAAGGTTGTTTCCCAATCTGCGTTCCATCAGCCTTCACAAGTCAGGTGGGGACTAAAGCCACAAAATTTTTCCCATTCCCCATGCAAATTGGTCTAAGCTTGTGCACGAATGAAAAAGGAAAAGTATATGTTTGGCATTAATTTTTAGCTGTGATGACTCATTCCCTGATGACAAGCTAATGTACTTACATTTAATGCATTCATTTCTTTTCCATAAGAGCTTTGGTATTATATAAATATTGATAGGTATAGCAATATATAAATATTAATTTATATTTTATATTTAAAGTGATAATGCTATGAAAATTCTCCCCCAAAATCTTCTTCTAATACCTTATTGTGGCATCCAGGGGACCCTAGATTCTAGAAACTCTTCACAGACCCTACCAGGATGGGAAAACTAAATATTATGTCAGGTGTCTGTGAACAAACCTAAGTTCTGGGAGACTCACCACCAGGCAGCCACAATGTGATGAATTTTTCAGCTATAATTATTTTTAAAAGACCATCTGTGAACTTGTAGAGGGCTTGTTAACTACATCAGTAGCGGGAGGACCCCTGCTGATAAAATCACAGATCATTGAAGAAGCTATGAAAATGGGAGAGCTAATGAATGAACTAAATAACAAAAGACAAAGATTAGTTAGAGCATAAGGAGATATTAGCTGGAAAATCCTATTTGGACTTCAGTTTTAGAAACTTGCTGCCAACTTTCCAGCCCCCTTTTAATTCCTATGGTGTTTTTTTTTTCCTAGTACACATTACTGTATCATTAACTTCTTAATTCTACCCTTCAATGGGTTAAAGATTTTTAGCATATTCATTGAAACAACCTTCACCAAAGTTTTCATTTATGCCTCATTGTGGTATGGAAGTGCCCGTGAATTCTCAGCAGTTAGACCAATGGAATGTAAGGTCTGGAAAATCTCACCAAGCTAGAAAGGCCTTAATTCTTTGTCTGATGATAGATGATATTCCTTCTAAGAACTAGCTAGCCTAAACCTAAGAGATGCTTGTCATCAGGTTGGTTTGCCGGGTGAGGATTTGGTTGGTCACAGCAGTTCAGAAGGAGTCATCTACTAGGTCACAGGAGGAGTCGCAATCTGTATCCATGGAGGAGTGCCACAAAAATGTAATTATAGGTCCTTCATGTACTGAAACAACTACAAAACCAAAAATAGCATTCACATAGAACTGAAAGTTATGAACTTGATTTACAAGACAATAGAAGTTATGGAGAAGGAGATAAATTAGAAATGAGAGTTTTCATCCTAGGAAAGCTGATTATTTTTTTCAGATATACAACTTTTGAACTATTTTCTTTTTTAAAAAGAGATTTCTGTTGATACCTTGGTTTCCCACTAGCTAGATTTCCCCTCATATTCATTCCCCTTTCCTCTCTCAGAGAGCTGTCCCCTAAAATTAATAACTTTTTTGAAACAGAAGAGAAAAAATACAGCAACCATGATCAGTACATCCAAAAAAAAGCCTATGTGCCAACTAATGGGTTTAATCTAAATGACTTTAGAGTTTTGGGGGTTGAGAGATGAATTAATAAAAAATATATTTATTTTTCACCTTTAAAGAACTGATTACTTTTTAAGTATGCATCCTTTGAGTTAACTGTTTTCTTCCTCCTCCTAGATACAAAGGCCGTCCAGGAGCCAGGAGGACAGTTATGATTGGGTGTATTTATGAAGCAAATTCCTTCCCTACCCTTAACCTTGAGGAAGGTTGACAGAAGCAGGAAGGGACTGATGTTTTTATCACATGGACCCTTGACTAGCTCTGTTATTACAGGAATGCTTTTCTGGCCTGAGCCAAATATTGACCAAGGTGGTATATTTGCTCCTAACAAAAGGCAAGATTTCATCTTGGAACTACAATGTGTTTAGGGATTTCAATTTATATCTATCAGATCATTTATTTTGAAAATACCACATATCTTCTGTCCCCAAAGGTCATGGTTTTGTGGTGTTTATCGAAACTCTTTGATTTTTATTTTAATTTGCTTTTATCCTTCCCACCACGATAGCAACAATAAAATTCTAGTATGGGTAATGGGATATCTGGTGAATAAAGACTCAAATGATCCAAATTATTATCTTTCCAATGAACAAGAAAAATAATCAGTTTTGGCTGCATTGATCTCCCCATATTTCAGAATTCTTCACCTAGAGCTAGGTGAAAAATTGAATATGACTCAACACTTTTCAAAAATTCTATCTTCTGGCTCTGTAGGTAAAAAGAGTCAATGATGCTTGCTCCAGAGTATAGCGGAAAAATGTCTGCTCCAAATTGCCTGTAGGCATCTAAACAAGATCGTTGAAGAATCACTGGATAAATGAACATTGTAGAATGAAACTGCCTCCCCAATTCCTGACAGTTTGTGGGTCAAAGTGTAACTGCTTTTAGAGTATCAGGAGGCTAATATTGTGACTTACTGCATTCTGTTGCCTCTGGATAGCTCACATTTCTGCAGCGCTTGAAGGTTTGCAAAGTACTTTTCCCCAGCCGCCCCAGTGAAAAAGATACTACAGGTGTGATCATCCTCAAGAAGAACAGGCAACAGAAGCTCTGAGCTGTGCTGAGAGTTGCCTCTAGTCACCAAGCTCATAAGTGTGTGACCCAAGATTCAAACTCAGGTCTCCTGACCCCAAGGCCAAAGCTGTTGCCATTACACCATGCTAGCTTTTCATCCTTGGCTAAAGAGAGTTTAGGCTCTATAGCTAGTGTATAGGCCTTTGTTTACATTTAAAAAATCATGTTAATTATTTTAATTCATTGAATCCACTTTTTACCTTTTCTTTTAATCTTGTAAATTCATTGTGTGCTCTTGTTTTTACTTAAAGAAGGCTTTTCTCAAAGCAGGTCTGCATTCCTGGGAAGACATTGACAAACTAAATTCATTCCCCAAACTTGAAGAAGTGAGATTGCTAGGGATACCTCTTCTGCAGCCATACACCACTGAAGAGCGCAGGAAATTGGTGATAGCCAGGTCTGTTTTTGTTGATTCTTCTCTCCTGTCATGTGAGTGTGACTGGGCTTTCCTTGAGGCACAAGGCTACTGTTTGGGCAGAGTGATGGAAAGAGACATACTAGTGAGTGTACCTATGGCAGTGCCTATGTGCAGAAGCCACTTCTGGATGAAGCACCTTTTGGAGCTAAGATTTTAAATGAAGGGAGAAATAGTTGGGAAGAAAAAGCAAAAATTATCAGCCTGATAAGAGCCCCAGAATCAAAAGAATTTATTGTCTTGGGGGCAGGGGGAGAGGTAGGAAGGGAACATATAGAAGGCACAGTGGATAGAGCCACTGGGTCTAGTCAGGGAGACATGAGTTCAAATCCAGCCTTAGACACACAACTGTGTGACCTTGGGCAAGTCACTTCACCTCTTTTTGCCTCAATTTCTCAAATGTAAAAATAGAATTAATAACAACATTTACCTCCCAGAGATGTGAGGATCAAATGAGATAATAATTATAAAGCATTCAGTATAGTGCCTGACACATAGCACTACAATATGTTATTATTATTTTACCTTTTAGTAATTGGAACATTTGGAATGCTATGTTAGGTCATACAGGAGAGTAGAATTTATTGAGAATTCTCTTCTGTTTAAATCAACCATATTTTCCATGCCAGTGTAAATGGTCACTTGTAATATATTATAAACGGCTTTTTTTTTTTGCTTAAATCATAAATTGGCTTAGAGATGCTTACATTCCCAGCTTCCTCTTCCCAAGTTTAGTGCATCCTCTGTCTGTGACAGGTCCAGTGAACTGAACTCATTACCATGTGTTTCTTTAGCTGAAGATGAGATTCTGGAAGAATCATGGAAAAAAACTGTGGCTTTGATTTATTTAGTACTATGTAAAACACGTAGTAATTGGTTTTGGAAGCCTTTAGATCAGTGGTTCTCAACCTTCCTAATGCCACGACCCTTTAATATAGTTCCCTATGTTGTAGGGACCCCCAACCATAAAATTATTTTCGTTGGTACTTCATAACTGTAATTCTGCTACTGTTATGAATCGTAATGTAAATATCTGATATGCAGGGTGTATTTTCATTGTTACAAATTGAATATAACCCACAGGTTGAGAACTGCTGCTTTAGATACAATGTATGTCCTAAAAGGAACAGCCTCTCTCTAACAGCAAATCCATTTGAACCAAAATAACTCAGCAGCCACTTTGCTGTTTTAAAGTAGATTAACTTGCATATAAGATATCTTATTGAAAGAATAAGTCTCTGTGTGCTTTCAAAGGAAGCATTTTCTGCAGGTCATTTGATTTACATAGTTCTTTTTCAAGCATTATTATTTTCTAATGTCTGACCTCTCTAGCTTGTAAGTATTTATTCCTTTTCATAACCATTTCCCCTGCAAGTAAGACATGACTACAAGGGGATTCCCATAACTAGAAAGTCGGCTTCAATGTACCCAACTTTTGCCTCTTTTTTCCTGTCACATTGTTTACCACTTCTTTACATCTTCATCTCATGTCAGTGTCACTCTTATTAGGATGACAAAGAATTTACTTTACTTTGGAGATGTTAAGTCTCAATCCTAAACCAGAGCAAGAGCATCTTCCATTTGTCAGGCTGAATTTATACTTCCAGTTTTTCAAAGGGTCTTTATTTTGGCTTTAACTTACAGATTGCCATCAGTTTCCAAACTTAATGGCAGCGTTGTTACTGATGGAGAGCGAGAAGACTCGGAGCGGTTTTTCATTCGTTATTATGTGGATGTCCCTCAGGAGGAAGTACCATTCAGGTAAAAATTCCTGAATAGTTAATCTACACTGTTTAGAAAGCAATTTTATTAAAAAATGCTTGTATTTTAGGTCAATAACTTCAGTGATTTAGACAACTTGCTTTTTTAGATTATTTAACTCATTCACGGTCCAGTTATGCCTTTGTTACTGGTTTTCCCTGCAAGTGTTGTTATTGTCTCAAGTTCAGAGCAAAGAAGATTCAAAAATGTTTTAAGGCTACCTGCACATCAGACAAAGAAAGACAACAGGAGAGAGACACAAGAGAAAGATACAAGAAACAGAAAGAACATGAGCATGGAAGTGAGCCATTTGCTCCTATTTATCTTGTGTGAGAAGAAGCGTGACAGGGAGAACTGTACTTGAAGTTAGGAAACCTGGGTTTGCATCCCAATTCTGACTTAACTCGCTCTGTGACCCCTGGCAAGTCACAAGTCTTTTGTCTATAAAACAGGGTTGACAATGAGAGGAGAATGCTTTGTAAGCCTTAAGTGGCCACATGCACATGTTTATTTCTGGCCACTTCTGTGCTTCTCATGCCCAGATTCATACCACCGATTCTTTTTGATCCTCTTCTTCAGTAGGTCATTTCTTTTTGCACGTGCTCCACAGGTTAACCTATCATTTCATATTGTAGACTCTTCAGAAATATCCTGGGCTTCACCAACATGAGAGAAGTGTAAAGTATGGAAAGAGCTGAGAGAGAAACAATGAAAAGGATATAGGGGGTTAGACTTGGAATTTTTGAGCTTTCAAAGAAGCCAAGGGAGGAATGATTAACAGTTTTTGGTTTCTAAATTTCTAGAGTTGCTGTCATGAAATTTTGAGGTTCATTTGAAATTTCTCTGAAGCCTTAGAGCCCAAAAGTTTTAAACAGTATATAGTTTAAAAACAAACTGTAAAAAAATTAGGTTTTGTTTTTGTTTTTGAAGCTTGATGTGCAAGAAACATTTTTTCAGGGAAGTAATTATCATTGCATCTTTTGGCATGACTCTGTAGTATTTTCATGAGAGATGACAAGATTCTGACTTTAAATACACCAGACAATACAGGTGTCATTCAGCAAGCATTTATTAAGCACTTCTGTGCTAAGCACTGTGCACACAAAGAAAGGCAAGAGATAGTCCCTGCCTTCAAGGAGCTTACTGTCTAATTAGGGAGACAGCAAGGAAACACTATTTACAAAGAAGATAAATACAGGACAAATTAGAGATAGATAAAAGAGGGAAGACACCTCAACAAAGGGGATCAGGAAAGACTTCCTTATAGAAGGTAGAATTTTAGCTGGTACTTGAAGGAAGCCAGAAGGCAGAGTTGAGGAGGGAGAACATTCTAGGTATGGGGGGAGAGGACGCAGGGGTCAGAATAGCCAGATAAAATGCCCAGAGCTGAGAGATGGAGTATCTTGTTGAAGGAACAGCCAGGAGGCCAGTTTCACTAGATCACAGGGTAATGGGGACTGACTTTTTGTCAGTAGGATAATAAAAGATCATTCTCTTTCTCCATAAAAGTGGGCTGTTACATGATAGACCTTTCATTATAGAATATTTTAGCAGTATTAAAGCTACCTGTAGTTTCATTTAAGTGGTGGCCAAATTGGCCCTTTTGTTTTTACATTAAAAAAGAGTGATGAATAAAAGAATAGAAAAGTGTAAGTAGCCTTAAGAGGTATTGGTTAAGTATTAGGAAGAGGGATGTGATAGCATGGTATCATTACTTTCCTTGCTATCCATGGATCTTTTTTACCAACTCCTTACTCATCTCCTCTCTAAAAAAAAACATTATTGAGTTGGAAAATCATAGTAAATATCAGAGTAAACAGTATTCAGTGAAATTGTGTCTCATTAAGAAAATGTGTATTCAGGAATGACATTTGATTGTTAATACCTTCGACTTGTTGATTTTAAGGCAGCATTGTGCCTTAAAGAATGCTGAATTTGGAGTTAGTTTAACCTGGTTTCAAATCCCAGTGTTGACACCTTGCTACCTGTGTAACATTTAGTAATATCCTCTCTTGCATGTCAGCTTCCTCATCTGTAAAATGAGGAATATAAGGTGTTAAGTTTATAGTTCTATGATCTTTTACATTTAGCCATAGAATTTATCTTCTCTAAGTCTGAAGGATGAAAAGCTGAATGAATTTACCTGTTAATTCTTACTTGGGTTAAAGATTGCTGCTTCTGCCTCCCCTTTGCAGTCTAGTTCACTGTGCTATTCATCTCCTTTCATCTGACCTTCTGTAAAACAAAATAGTTCTCCCTATCTAAAGCATAACTTCCTTTAACTGTAAAAAAAAATAGCAATAAGTGATACCATGTAGCACTTTAAAGTTTGCATTAAGCCTCCCAACAACCCTATGAGGTAGGTACTAAAGGTGCTGTTATCCCCATTTTACAGATGAAGAAATAGGCTCAAAGAGGGTAAGTAACTTGCTCATGGTCTTAAGCATCAGAGACAAGATTTGAACTCAGGTTCTCTTGACTTTAAGGCCAGCAGTTTATTCATTGTTATCTTGAGGATATATACATGTTTTTGATCATTCCAATGTCCTTTATGACAGCAAAATTTCTTTATAAACAAGCTAGATTATTTAGTGACATCTGTTTTCAAATATAGAGTTACTTAGCAACATATGAATTTACAGGTGACCCTGAGATGTTCATGTGCTATTTTTTTGCCCCAGAAAGATGTGCAGGCTCTGGTTACCTCGACCTTTGAATTCACTTGATGAGCAGCATGAAATGTTTAATGTGCTGGGGGGTAAATGAACCAGCAGGGAGTTTTTGTAACTTCTTGCAAGTGACCAGTTAATCTTTTTTTCTACTCTTTACTGGTAGGAGAAGTTGGAAGTTCAGACTTTATAACATGGCCAACTCTGGTAATAATGATCTTACACTCATAGTTTCAGGATAACTAAGCTATCTACCATCTGTTTTGTGTTGTCTGTTTACTGTGTAAGGTAACAGAGGATGAGAAATCTCTATCCTCTGTTTCTTGGCTTTTCAGCACTGTGAAATGCACCTTCCCAATCAATGAGCTCTTTATTTAAATGCATTCAGCTGTGCACTGTCTCTTAGATACGGGGGCAGCCTTTAAAGTCTGTTTTTTCCAGTCCAGAGAACTCTTAATGTTGTTTCAGAATATGTTCAGCCTGTACTGCAGGTGGCTGGAAAGGTGTTCTCTTTGGTCATATTTCAGTTCCTGGCTCATATTTTCATTAGGAGAGCTTTCAGGAGTTAACTTTAGGCTCTAGCTGAGGTTCAAAGGACAACTAACAGAACTGACATTCGTGTTGGAAACATTTTGAAGTCTGCTGACACAATCTGATAAGGAGTCTGTGCGACAGCAAAAAGAACATCTTACTGCCATAGGCTTTACTTCCCTAGCAATTCATAGAAGCCGTGCAAGGGATTGCTCTTGCAGGCGAGCTGTGAGGAATCCCATATGCCAAATATTATCTTGTTTTCTTTCAGGACTATTTGTGATCTGCTGTAGTACATGGTATTAAATTATTTAGGAGATATTGAAATATGGGAACTCATATAGTTCTTTAATTACTTTCTATTTCTAACCTTTTTTCTTGCCATTTTTTTTCCTATATCTAATCTTAAATAATATCTAGTGGCTAAGATCCACCATCTACCAGTATGTTTTTCAGTTAATTATAGTAAATTGCTTTGGAACAGTTCTTAAGACTTTGATACTTGCTTCTTCCATAGGTGTAGATCACAGTTCACCCACAACTTCTTGTCCCATGCGGCTCTTGTCCATGTCATCCCATAAATTCTCTGCTGAGGGGACTTCCTCTAGATCTCTTGAGTTGTACATCAGTTATTCCTTATTCTCTCTAGCTGACCAGTCTGCCTTAGTAAGATCTTTAAAAAGAGGAATATAATCCCTTTTCTTAATGATGTGGTTGGGAGAAGATAACCCAGTCAGTAGCAGGGGAGTTAGTCTTCTAAAGCGATATTACAGAAAGGGATGCAAGGAGTCAGGCAGGCCTGGGTTCAAGCGTGGCCTTGGAGATAGACTTGCTGTGAACCTGCGCAAGTACCTTTATTGCTCATGTCCCATGCAGTTTTCTAATACTAAAAGTTGCAGAGTTCTTTGCCAAACTGCATTGGTTGAAAGGAATTTGCTAAATGAATCACAGAACCAGGCTTAAAAAAAATAGAACTTTTAAAATTCAAGAACAGAAACATCACAGAATTTGAAGTAAAACAGGTTGTGAGATTTTCCTTTTTGATAGGACAGAATAGAACTTTTGGTCTCCAAGATTGTACAGTTTCTTTTGAGGAAAAAGGATTCCGGCATGTGTCTGTGTATCATGTACATATATTTATTATTTTGATCACCCTTCCTCAGTTATCCATAATTTGGCCTACATCACATTGCCTGAGGTGACTCATTTTTTGTTTAATTTTCTATTTTTCACCTCTCCTTATCCTTTGACAGACTGAATTGAGTACTTAATGAGTGTGCATAGCTATCTTCTTTCATGCAATTAAAATGTGATTTTCTCTGGGGAAATAATGTATCATGTATTATGTGTTTTATGGGCTAATAGGTTTATTGACTTTAAGAGTCTTTAAAAAATTTTCCACATTTTGCATCCCAACAGGAATAAATAAAACCAAAAAAGACACAGTTGACTGATAGACAGAGGAGAAGAGAGGGGCATTATCAGTGAGGGATGTAAGCACCAGAACCAGGTTACTTTAAAGGCTTTTCTTTGCTGCTATACTGCCCTTAGCCCCTTGGTTTCTTTGTGCCCCTTTAAGAATTCTTTAGATCCTGACTTGGGAAATCTTTGGGCCTGGAATCAAAGTAGGTCATGGTTTTTCAGACATGTTAATTTTAATTGTTAATGGTAAAACTCCTTTGCAAAATATGAAGAATGTTTCTTCTCATAAAAGTAATGGTTTTCTAAATAGACTTGATTGTGTCTCATATTATTGTGAGAGTAGGGCAATGGCCTTTCTCCGGCCCCTCCTCCCTGATAGAGGCTCATTTTGTCTGGGATGCTAGAGAAATCTTAGTACACTCTGCCCTTTCCTCCTCCTTACAGACGGGGACTGCTGTTGTACCTCCATTTGACATGAGTCTCCTGGGCTTCTCCACATGGCCCGACTCTGTCATCCCTGGACGGGGCAGTAACACAGCACGACTCACATTAAGCTGTGAGTTGGATGAGAAACAAAAGGGGCATTCTCCAGAGTGTACAGTGGAGAGCTTCTGAAATGTTAGCTCTTCCCTGAAGCTTAGGGTCTTTGTCATTTCTGTTACCTCGTGCTTTGTTTTGACTTCTTGCCACTTTCCCAGCCTAGCAAAAAATGTGCTACCTCCCCTCTCTTGATCGGAGATGTATACATATGTCTGTATGTGCTGGTGAGGAAATCTCCAAGAGGATCAAGCCTCCAGAATCATGATCTTGGGGTAATTATCTTTTGTGTCTGAACTTTATAACTTGAAAATTTTGAAATGCGTTACTTTACTGCTCATCTGACTGATAGCACGTATTCTTCCCTCTTCCATGGGAGGGGGAGAAAGACTCAGATATTTAGCCCCATGAGGAATATTTTATGGCCTTTTCTCTAAAGATCTAGATATTCTTAAAAACAATCTTGCGGGGGGGGGGGGGAGGAAGAGGAAAAAACTTCTACACCTTTAAAAAGTCTTTATTAGTTCACAAGTTATTGTTCCTAAGCTCTTTGTCCAGTTTTGGGTGTCAGTGGTATTTGATGATCCTAATCATCAGGAGCCTGAAGAGACATTAATGCTGTAAGACATATCCTCAATTTTTTCTTAAAATTATGACTTTCTCAGAATAATTATTCTTTAAATTTATTACAGATCCTTGGCCTGTGTGTGGGTTTGTGCTGATTTTTATATAACTTGTGAGTAGGGATTGTTTCATTCTTTGTTCTTTTGTCCCCAGTGCCAGACGTGGTATTTGGCATATAGTAGGTGCTTAATAAATACTTGCTGATTGATTGGCTGGCTGGCTTGTTTTTAGATTGATTGTTATTCTTTGAGGAATTGTCTTGAACCTATGATTTCCTTAGTGTGGTGAACTCCCCAAATGAAAACTCCCCACACTGATGCAGCTTAACAGCTCATCTGTAACCTCTCGTTATAGAGAAGTGCCTCAGAGCCTGAGAAAGTTAGTGGCTTGCTCATATCACACAGCCAGTTTGTGTCAGAGGCAGGACTCAAACCCATATCTTCTTGACTTTTAGTGATCCTTTGTCCATACTGCCTCTCAAGTTGGGAGTATTGTTATAAATTTTACCAAGTAAAGAATCTGAGACTCCAAGAGACTGTGATTTGCCCAAGAGCAATGGGAATCTTTGACCAAACTAGAAATAAAAGTCATATGTCCTAATTCCTAGTCCATAACTTTTTTCTTGGATGCCAAGCCATTATGTGATCAAATTGTCCAAAACAAAACTTAACACTTTCCCTTCCACCTCTCATAGTTTTCCTGCTTCTTTCAGTGGAACCACCATGTTTCTAATTACCTAGGCTTGATGAAATTTGAGTCACCTTTAGCTTTGCTAGTCAGTCACTAAATTCTGTTGATTTTTCTTTTAAATGTCTTTCCTATCTGTCCCTTTCCTTCCACTTGACCATTGTAGTTCTGACTAATCATTTTATTCCTAGATTATCTATTGCTGCAGCATCTTATCTAATTTCCTGGTTCTAGTCCTATCTATCCTCTCCCAACCCCTCTAGCTCTTCCCCACCCCACCCCCACATATATATTAATCCATCTTACTGCTGCCAGATTTATATTTTCTTTACGTTTCACGTCAGCCCTCTATTTAAAAGTTTGTAATGTTTTCCTGTTTCCTGCTCCTTCGACGTCTGAGTATCTTTCCCTAGTTTTGGAGGCTTTATGTAATCTGGATCACTCTGCCTGTGTAACCTCTTTCTCCAACATGTACCTCTTTTATAGTAAGATTGCACACCTTATTGTCCTGCACAAATCAAGCCCATTTTGATCTCTGTACTTTTACTCATGATGATTTACCCTGTCTCCTCCCCCTCGACATATCCAAAATCTATTCATCCTTTAAAAGCCAGTTTCAAGTTTTTTTCATGAAGCCTTCCCTCACTACTCCTTCCTTGTCATCAATATCCCTTTCAGTCAATCCACTGGTAGATGTTTACTGGGTAACTGCTATATTCAAGGTAAGCGTATAAGCTAAGCACTGATTGGGGTTACAAAAAAAAAGCTAGTTGGGAAAATAATACGATATGCACATGAACACATAATAAACAAGATAAGAAAGAAAATAAGTATCACATTAGTGTTACAGATGGATAGTAAGTTTTATAGGAGTTTAAGAAAAAAGGAGAGTTTACTTTTGACTGGAGTTGTCAATAAAGGCTTTTCAGAACACGTGAAATAAGAGCAAGGTCATTGCAGCCATGGAGAATTGTGTGACTAGATGTGGGAAAGGTCATGTGTGTTTAGGCAGTGGTGAACCCCTACTTAAATGAAAGTCATGATTGCTTGCTTTGAAAAGCTAAAAGATGATTTAAAATTGACGTTGTTCTTTGTTCATGGTGTTTTAAGAAGATTACTCAGAGAATAAAGTACTTTCCAAGTCACTTGTCTTAAGAATTATAAATCAGAAAGAGGCAGCTACAGTACAGTGGAAGACTGAGTCATTTCTAGTCCCACCTCCTTGGGCTTCTGTTACCTTATTGGTAAAAATACAGGATTATACTGGATCATGGAAGAAGTGGACAGAGCTCTCTGACTCCGGAGGACCTGGATTCAAATCTCACCTCTGACACTCTATGTGACCTCAGGCAAGTCACAACCCCCCTGGACCTCATTTTCTTCATTTGTATAATATGGGAGTTAGTCTTAGTTGGTCTCAGCTGCCTTATAGCTTTAGACCTATGTTCTTAATATCTCCAAGACTCATTCCAGCTCTAATGTTTTATGACTAAGCTAACCTTTGATTTCTGTGTGTCTACCTTTTGCTTTTATATTTTATCCAAGATTCATCTTCAGATTAAAATGTATGAAAAGGGTAGGTAACATTTTCAAGTACTAGGCCAAAGCTTCATTCATTCAACATCCACATGCCAAAAAGGCCTAAGTAAGTCCATTGGCAGAGAGGTGGTCAGGTCTTCGGTACATGTGGTACAGGTCTCTTGTACTGTGTGTACTGTTCAGACAGGAGTTAGGTTAGATTCCTTTGTGGTCTCTTCTGACTCTGAGATTCTGTGAGTATTAGAAGTGTGGGATTGGGCAGCCAAGGAAAGGAAGATTTCTGTAATGCTCACTGTGGTGCCCAGCGGTCATGGGGTAAAGACAGATAAGAGGGTAAGATTTCTCTTAGGCGTGGCCTCGCTCTTCATGTCTCCCACCTTCAGACCTACTGTACTCATTTACACATATTTCAGCAGCTTATGATGAAAACATCTTGCAGAACTGAAATAAGCTTCCCTGCCCCATGTATTTAATTAATTAATCTGTTAAATTTTTTAAATTAAAAAATTAAATTTTAAAAAAATTTTAAAATTTAAATAGCCTGCTCTCTGTGGAGTTCTCTTCACAAGGCTGTATCTGGATTTTGGTTTCCTTTACCATTCTCTGTGCCTTTTGCTCATGCTGACTTTAGAAGTGTGGGTAGCGGCGTTTGTTTCCCACTTAATAGTCATCTACTGCTAAAGGACTACAATAGAAAGGGGCTCTTCGGCCACTTTCTTCTGAATTATATACAGCCAGTGCTAAATAATCCTACCTGATGTTTGCCAAAAGGGCTTTGTTTACTGTTTCTTTCTCAGCGTTATCCTTTGAGCTGCACTTATGACATTATCCCCCACTTGAGAGGCCAGGCATTAGAGGTGCAGAGAGATTGACTGGATTGCTCGTGGTTAGGTAACAAAGTTAATGAGAAGGATAAAATTAGAATTTAGATGACAAGCTTCTAAGTATTACTTTAGAGGACAGAATCGTGTTACCTTTCTGAGATATTGACATTATTGATAAGATACTCGATTTTGGAGATAAATGCAGTTCCATTTGAATTGAACTTTAATTAGAAACTTACTATCTGAACTAAAAAAACTAAGAGATTGATTCTAAAATTTTTTTTGTATTTCTGAATATCTTAGAAGATTTTGGTTTCATTTATGTAAAGTTTATGTCCTGCTTTAAGAGAATCCAGTATGCAAAATGTTTAATTTTAGAATAAATAAAGAGTAATTGTCACAAAATGTCTTTGCTATTTTAAAGTTCCCTCTAAAGTAATAATTGTTCATAAAGTGTTTATGTAACACTTTGACGTTTATAATAACACTTTGCTCACAAGAACCCTTTAAGGCAGGCAGTATCGTACTCTTAATCCCTTTCACAGATGAGGACACTAAAACTCAGAAAGCTAAAGCACTTTGCCAGCATTACACAACTACTGAGTACTGGAGCCACAATTTGAACCCAGGACTCTTCACTCTACATCCAGGCCTTTTTGTTGTCTCATATTGCCTCTTATAACAGGTTTGTCTCTTGTATTTAAAGCCTTTCACAATATGGATCCAGTCCACTTTTCCAAACTTATTACTTATTCCCTTTCGTGCACTTGACAACCTAACCAGAGTGACCTGTTTGCTGTCCCTTATTTCTGGAATGAACTCCTTCCTCCTCCCTCACTTCTCCCTCTTAGATAACCTAGCTTCCTTCAAAATTCACCTTAGGCATTACCTCCTACACGAGGCCATTCCTGTTTCTTCCTTCCCCCTTCCCAATTACTAGCACTGACCTCTGCCCTGAAATTACCTTAATTCTTTGTATGTTTCAGATCTTCTTATATATGTTCATATTGCTTTTCCTGTTAGAATGTAAGCTTCTCCAGGGCACAGACTATTTCTGTTTTTGTGTCTCCTAAGTGTGCCATACTTCTGACATAGAATAAGTACTTAGTAAATGCTCACTCCTTGCTTGATTAATAAAATGAATATGAAGTTTGCATGTAGCAATGGACTTAAATATTTGTGAATTTGTTCAACCCCTTCCATCTTTCTGGGCCTTATTTCCTCATCTCTAAATTGAGAGGCTTAAACTAAATTGACTTCAAGGACCCTTCCAGTCCCAAAACTGATTCTGTCATTTGAATAACCATAACTGTTGAGGAAAAATTTGCCCTGAATGCTTAGTACCTTTAAAGGGTCTTAGTCTAAGACACAAGCTCGCAATCAGGTATTTTGAATAAAGAAGGTATTGACGACAACACTGTTGCCCAGCAGCAGATCCAAAGGATTCCTTAGGTAACATGGTTTTAGTTTAAAGTCTCATATGTCTTTTCTTCCAGGTATCATGAACTGATTACAAAGTATGGAAAGCTGGAGCCCCTGGCTGAAGTGGACCTAAGACCCCAGAGCAGTGCAAGGGTAGAAATCCATTTTAAAGATCAGGTGGAAGAAATGAGTATTCGTCTGGACCAAACAGTAGCAGAACTAAAGAAACAATTAAAAACTCTAGTCCAGTTACCAACAAGCAACATGCTTCTGTACCATTTGGACCACGAAGCTCCCTTTGGCCCAGAGGAAATGAAGTACAGCTCCCGGGCACTGCACTCCTTTGGCATTAGGGATGGAGACAAAATTTATGTGGAGTCCAAAACAAAATAGCCTCTACAGCTCGTGTACAGACAGACGCACGCGCACATGTGTGCGCGCACACACATAAGGACTTATTTTCCTTTAAGAGGGAAAGGCTTAATTTTTATTTCCTTTTGAGGGTTGAGTGTGTATGCATGTGTGTGTGCCTGTGCACGTATGTGGAAGTGTGTGTGTGAGTGTGAGTGTGTGAGTATAAGTGTATGAATGGGTGTTCCCTAGGACAGGTAGGGGGACCATTTGGGGTTTTCTTTTCTACACAGGGATCTTTGGCTCGGACATCATAATTGACCCTGATCTCCAGTCTATATGCCCTCATGGGATAAGTAAAGAAGAGATCACTGGATTCCTTTTGTGTTCCTTAGAAGCTATGTGACCACTATGTACCACCACCGCCATGCCAGTGTACTTGTGAGAATAGCGAGAAGGGTTCATTCTTATCTCCCTTTCCTCCCTGTGCTAAGGTTAAATCAGGAAACGAGGAGACATGGCAGAAATGGCCAGCAGCTCGTCTCCTTGTTCCCTGCCTCCCCTTTCTCTCTGCCTTCCCCATCCCACCCCTGTTTTCCTTTCATTTTTAATTCAGGTCAACCCATTGACTTAATTTAACTCCAATTCTATTTTGACTTGCCATTTCTTGACAAGTGATTTTTATGGTTTTTAAAATAAATGAAAGAATTCTAATGCTCGTTCTCACCTGATTTGGACCTCAGGTATTCCATAAGATTAGATGAGAGTATTTAAAACACTACTAGCAACACATGCTGCTGCTACAGGCATGCGTGCAGTTTTTGAGGTAATCCATTACCTGGAACCTCCTCATATGTTAATCTTCCCATTTCAGCCATTGAAAGTGCTCGTTCTGGCACTTTGCATTGATGGTGGGAAAAGTGATCCCATCCAACAACTTAACCGTGAACAAGCCAAAGGGCAATTAATTTTATTTTACATTTCAGTAAGTTACCTTAGTGAGAGTGGCAGTACAAAGGACACTTCTGCCTAATCTGGGTTTCTCTCTTTTGGTAAGAAAACACTTTAAAATTGTCATAAAAGAAATTCTTGAATGAATATTTTTTCTAAGCATAAAATGCTCTTTTTTTAAAAGCACTTTTCTTTCAAAGCTTGGTTCTTTACCTACTTTGAAATCCTTTTGTTTGTTCCCATCTTTCCCTGTTCCATCAAATGTTTTCCCCACATAGTGCGCCTCTTTCCTTATCCATCATATTGACAGGTTGAAGACTTTAGAAATACTTAACTCTGGGATTAAAGGTGTTCACATGAAGTATTTTTCAAAGAATGTCACTGGGTATCTGGTTGTACCTGAACTTTTAACCTGTGATAGATGACTCCACACCATCTCACAAGTAACTTTTGTTTCTATGAAGCTTTTGGATGAGTCTTAGAATGTCTTGTTTTGGGTGTTGGGTTTATTTTTCTTCATCTTTCTGGTTTTTTTTTTCTATGCCATAAAAATGGGAGTTTCTTCTCTTAATGCACTTCAGGTTCAGTATCTGTTAAGCTTTTGACTCAGATTTGCTGAACTTCCAGATTCCCTGAAACATTAAAAGTAGAAACCAAAGGGTTTAAGAAAGATGAATGAGGCTCATTCTCCTTCTGCTATTGCTGCAGGCTTTATCTTCCCCAAATCATAGAGATGAAAATAGGTGATCCAGGCTTTAGATAGAATAGAATAATTATTTTACAATCGCCTTTTCCTGCAGTTCTTTGGAAGTAGGGGGAGAAAGCATAAGCAGCCACAGCATCATGAAGATTAAAACACATGGTGTTCTGTGTGTGTGCGTGTATGCGCCTATGTGTGCATGTGCATGGACATGAGAGACAAACAACAGAATTGAGAATGTTGTTTCTGTCATCCCTGGGAACAAAGATATACTCACCTTTGAGACTAGGAAAATCCCTTAGTAGAAGGCAGAGCAAGCACTTTACACTTTAACCATATATGGAGTGGTCACATTTAATTAGATATTTTACTGTAAGTCAGAGTTTCATGAAGTACATTTTTAATATTAAATAGTAACCCTTTTTTTAAATTGTAAAATGCACCATTCATCAGCTACAAGTTTATTCATTTTGCTGTAAAATTGTAGATAAAGGGAAGATTTCTGGTTTACAGAAGAGTGATCATACTTGGGTGTGGTGCTGGCGTTATAACTAGTGGTATTAGCAATGCAATCTGATCATTGACTATGACAACTTGAACAACACCATTATAGGTTTTTTAGAATTGCAGAGCAGAAGCAAATGAAGAAAGACATATGAGGACTCATGCTTCTAGATTCACTTAGTGGCCATGTGATATGTTGATTTCGAAACAAGACTGATTGGTATATTGAAAACACATATAAAAATTATTTTTATCATAGTCTCAAATACAGAACACTAGTAGGAAACAGTGAACTTTTAAACATACAAATTAGGCATATTTGATTTGCTTACAGCTCTCTTAGATTCTTTAGAAACCTGACTGCTTCCAGGTTTACTGGCAGCACATCCCAGACATTTGCAAGACAGAGAGCTCTCTTAGAATTGTACACTTCAAGTGCTGTGGGCAGGATATACTCTTTTCTAAAAGAGAAATTCTTTTAGAATTCCTTACTATAAGAGCTTGCAAATTATTAAAAATTAAAATTTTAAGTTATTAAGAAGACAAAAGCCACACCAAAAACCAGAGAAAAATATTTATAAATGTACATGCATAAGATTGAGAAAAAAACACCGTTTTGAGTGTTTGAATGTATTGAATATTCTAGTTTACTGAAAGAATTCAGAGCTGTGTATAAGACTTGTACTGGCTTCCGCACCTTCTGCATTCTCTTAACCAAGTGCTACTTCCATAAGGACTTGTTTGTTGTTATTGCCACTTAATGCCACCATCTGCCACAAATGCTTAACACAGCAGTGGATGTTTTAACCACCTAGTTTCTCAAGAACTTTTGGTGGAAATCAAAACCAAAATGAAACAAACCTGTATGTAAAGAAGCTGAATGGTATGACATTATGCTTTTTAATTTTATGTGTGTTTACTTTAAAAAAATTTTTTTCAAGGCTAACCAGATGTTACAACTGTGTTGCTAAAACAGCAGTGTTACAAGCATAGAACAGTTGTTTCATAGGCAGGAGGAGGGTTCATCACCTTTTGATTCACATTGATAACTTATTACAGTATGTAGAAGTTAATGTGCTTGCTACATGGGAAGTGTTGGAATGCAGGGTATCTGAAATATGGGTCTTGAGTGCTAGATTGTGATGAGCAAAGCCATTTCTTCTTGTAAATTAGATTCCCTCCCTGCCCCTCTTTCATGTTGGATTGGAAATGCAAGCAAACCAGACCCTGAAAACATCCAAAAGCTGTTCATGTTCTCAGATTGTGTTGTGAACACTCTACTGTTCTTCATGGGTGCTTCATCAGAATATGTCCATTGTTGTGATGGAGAGGGACTGGACTCTCTCAGGCTCTTGACTCTGCCAGCTGTCTCCTGCAGTTAATGGAAATATATATATATATCTATATATATATTTTATTTTAGAGTATAATTTAAACATGAAGGTCTATTCTTTGCACTTTTTATTAATATATATAGAGAGATAATCTTTAAAAAAAAATTAAAGACCCAAGTCCATTTTCTCTTTGTGTCTTGATTCTTTCTGGGGTTCTGGAGTAAAAATTCTGCATGTGCTTTTTTTCTATTGTGAGCAGTTAACAGTGACTCTGTGGCTAAGTTCTGTGGGGACCTACCGACCTCAAGTTAGCAACTGACATGATTGGCCATTGCAGCAGACTTAGTTGAAACTGTGTCCCCCTGTATTCCCTGCTCCCCCAAAATATACTTAGAGGAGCTTTAACAAAAGTCCAGTCTTGCTGCTTTTGACAAACTCAGTTTGCTCTTGAGATATTCAGTATCTTTCTTTGAATGAGCTTGAAAGTTTCAGCTTTTTGCATTTCTCATGCAAAGCTTAACACTTTTTCCTTGAGGTACTTGTATCTGTCAGCCCTAGAGGTAGTTTTGAGTCATGTAAATGTGCCAATGGTCAGCTGTGTCACTTATTCACTTAGTGTCTAACCTTTTATGCTGAAAGAAGTACCTATACTTGGTATTTACTAAAACTCTGGGGTTAGTGCACGGAGTCTAAGTAAAATTGATGACTGTAGCACCTCGCTTGACCATTTAGAAATGCAAAGGCAAAATCATTTGACCATTTTTTGTTTAAATTGAAAATTGTCTCCTGTTCAGCTTTGAAAGGAGTGATATATTTCTATTTCCACAATTTTAGCATTATCTTGATCTCTTAAGTACTTCCAAGACAGATGTGTATTGGGATACCCAGTACTCAAATTTGTAGAAGGAAATGATATGATACAGTATGATGAATGGCCCAAAGCTAGTCATCAGGTTGAAGGAGAGAACAAGTTAAGGAATGGTATTTGCTGTTCTTCACTATTTTGTCCTCTGGCCAAATTTTCTTTATTCACTTAACTCCTAAATTTAAGGTTTATTAGTCCCGTCTCATTTATATAACATTTGAATAAAAATAATCAATTTATATGTGTTAAGAAAGAAGTAGGTTCCGACCTGATTTTAAATAAGCCATTAGGAAAAGTGCAGCTTTCAAGAGTTAATTCATGAGAGGATACACAAGACACATTAAGTATTCTTTAAAATATAATGAGCATCTTGTGTTGCCATATCTTTAAAGAGTAAAATTAGAAACGACCTTTAAAATTGTTTAGGGAGGACTCCCAGGGGCAGAACCAAGATGGCAGAGTTGAGAAAGCACTTAGCTGAGCTCTCCCAACATTCTCCTCCAAACAACTTTAAAATAAAACTTCGAATCAAATTCTGGAGGTGCAGAACCAACAAAGGGCCAGAATGAGACATTCTTCCATCCCAAAACAACATGGGTGGGAAAGATCTATCACATGGGGGAAGAGGTTGGCCCGGAGCCCATGTGGACATAACAGTGGTGGTGGTGACAGAAGCAGCAACAGTATCAGGAGTTTTCAAGCCAGAGACAGTGAGGGGACTTGGCAACTGGTCAGAAAGAGATTACAGGGGACCCCTGTGCTAGCACTGGATGCAGAAGCAGACTCTGTTTTACTATACCCACTTTTGCATCATAGTTCAAGGGCAGGGGGTAGCACTTTTGGTCTAGAGACTGAGAGGGAGCTGAGAGGCAACCGTTTGGCAATTCCATTGATTATACACACTGCTAAGTCATAGTTAAAGGGCAGGGAGGAGCACTTTCAGTCAAGAGGGAATGGAAGAGTTGAAAAACTCATTTCTAGGCCTAAGGAAAAGGTCCATGAGGAGCAATATCAGTTGCAATCCCAAGGGATTGGTGGTCCTTCCTAGGCAAAGACCAGAGTGAAGACTAGAAGAGCAGTGGACACATCTTTCCCTACATTACACTACCTTAGAAGTATCGAAAACTTCCAAACCCCTAGAACTAGCTCTGAAAACAGTAATGCAGAGAAAGCCTAAAGCTTGAAAGTGTCTACACACCCCTCCCACCCATGCTGACAACAGAGCTCAACATTAATGTAAAATTCCAAATCAAGAAATAGGGTGGGGAAAGGAGCAAACAACAAAAAAAGGACCTGACTGTAAAAAGTTACTAGGGTGACAGGAAAGATCAAGACACAAAAAAAGGGAGCCAAGGTGGCAGTGTAAAAGCACAAACTTGGAGTGGGCTCTGGCTCCAACCACTTCCAATACCTATACAAAAAATGACTAAACAAATTTTAAAGCTACAGAACCCACAAGTGACATAGAGAAACAAATCTGCCACTGAAGGCAGCTTGGCAGGCCAACAGTAAAGGTCTATTACAGCATGCTGGGAGCTGAGCACAGTCCCATGTGAGTGGCGCAGTTCCAGCTCCAGGGCAGCCCCAACCAGTGGCCTAGACCAACCAGCAGACTTCAGGAGAGTGAATCACCAGCAGCTGTGGCGGTTTCTAGACTTCTCAACCCAAAAATGCCAAAGAGAAAATAAAAGGTCAGTGGAAACTCTGTTGGAAGGGTGAAGAAAGAGCATGGTCTGGCCCCTGACCCTGGGGCAATAAGTTGCAGAGGCATGGTGGCAGCATCTGCTGCTATGTGGCTGCTTCCAGAGCTCCTGGCCTCCAGATCATAGAGGGACCAAGTGACCATTCAGAAGGTAATCACTCTTGCTTTGACCTGCTTGGATCTGGATCACAGTCTTGGGTGGTGGTCCTGGGGTGTGTGGCCAGTGTGCCAGAGCTTGTGGGGGCTGTAGAGAAGGCACCCTCCTAATAGTTCAGGTAGCTGCAAAAGCCCCAGTAATTTGGGACAAAACTCTCTCCGTTCTGTAAGCAGAGTTCTACTGTGGCAAAGAGCTCAAAAGTCAAGTAATTGGCAACATGAGCAAGTAGAGGAAGTACAATCAGACCATACAATCCTTTTTTGGGGACAGGATCAAAGCATGGAACTAGAGGAGGACAATGAAGTCAGAACTCCTGCATCAAAAGCTTCCGAGAAAAATATGAATTGGTCACAGGCCATGGAGGAGCTCAAGAAGGATTTTAAAAATCAAATAAGAGAAGTGAAGAAAAAATTGGGAAGAGAAATGAGAATGATGCAAGAGAATCCTGAAAAGTGAGTCAACAGCCTGCTAAAGGAGACCCCCCCCAAAAAATACTGAAGAAAATAACACCTTAAAAAGTAGACTAACTCAAATGGCAAAAGAGGCCCAAAAAGCCAATGTGAAATATCTCATTGGAAAAACCACTGACCAGGAAAATAGATCTAGGAGAGATAATTTTAAAATTATTGGGCTACCTGAAAGCCATGATCAAAAAAAGAGCCTAGATACCCTCTTTCAAGAAATTATCAAGCAAAATTGCCCTGATATTTTAGAACCAAAGGGCAAAATAGAAATTGAAAGAATTCACCTATCACCTCTTGAAAAATATCCCACAAAGAAAACTCCTAGGAATATTATAGTCAAATTCTAGAGTTCCCAGATCAAGGAGAAAATACTGCAAGCAGTCAGGAAGAAACAATTTGAGTATTGTGGAAACACAATCAGGATAACACAAGACCTAGCAGCTTCTACGTCAAAGGGCTTTGGAATATGATATTCTGGAGGTCAAAGGAGCTAGGATTGAAACCAAG
>CM053582.1:268131431-268169493 GCA_028627135.1 Pseudochirops cupreus
AGCTGCCACTGACACGGCAGGAGGGATGGGAGTGTTGAGAAGGTGTCCACTGCACATTTGTCTGCCTTCGCCGCCTCTCTCGCGTATGTCCCCTTTACTCCATTCCCCCATCTGCTACCCTTGCTCAGGGCCTCTTGCCTAGACTGTGGCAACAGCCTTCCAGCTGGTTTCTGTGTCTCCGGTTTCTCCTGCTCTGATCCATCCTGCACTCAGTTATCAAAGTACTTTTCCTAAAGCACAGGTCTGATTCTCACCCTCCTCCCCCACCTGAGCTGCCCTCCTGTTGCTTGAGTCTAGGTGTTCTCCTGATGATGACCTCTGGGCAGACCCTGGCTTCAGATGTGTGCCTTCACAGAGGTGTGCAGGGAAGAGATAGGAGAAAGAAGGAGCGTGTGACAGAAAGTTAGAACGAGAAAAGAAAAAAAGCAGAGTTGATTCATTTGCCCTCACTGCTACAGGCAAAGAGGAGTTGGCTGGTGCAGGGGTGAGAGGTGGGAGCTTATCTCAGGCAAAAGTGTAAGTGCTAAGAAGTAAACATATGATATGGTGAATATCAGCCTTTTAAGGTTTAACAAAAAAACCCCAATTCTTTCCCCAAATACCAAGAGTACCAACTAAGCTCTACCGCCTTCCTTAAGCAGTAGTTCCTTTACTTAAAGGAACATTGGATAGGGCAGGGTTTGTGTATGAAACATGAATAAGCGGATATACTGAAAAATATTAGTTGCTCTACATAGAGAAAAGTAGACATTTAAATAGTAAGGACCCCCCCAAAAGAATTCCCCGCTCAACATATCTTTCCTGCAACATTCTTTCTTAGCTCTTTATTAGTACAATCCATTCCTGATTACTCAAGGGCTGAAAATCCACTTTGTGGGTGATCCGAGCCTCTGTTTTTCCTGCTCCACACCCTCTGGTCACCACCTTATGCATTAGGGTACGTCCAAGGGCTATGCAGGGGCAAAGAGGAGGTGAAACGAGCGTTGGTCTGGGTTTCTACCTGTGGCTTTCTGTTTGCCATAGCTCTGGTGAGGGGGAAGGACTGAATCACTGAGTTACGATGAGGTTTGGAGTGTCTCTCAGTTTCAGATTTTTTGGGCTTTCTCTGCCCCTCCCCCACTTCGGCATGACTAATTCGGAAGTATTTATTTTAATGTCTAAGAAGAAAGGTGCAGTGGAGAAAATACCTATACACATACACATACATAAACATATATACATATACACAGACACGTGTACATGTATATACATATACATACACATACATATACCCATACCCATACATATACACATGCATGCATACATACACATACACATACATCCCCATATACATGCACATGCATATATATACCATACCCATACATATACATACACACATATACATATGCATACACATACATATACATGCCCATATACACACACATATATACCCATACCCATACATGCACATATACACATACATATACACATACACATACATACACATACATATACATACCCATATACATACACACATATATACTCATACCCATACATACACACATACATACGTATACATGCACACACATACATACAAACATACATATACACATACATACACATACATATACATACCCATATACACACATATATACCCATACCCATACATACCCATACACACACACACACACACACACATATATATATATATACACACACACACATACAAACACATGCATGCACATACATATACATGCCCACATACATACATATATACCCATACACATGCATGTATATATACACATACACACAAACATATACATATACATATACACATACATACACATACATATACATACCCATATATACACACACACAAACACATACATACACACATGCACACACATACACACATAGACACATAAACATACATGCATATACACAGAAACACATACATGTACACATACATGCACACATACATACACACAGACACATACATACACATGCATATACACATACCCATACATACACATACACATGTACATGTATATATGAAGAACCCAGGCTTCCAAAGCTTCAGCCTATCTCCAACCCCTTGAATGGAGACAGGGCAACTAAAGCTGAACCAGCTTTCAGAAAGCAAATCACCACAGCTGTTCCAAGTCTAGCAGCAGAAAGTGTCTCTGGGAGTCACTTGCCTGGAAAGAATATCCATCTCTTCCCTGCCTCTCTGTGTAATCACCTGCTGTACTGTTGTGACCCTGTGTCACCCTAGGTGGGGAGCCTGTGCGCTACCATCCTGTCATTCTCCCCAGCAGAGAGAGAGCAGATGTACTCAGAGACATGGGAAACCACTTGCCCATATTAAAAAAGGGGATCATTGTTAGATTGTGGATGGATTCCTATAAGCTTCTCTTTCTATAACATTTACATTCACATCCACATATTGTAGTCTCTGTGGAAAATTGTAGATTTGCCCCTTATGGCCCATAATGGATCAGAACCATGAATAATCAGCATAGGCACTGGGCCTGAAAGAAAATAGGTTGCAACATTCTCCTGTCCTTACCCCCTGCCCACTCCCACCCTCCAATGCTGGGAATGCCAAGAAAAAAAAACCAGACTATGAGAAAAAGAATGTTCATAAACATTAAAAATAGAACTACAAGAACTCTGCTTCCTTCTCCAGACTGCTGCTATGAAATGCATCACCCTCTCGACACACTGGTGAGTATCGGAAAGATGGGTGAATCTTTTTCTGGCTTGAAAATTTTGTATCTATCTGTAAGGATGAGATAAGTGCAGTACTAAAAAAGGGTTCTGTAAACTCCAAAAGGAGAAAAGCTCAGAACTTCTGTACCTTAATTCTTGGCTTTGATTGGGCAGATGCACCAAGCAGCAAGAGTGAGTGTGATGCTTATATCCACATGTCCATTAGAACAGTGCCTCCCTTCCCTGATTTTGAAATGAAGAAACTACCTGGGCACAGTGAGTCAAGGAGCTGAAGAACTTGGGACTTCCTTGATCCCCAGCCCTCCCTGTTGTTGGACATTTATATCAATTACAACTACAATTCATGTTAGAGGGGGAAAAAAAACCCACCGACAACAGAGAGAAACCCTCCCTTTGGCTTCATTTTGGGTTTGTAATCACCGTAACGACCTCTGTGCTTGGGGATTAATGTTTGAGCTGAGTTCAGGCAATCAACCTTTCATAGCCTGTGTTATTATTGCCGGAATAAATACCTGGTTGTGACAAGGTCTGCATTAACATTATGAAAATTGGTACCCCTGTGAATTCACTAATTATCAATGGCTCTTAGCCTTCTTTCCTTTGTTGGTGCCCTGACTCAAAACTAGGCTGGATAGTGACTGGGATGATTTGCATATGCTAAGCAGGCCCTCCAGAATTCAGATTTTCTCATTCTTCATAGACCCTTGTGGGAACTCCAATTCAGGAATGCTTAGGCACAGTTTCAAAAGGCTATTGCCAGCCTTAGTAAAGAAGCTACCATGCCCCTCCAGGCTTCCAAAGCTGCATCTTGAGAAGCATGAATTATGAATCATTTTGAAGGTTTTTCTTAGAATGAGGCAGTAGTTTTCAGTACAAGAGCAGGAGACATTCAGTTCAAGGAGGCTGCTTTGAAGCTATACTATACAGGAAGGAGATAGGATCCAATTTACAGTTTGTTCTTTGTGATTTTACTGACTACTACATACACCTGTATGCCCAGAAACCACTGAAAAGGTGTAAGAAAAAGTTAACTTCTTTTGCCTTTCATTTCAATTCTCTCCTCCTTCCCCCTCCCCATTTCTGTCTCTGCTCCTCTCTTCTTTCTCTTTATTATCTCTATCTCCTCCCTTTCTCTTCCTTTCTCTCTGCTTTTCTTTTTGCAGGAATCTATGTCTATGACTGTGCTCTATGTACAACATGGCGAAATAAGTGCCCTCTTAGTTTAGTGAAAGGAGGAGGAGTTAGTTGTTGTTGATGCCAAGGAAGTGGGGAGTGGTGAGGAGGCAGAAGGTAAGGCGGATAGAGAGGAATAAAGCAAACTTCATGAGTCAATATAATATTCATAGCCTGATAATTTTCACAGTCTACATGTATCCCCCCAAAGTCGCTAAACTGTATACACTCTTTAACCCAGTAGTGGTTCTAGTCCCATATCCCAAAGGTATCAAAGAAGAAAAAGGACCCATATGTACCAAAATATTTTAGAAACTCTTTTTATAGTGACAAAGAATTGTTAATTGAAAGAGGGAAATGAAGAGGCACACGACAACTGGGGAATGGCCAAACAAATTCTATGAATGTGAGGGAATACAATAGTGCTGTAAGAAGTAACTAAAGGGAGACCTGGAGAAACTTGTATGAAATTATGTAGAATGAAGTCAATAGAATAATTTGTACAATAACAGCAACATAGTAAAGACAAACAACCTTGAAATGCTTAAGAAGTAATCACCATAATGAGCCGCCATATTTCTAGAGGACTGAGGATGAAGCATGCTATCTACTTCCTGACGGAGAGGTGGCAGACTCAATATATAGCATGAGATTTGTATAATGACATTGGGACATGGACAATGTTGGAAGTGGTTTTACTAGGTTACATATATTTGTTACAAAGTGTTTTTCCCCTTTAAATTTGGGTGGATTGGGGGAAAGTAAATGTTTAATTAAAATTTTTTAAATAAAAAAATAAACCAAGTGATTACAAACAAACACATCCATATGCATGAATGGACTAGACATAGACATTTGGCCTGGTGTAGATTCTCTCTTCCTTAAAGGACAGAGACTAGACTATATGACTTATGGAGGTAACTTCTACTCCTAAGATTCTTTAACTCTACAGTTATCTATGAAAGAGGAATCTCACCTTTACTCGTCCATAGCTTCCTTTGGGGATAAGAATTTTGTGACCATAAACCTCCACGGATAGCTCCTTCACCCATGAGACTGCCGAGCCCCCTCGGTGTTCATTCTTGGCCTCCACACTGAAGAAGGGGAGGCTGGACACATGCAAGCATTGTCGAGCCAGCAGATAAGCACAGGATCCTTGGAAGTGGAAGAGGAAGCCATCGAAGGTATGGTAGTGAGGCTCCCCAAACACCACACAAGTGCTACTCTCCAGTGGGTTACAGTGGAAGAATTTGCCCTTGGGCTCACACACCTCATATGGGCTGCAGGAGGCATCCTGGCAGAAAATCTCGTTGTTAAAATCCAGGCAGCGGCACTTGATGGTACAGTTCATATCATCCCAGAATACCTCACCTCGTCGAAGGAACTGCCCTGGGGAAAAAAAAATTCATGCCACATGAGCCGAAACCTATCTTGTCTGTCAAGAGGCATTCATTGGAAGGGTCATTGTCTCCATTTGATCAGCAAGGGAAAGATGAAATATGGACAGACAAAGTGACCTATTCGAGGTAACACAGCAAGTCAGAATGAGATTTAAGAGTCAGTGGCATGAGTTTATTCTCTAGTTCAGGGGTTTTTAACCTGGGGCATCAGAGATCCAAGGTATTCCATGGATAGATTTTCAAGAAGTCTATAGATTTGGATGAGAAATATGAAATCTTTGTCTCAATAACTGGTCTCCTTTGTAATCCTATATAATTTATTTCTGCATTTAAAAGCATTCTTCTGTAAAACCTGAAAAGACTTACATGAACTGATGCTCAGGGAAGTGAGTGGAACCAGGAGAACATTGAACACTGTAACAGCAACATGGTGCAATGATCAAATTTGATAGACTTGGCTCTTCTCAATACAATGTTCTAAGACAATTCCAAAAGACACATGATAGAAAATGCTCTCCACATCCAGAGAAAGAACTAGGGAGTCTGAATGTAGATCAAAGCATACTATTTTCACCTTTGTTGTTGTTTTTTTTTGTTTCTCTTGTTTTTCCCCTTTTGTTCTGATTCTTCTTTTATAACATGATTAATGTGGAAAATATATTTCTTATGATTGTACGTGTATAGCCTATATCAGTTTGTTTGCTGTCTTGGGAAAGTAGGAGGGGGAGGAAACAAGGGAGAAAAAAGTTTGGAACTCAAAATCTTAAAAAAGTGAATATTGAAGACTTTCTTTACATGTAAATTGGAAAAAAATACTTAAAAAAGAAAATAAAAGAGAAATTGAGAAAAAAAAGCATTCTTCTGGAGGGGCCCATAGGCTTCATTAGTCTGCTCAAGGTCTCCAAGACTCAGGCAAAGGTTAAGAACCTCTTAGGCCCCCAATCAAAATGCTATAAATCTTCTCCATATGTCACCAGATCAATGCTACGAATACCATTTTCTTGTAGCCTAGGAGTCCCCGCCTTTTATAGAACCCCCAAGGACTGCATTAGTTTCTTATGAAATAGTTTTACATAGGCCAAGAGTTAGTCAGCCTCCAAGGCTCTCTCTTTACCCTCTGATTGTAAAACCTAAAGAAATGTGGGAGAAATCAAGGATTTCTGCAAAACAGTAATGTAGTTATCCTGAGGGAGGTGCTATTTCTTTCCAATATCCAACATTCTTATTTTGGTACAAGTTCAGTTTATAAACAAATTTTTTTTTCCTTCCTAAGCAATCACCAAAACCTTTGAAATACAATGACCAATAACTGTAAATGACCTCATTTAATGGAACTGCACCTAGGGACTACAACCCAGTCCTTAAAATATTGGGCTGGAAGTCAAGAATCCAGAGGTGAGCTCCCACCTCTGATGTGGATTTGCTTTGTCCTGAGGAAGGCCTGAGAATGCCCCAGACCTTACTTTCCCTTATCCAAAAAAAAGGTAATAATATTAGATTTGCCCTTTCCTATCTCCCAGGGAACAAGTAATGTTGAGAGGATAAAGTGAGATCAAGCATCATCAGGTTTAGAGCTAGAAGAACTTGTAGGGAACATCATACTCATTTTATAGAGGAGAAAATGGAAAAGCCTTGAAGTCATGCAGGGAGTAAGAGCCAGAGTGGAGACTTGAACCCAGGACCTCTGGATTCAAATCGAGTATTCCTTCCTCTACAACATGTTGCCTCTTAATCAGGGGTGCTTTCCTATTTCTCCTTTCCCTAGTCACCTGCTATCCACCCCATACATGCTCTTATTGGCTGTTACCTGGATCACAATAGCGATGAAAGCATTTTTAAAGATAAAGGTAATAGGTATTGAGTCAGTCCTAGGATACTTTCCCTTTTGCTCTCACTTTTCTGTTTTGGAAAAATAAAGTGTCTACCTCTGCATATGTGCACAGTGACAGGTAAGACAAGGGAGAGACAGAATAGAAGGGAGGTGAGAAGGGACACCAATGGTGAGAGAATTGGGATCAGAAGGAATCAGGAGAAAAGGAAAAAATTGGGGGTTTATTTTTCCCCCTCATCTTGCACTAGAAAGAAGGCACTGTAGTATAGAAGGATTCCCCAGAGTATTTCCTAAAAAATGATTGAGCAGTGTGCTGTGGAACCATGAAGAGAAAAAGAGAGGGAGGGGAAGGAAAAGTGGAGAGGAAGGGTACAGAGGAGGGAGTGTGAAGGAGAGACAGAGAGAGACAGAGAGAGAGAGAGAGGCAGAGACAGAGAGAGAGACAGAGAGACAGAGAGAGATAGAGAGACAGAGAGACAGAGAGAGACAGAGACAGAGACAGAGAGAGACAGAGACAGAGAGACAGAGAGAGAGAGAAAGAGAGAGAGAAAGAGAGAGAGAGAGAGAAAGAGAGGGGGGAGTGAAGGAGAGCAGGAGAATAAAGGAGAGAGGAGAGCAAAGGAGAGAGATAATGAAGGATAGAGACAGAGATCAAAGGAGAAGGAAAAATGGAGTTGGGAGCAAAAGGACGAACAGAACCATTTTGAGTCCATAGCATATGATGTTTAGTTGAAGGAATTGAACTTGTTTTGCCTGGAAAAGAGAAGCCTAGGGAAGTGGGGGAAGGGAGATGATAGCCGGCTTTAAGTATATGAAGGCCATATGTAGGAGAGATTGGATTTCTTTGTTTTGGCCTAAGAGGGGCCAATGGGTGAAAATTACAAAGAGGCACATTTAGGTTTCATGTCCATAATAACTCTCTAACAATTAGAGCGTCTGGGGTAGAAAGGGCTCCCTGGAGAAGTGATGAGTTCCTCCTCTTGGAAAGTCTTTAAGCAGAGGCCGGACAAACAGTTGTCAGTTATGTTATAATGAGAATTCTTTCTGTGTATAGGTTGAATTAGCTGGTCTCTGAGGTCCCTTCAAATTCCCAAATTCTATGATTCTAGTAAGAAGTCACAGTCTCAGAAAAGACTTCTGCTATCTCTGTTAAGACATTCCCCATACCAAGGGTTCTAAGTGACTCTGGGGATTTATATGGCCCTTTGGATCTAAGTGTAGTTTAATCAAGGATTTTTGTTATGGTTCCCTCTCTTAATACAATGTGATCCTGTAATTTCTGGTTACTATGCCACAAGTAGGGAATCAGTCAATTGTATTGGTGGGGGGAGGGGGGGGGAGTGGACTGGGCTGTCATTGTTCCAAATTTCCTGCATGGGGTCTATGATCCAAGAGAGTGAGGAGATATTCCAGGGTAGACCTGGGTCCTTCTGACATGAAAGAATCTCTGCTTGCAAGGCTTACAGCCTTACAGGTAAATGTAATTTATTAATGTCAGCATTACAAAGTAGCAGTGCTTTCCATGGAGAGTAATTTCAAGTTTCAAGGTAAGGTTTGTTGAGGTTCTAAAAGCCTTTAAATTTTTTTTTGAAATAGCGAAAAGGGAATAGGCTGAGTAGATATACACTCAGCAGGCAGGATTACCTCTGTAACTCCTTTCTATACCTGTCCTATAGGAAAAAAAAATGCAAATTAGCAATTATATTCCCTACCTTTCAAGTATAGAGATCTCAAAATAGGATAAGAGATTTAATCTAATCCCTAGTGGCTCATAAAAGATCGACTTCAAAACTGGCCCCTCTGTTCCCTGTCAGTTTTTGGCCCTCGTCCAATGCTGAATATATTACCGAGTTCAACTTGGGATAATTTCAAGTCTATGATTTTTTAAGTTTCCAATAAAGGAGAGAAAACTCCCTTTGTTTGTCCAGAGTTCTGGGCCTGAAGGTAGGCCTTCCAGATATTTTGATTTGTAAAATGATAATGTAATAAGCTGATTCTATGCAGCAGCATTCTCCTTGCTATTACCCAGACCCAATCCCAATCCCATTAGGCTGATATACACCCAGTGACATAAAAGAATGTGTAGCCATTTGTATGGGGATATTGAATTTGTCCTGTATATAAAACTCAGATCCATAATTCAGGAGTCGGGGAATGAAGTCAGAGGTGGGGCTCTGCACACTAATGGGGTCTGTCCAGCTCTACTGCTCTGCAGGCTCCTAGTTTCCATCGTTGTAGCATTTCAGTCTTAATGCCTAGAGATCAGAGTTCTAACACTGGGCATTTGTACTTTCTATTCATTGCTTCTGTGACTCTTGGAGAAAGTGGGAAGGGATGACTGGGTAAGATTCTGCAACTTACCAAGTACTTAGTCTAGTCTCTAGGATTCAAACACATGCAACACTCCTGAGTGCTGCCTGAATCAGATTAAAATGTCATTGGAAAATATTTAACTAGCTAAATAAAAATATACAATGGAACATAGATAATGTTGATATGTGGTTTTCTAGGTCAATAGGTGGCCTACAGGGATGCTTATGGTCAGTTTGGTGGCCTCTGTTTCTATTTGGGTCTGATACCATTTAATCAATAAAAGGAAGAATGACTTGGCATTGGTTGGTGCCTTCCATCCATGGCTGGTAAGTCATGTGATATCTCCCCTGGATAGAGCCAACAATCTTTGAAATCCTGGTGAGCTTTGGGACTTAATTCTGGCCTGCCTCCTAAATATATATTTGTTATTCTTAACACCTTGCTGTTTACAGAGTCCATAAAGGGTGCCACCAGAGAGGCCTCCTCTCTCAGGGCCAGGAAATAGTCTCAGCCAGAATCCTTCCAGCAGCAGCTTTAGCAACCAGGAGTTTGGAGAGAATCAAAGCTAGCTTTAAACCTTACTGAACAAACCAGAGAACAAACCTCAGTAGGTTTCCTTTAGGCCAACATCAGAAGTTTGGAGACTTCTCTGAACTATTAGAAACCCATTTGGAAACATAAAAGCTGGGGCGAGATATTGGAGGGAGGCAGGCGGGAAAGCAAGGCACCATGGCCTGGGTCCCTTAGACCAGTTACGTCAAATTAAATAGAAACAGGGTCCACTAAACCATGTCAAACCATGTAAAAAATATACATATATATATATGTATATGTATATATATATTTCTTTTTAATTAATATATCAACATATTAAAATCAGAAAGGAACTGCATTTTAATCTGGTTCAAGGAGCACTCAGAAATGTTGTGGCCTGCAGGCTGCATGTTTGACCCCTCTGCCTTAGCCTGTCTGAGTTTGGCTTTTCTGTACATGCCATAGAAGGCATGATTGAGAGCTACTTGGATTACAGGACACCAGAGATTGGCCTGATCCAGAAAAGTAGCTGAAGCCTTCATTCCTCCCCCGAACTAGGCAATGTGGAGATGCTGAGTCCACATGTTTCTTGTTTCTCCCAATATCTTCAGCAAGAATATTTTAGCCTGTAATGAGGACACAGAGAATTTCTGCCTCCCAAGTATGACTATACAGACCAGAAGCAGGGTCCTCACGAGCACAAATCCTCCTATGAAAGTCCCAGGCTTTTTTGCACATCCAAAGAGTTTTCTCATAGTTCAGAGAAGGCTCTAAACTTCTGATGCTGGCCTAAAGGAAACCTACTGAGGTTTGTTCTCTGCCTCATTCAGCAAGGTCCGAAGCTGACTTTGATTTTCTCCAAATTCCTGGATGTTCAAGCTGCTGCTGGGAGGATTTAGGAGGAAAGCAATCCCAAAGACTGTGATACTGATTTCTCTTTTTAGTTGTGCTGGGGAGCCCTAATTTACCTTCAATAGGTCCTGGCAACGTTCCAAACTTGTCTGGTGATGCTAAGCCACAAAAAGCAGATGGCAGAGCAGGAGGAGTAATTAAGGATTAAAGAACAAATGAAAAATAAGGATAAATGGTCAAAAAAGCAGAAATGATGTGGACGAGGAGGGCTGCTTTCTGTCCCTCTGTTTGAGAAATCTCTCAGGATGCCAGTCTTCTCAGGGAACCATGCAGGAGAAGGTACAGGGCTGAGGCCCAGGCTAAGACTTAGCAACCCAGAGCAGCAAGTACAGGATTTCAGCTCCCTTCATGATGAGTTGTGCATGCTAAAATTACCTTGATCTCTTTTACCCAGCTGAGATGTGTCAAAAGAGCAAAGCATCAGGAACAGGTCCACCCCCACAGCCTAAAAGCCGGGCTGTCACTCTAGACTAAACAGACTCCATTTTCCAGAGAAGGGAAAAGTCTTTTTTACCTCTGGAGGTACAACCATTTGCTGGGTCAATTTCCTTCCCATCAACTTTAAAGGCCCAGCGACCTGGGACATTCACATTTGTTGTCTCTTGGATGTTCACAATATCAGGGGTTCTTGACCCTGGGAGGCTGAAGAAATTGGTGAGGTTTCCCCCATTAAATCCTGCCTAGAATATAGAAGCAAGAGATGTTTTATGAGCATGAAGACCACATAACTTTAACCAATGTACCCAGAAACCCAAATTTCAGAATATGCTATATCTACTATTAAGATCATCAACATTCCATGTAGGAAGGACCAGGACCTGAATAGTCCTTGAACCAGTCCATCCCAAGAATAGAGTCAAAGAAACACAAAGTAGAGGGACAATACAACCTGCTTTTCCCATGCTCAGATGAGATTGGCAAAAACTGGCTCCAGGCCTGTGGGATTCCTGAAAACGATCTGAGCTACATAAATCCCAATAATGCAAGTTGATTTAAGAGAGTACAAATGAAGGAAGGGGACCTACCTGGGCCATCACTCCACCAAGACCTGTCAGGGGGTCACCTCCACTTGCGGTTCCAGTGGTCCAGTTAATTTCATGATAATTGAAGAGGGTAAATGTGGATGCTCCATCAGAGATCAACACAGCTTGGAAGGTATTTACCTAGAGAAATGAATGCATGCCCATGACTCAGGAGACAGGATAGTATAAATAGTGAATGCACTCACCTGGTATCGGAAAGAACCAGTTTCAAATCCTGTCTCTGACTTAACTAGCTGTGTGACTCTGGACAAGTCACTTCATTGGTTTAAGCCTGTTTCTTGATCTGTAAAATGAAGGGGTTAGAATCCATGACCTCGCAGGTCCCTTCCAGGTCTAAATATACATCCTCATGAACTCTACGTCTCTTATATCCTGCCCTCTATCCCAATAGCTACCTGGTTGTTTGAAGAGTCCTGTGTTTTTGGGGAGGCTCTCTCTGTCTCTTCTCTGAATTGACTGTCTCCAAAAGCGACTAAGAGAGATCAGTCCTATCTATCTAAAAGAGAATTTGCCTGAGGATTACCCAGGGCCTGACTCAGTGCCCCTCTTACATTTCTGAATTCTTCAAGACAGAAAAGGCTGAAGCAAGGACTAAGCTTGTGATATGTCGGACCACCTATAGATGGCACCATGAGAATAAAGTAGGAGAGACAATTGCCCAACAGGGAGTCTAAATGAACAGTACTTTGTTTCCCCATAGCTGCAATTTGACCAAAAAATATATATATATTCTTAAAAATAAATTCATCACAACTGAAGTGGTAATAATGCAGGGTGTGCCTCTTCCCTTTCAGGAATACCTAGCTAATCTTTAGATTTCTTGCCTCCTTAAAATGGAATTTTGAAAGTGATGTTTAAAAAGCACTTTGTAGGGGAAAATTGCTACTATTATTGAACATCACTTTAGATTTGCAAAATTCTTCATGCTCATGTTTTTCAGACCAGCCCTGAAAGGGGAGCCAACCTGGCCATGCCTGTCTCCAAGATAACTACAACAACATCAGCAACAATAGCTAAACTTTTTAAGCTTTAGTGACTTAAATTAATAGCTTAAAACTGTACAAAGACTTTTGGGACACCCTGTATAGCCCTTTGAAGTTTGCAGAACACTTTACATGTTTCTATCTCCTTTGATCCTCAAAACAGCCCTTTGAATTAGAAGAAAGAGGGGTAGGGGGAAAAGCAGAAACTTCCTGGAAATTCTTCCCTAGTGACCGAATGGCGTGGCATAGGACATGATTTCAGTTCATCTTGTGCACCATCTTTGCACACCCTTTGTCTCAGCTTTAAACTCCTGAGAAAAGGGATGCCAATGCACATTTCAAGCAATTTTCACAATCCATTGACCTGCACGACCTGCAGCTCCGCCCACAGTTAGGAATGACCCCTTCTCGTGCCTCTACTTTCCAGGCCCAGATTTTCAGGATAATCTACTAAAAACAGGTTTGAAAGCAGATGCAACATCTCTATCCTTTTCCACCTTTCCTTGCTCATAAGCAAGGGGTTATTTTCACAGTGACATTCATATCTTCCAGGTCAGCATTCTGCTGTAACAGTTGAGAGACCCAAACCCATCTGCCATGGAATCAAACTAAGCTACAAGATATGAGGGCATCAGTTTCATCTTTGGTCGCTCAGAAAGGCTTGGAGAGAAGGAATCGCCATGCAAGTGGAGTGAAGAAGAGCTCGTTTTGTTGAGGATGACCTATTCACCAAAAGGCCTGTTCTTGCCATAGCAGATGGCATTCCTGATAATGTCACACAGATATCTATCTGCCTTCCTTCATTGCCCCTGTTCAAAAAATGGGAAAAGTAGAATAAAGAGGAAGGGTTCCAGATTACACCAGGGTCCAGCAGTGGGGCAAAGTAAATGACTCAAGAGATGGCTCCCCCAATCAAGGCCACATGAAGACTAGATAAGCTGCACTGTCACCCTCTGTGCTGGGATTCCCTACCAAGAAACAATTTTATTTCTTTAAAAACAAGTCTAAAACATATTTTGCCAAAGTAGATTGCAAGAATGATTCATTGCTGATCACAGGAGACAACTCAAAATCAACCTGCTTGGGCTAATTTACCAGCAATGCTCCTGAGGGTGATCAACACACCTTTTAACTTAATTTTATTTTTTAAACTCAGTAAAGGACAGACACAGCTAGGTCCATGCTGACTAGAGGAGTAGGAGAAGTTCACATCAGTTAGGGTATGTTCCTTTAAAACTACCATTTTATCTCTTCTAAGTCCCTCTTTTTTAAAAAAAAATCAATTTTATTTTTGTAACCCTGGACCTTTTACAAAAGGAATGTTTACTTCAAAAGATAATCACAGATATATAAATTTAGGGCAGATAGGTGGTACATTGGTCAGAGCGCCATAGCCTGGAGTCAGGAAGAGCTGAGTCCCTGAAGACCTCAGACACTTAGTGTGACTCTGGGCAAGTCACTTAACCCTGTTTGTCTCAGTTTCCTCATCTATAAAATAAGCTGGAGAAGGAAATGATAAACCACTTCACCACCTTTGCCAGGAAAACCCAAACAGGATCAGGAAGAGTTGGACATGACTGAAACAACAATGCACAAACTTTCTCTTCCCAGCACGGAGGAGGTATAATCCTCCTCTCCCCCTAGACCACCTCAGTCTTTTGGAAAGAGAAGGGGATTAGGTTCATATAAGCCTCCTTATTCTTGAAGAGAGTTCCAGTCACTCTGGGAAAACAGGTTTGCACATGGTCCAAAGCCTAGAAGTAGATTCAGAAAACTCAGACTACTCTTTACCATTGCTCCTCCACGAGATTCTCTCTCTGTAGAGCTCTGAGCTTTTATGTCTTGGGCAAAGGCCTTTGTTCTGTTTCCTTAAAGACAGAGAGAGGTACTGTAGGAGGAAAACCCTCTCAGTAGATAAAGGAAAGGGACCATCCATTAATTTGGGTGGGACTGGCTTAAAGGTTTTTGGTACTGATGAACCTTTTTTTTTCTTTTCCAGAATTGAAGATTTAGCTAGGCTTTTTCTCCAAGGAGCTTAAAGCACTTAGAATATCACCTCATTCATCCTTTTAGAAAGAGTTCTTTCCCAGTCTAGAAATTTACTCCAAAGCACAAAACAGAAAGGATCTAAATTATATTGCCATTTTTTTATTGCTGAAGGAAGTTTTTTTTTTTTAAAGGAACAGTGGTCAGCATTTGATGGGCATTTTTTTTTTCTGCCACTGACACTAAAATTTATCGATTGCTGGCATCCTGGAGCCTAACGCTGTAAGGTATGAGACATAAAAGGCATAAAACATCACCCACAGAATCATTAGCAATCCATAACCTGACAAAGGGAAATGTATACTTTTTTAGAGCTTATTTCCAGCCAATGCAGTCTACTCTTAAACTTGTGTTTTTCTGTTCTACAGAACCTCTTAGCAATAAAGTGCTTTCTGATACTCGGATGGAAAGTGCTAAAATGCAGTGTGCTTACTGTACTGTGGGTGTGACTTGTAAGCCCAGCAGTTTGTTACCCCTGTATCGAACTCACTGGTTACCATTCCTCACCCCCAATCAATGGAATGTGGTGCTGAGGGAACTGGAACACACATGGAATTGGAAATATTCCTAGGAAAGCAAGGGCCGGGTTCTTGAGTGCCTTTGCTCACCAGATGATTTATTGCAAAGCTAACGATTTTTCCAATCCTTCAAACATACCCATTTCCAACACAACCAAATAAGTATCAGGCCCTCCTGACAAACTCTGCTTTATCATTTCTTTATGGGTAAAGTTGATTATCTCTGAGATAATGCTGGAGATAATGTATTTTATTTAAACTTTTATCTAACTGCTCATTTGGGATTTTGGAGCAGATGTTCAGCCCTTATTTTTGAAGCACTCTACCTGCCCACTCAAATTAACATCAAATAGGAGTAATTTCTGTCTTGGTCACAATAAAAAGTATAAAGGCATGACAGAAAATGAATTAGGTTATTTGTGTTCCATATCCAGTAGTCTCTTCTCAGCCTCCTATTAGGTTTTGGGAAAGACAGGAATGAAAAAGATTAGCTTTAGAATTAGAAAGAGACACTTGTACCTTTGCTATAAAAGGAAGAGAGTCTGGGGTTCCTAGATTAGTCACTAATCAATATATGACCTGGGATAACTCTCTGGGCCTCAGTTTATCCTTCTGCAAAATGGTTATACCATCTTCTAAGAGAAGAAGACAATTGAAAGACTTAATTTAGACTCCCATAATATTTTGGGTCTCGGATGAGCCATCTTCTTAAATACTGCAGCAAACTGGACTGACTAAGCATGGTATTTCTCTCTCTGCTCCAGAAAATGGATGAGTAGCAGGAGAATGATTATTATACAAGTAATCTGATCTCCTTACTGAATTTCTACGCTCTAGCAATAAAACTCTCTTTGACTGTTGTTGAAATGGGCATGGATTGGCTGTTGGAACATGGATGAAAAAACAAAAAGGATAATTTGAATTATTACAGGTGTGGTGCTGCTTCCGCCATAAAATGTGACCTCTTCCCATGTCACAATGAACACCCAAATGGCAGAAAAGGTGACCATGTCTTTGAAGTATTTCCTTATATCTTTGGTGGCTCTTCTCAGGATCACAGGATCCATGGTCTCTCTGTAATAGATCTCTCCTCGGATTCCATTGTGAACATCTGCCCAAAATGGGGCAATGAAGGCCCGACCATCTGTCAGAGGAAAGGATTCTGGAGTAAACTGGCTCACCAGCACATTGAAGGAAACAACCCCATTATTATTGACCTATAAAACAGAAGAAAGAGTTTCCTATGAAGGAATCAAAACTGATTATGATAGTCACTCATTATGATAGACATCTCCTTAGTCACTGAATGCAAGGTAGCTTTCAAATCACAGACTCGGCACCCTAAAACACCAATTCCCACCATTCACGTCAGGCGGTCTGTTTACTTTCAGGAAATTCCAATGGCTCCATTTCACTTTCAATTTATAGTCAATTTCATTTCTCATTAATAATCAGTTTCATTTTTATGTTCCCTTTCCCATCTTTGTTTAAGTCCGTCATACATCACTGAGCTTGTGCATGTGCATAAGAGAGAGACAAACAGAGAAAAAAACAGAGAAGCAAAGAGAAAGGAAAAAAAAATGAGAGAGGAAAAAGTGAGAAGCTCTCTCTAAAACTGGATTCTCATTTTGCCAAAGAGAGTACTGTTAGTCAAAGGTAAATCAGATATGCCTGCCCTCGTCAAAACCTCACCTCAAGAATGAGCGGCCCCAGCCCGTTATAAATGAGCCATTTAGGCATCTCGTATTGATGTCAAAAATGAGTTCTGTACTCATACCGAGGGCAAAGGTGAAACCTACAGGTGCCTGATTCTAGAAGTGCTCTTGCGGTCTGATGACTCCTTTCTACAGTCACAACATAAACGTTGAGCCATGAACAGTTTATGCAGGGTATGTAAATGACTATCTACAGTGATTTCTTCATGATTTGCAAATGGGCAATTTATTACATTACCAAACCTTGTGCAAATGCACAAGACAATAAGTAAATTCAGTTTACAGAGCACCCATAAACAACTCAATCTTCTCATGCATTGGTTAATATAAATGTTTATAGGGGAAAGCCTTATGGTTACCATGTGGCTTGTATAATTTTACTTAGAGGAATTTCCTGTTCTAGGAACTTGTGGAGATCCCTCATATGGGAGAATGTAGAGAACTGTCTTCCTTCCTACTACTCCCTTATTATCAATCAATCAATCAATCAATCAATATTATATGAGTTCCTTGCAGGGAGGGATTGTTAATTCCTTGTCCTTGTATTTCCAGTGCCTAACACAGTGCTTGACACATAGTGGTACTTAATAAATACATGTTGATTGACTGAATGATTCCTGTCCATTATCATATTGGCACGAACAATGGGAAGGATTCTAACAGCAATTATAAAGAACGAGGCCAAGTATGTGCTAAACTCATTTGAGGGGGAAAAGGTGCATATCTTCTTTAGGTAAAAAAGTCACTGAGTACTTAGAAGTAACAAAACATAAATTTGAAGCTGGAACGGACCTTAGAAATCAGCTAGTTAAATGTCTTTATTTTGCAGACAATGAAAAGGAGGCCTAGAAATCACAGGATCCCCAATTTAGACTTTAGAGATCATCGAATCTAGCAATTCTCAAATTGTGGTCCTTTGACCCCTACGAGTGCCCAAGACCCTTTCAGGGGGGTTGAGAGGTCACAACTATTTTCATAATAATTCTGAGATGTTATTTGCCTATTAAAATACTCTTCTCTTTTTCACATCTGTGTAAGGCTGGATGTTCTTCATAGTCATCAACCAAAACAACGAATAGCAACAGATTGAATACAAAAGTAGACACAAAAATCTAGTTGCTATCTAGAAAGCCAGATCTTAAAGAGATATGCAAAAATATTTACAACCCTGTCACTCTTCTCTCTGATATTTTTGATTTGGAAAATATAGTTATCTTTCACTAAAATTGATTTAACATATATTAGGTGTATTGTTATTTTTAAATGAATTAATTTAAAAATTTTACTAGTTTGAATTTCTAATATGGTAAACATCAATCGAAATAACTCACGTAAATAAAACCTCTTTGGGATCCTTGATAATTTTTAAGAAGGAAGGAAACAAGCGTTGTTAAGGGACTACCAAGTGTGGGCAATACGCTAAGCACTTTGCATATATTATTTCTCCCAACAACATTGGGAGATAGGTGCTATTGTTATCCCCACTGTACAGCTGAGGAAATGGAGGCAGATAGATGATAAGTGACCTATTCAGGGTCACACATCTAGATAAATATCTTGGGCCATATTTTGATTCCAAGTTGTTTTTCCCCTTCCAATGATTCCACTCTCCTTGAATGGTGGTAAGGAGGGAGGGGTGCAAAGATACAATATGATTTGCATAGCCCTCACGCTAAAGCAAAAAAAGGCTAATGCCACTGGGCTGTGACGATCCAGAAAGAGGCTTTGTTTGACCTGTACTCACTTCACCATATATCACACCATTCAGTCTGCAAGCAGCAACCTCATTAATCCAAAAGCTTTCATACCAAGCAAATGACCTGGGAAAACAGGTGTCCAGTGGTCCCTTGACAATAAATGGCACCATTTGCCTGTGCAAACATGTAGGTTTGGAGGGTATGCTCCCTAGGCTTCTCTGTCAGCATAAGCAGAGCAGCCCTGTGGTTTCTTTTCTACAGTTACCAACCACACAACAGCGGTGTCTCCCCAAAGTGGAAGAAAGTCCAGCAATAGCAGCTGCCCAGAGTTTCCCACACCCAGAAGAATAGGAAAAGTGATATTACTTCTGTTGTGGTTCACTGTATCTTTCCCCCCCTTGTCATGTAGCAGAAATAATGCTTACGGCATTGGGGCTGCTGCTTCCTTTCTGCATTTAATCACCCACAAAAACAATTTATTGCCCTGTATACTCCTCCACTATGAACATTAGCCATTAAATATACCTTTGACTTTCTTAATCATAAAACCTATCAGCTCATGAAATCTTGGAACTTGTCATCTGGTTGCTAATAAATCCTCTGGTCCTGGAGCATCAGAAGGGAATGTTTAAACTACTCTTCTTAATGTTACAGTGATGGAGAAAAGAGGAACGGTGTAATAGCCAGGCTGCTTCTCCACTTACATAGACAGCCCGATAAGGAACTCCAAAGAAGAAAATTGGGACAGCCAACTTAATCTCCGATGAGCTTCCATCATCTACTTTGGGGGTCTTGGTGTCATTCTGCCAAAATGGGTACATGAGCTCCCTGGGTTGTACTGTCAAAAGAGGAGGCAGTTAGAGAGATGATTGCTCCCTTTGCACTTCTGGCAGATTACACCCCCTCCCATCTGCCAAAGTCAGCCTCTTCCAGGAAGTTTTGTTTATGCAACAGAAATCAGACTGATTTTCCTAACCATCCCAGTCAAAGTAACCCACCTCTCTCTGACTTCTAGTCTTGGGAAATGGAGGGTGACAGGGATCTTTTCGCCTTGGAATGTCAGCTTCCAAGGGGAAAGGGACGTGTTTCCCAGAGGGTCAGTATAACAAGTGTTAATTGATAGATCATTACAAAATTACATATGTTTAGAGGTCTTTGAGGATAAGAAAGTCTTTTCTTTTTTCTCTGGCCCCAATATTACTTTGGATTTACCCTGGATGGATTTTCTACTTATTTATCTGCATATATGTTCTTTTCCTCCAGTAAAAGTATGTCCTTAAGGGCAGGTGTTCTTTCCCCAGCACCTAGGACAGTGCCAGGCACAAATGCTTTTGGAATTGCAGTAAATTGAATTGTCTGTCCAGGATGGTTTAGGAGCCAGTCGTCTGGGGGCTGGATATCATGACCTGTCGGTCACATAGTATGTATGATTATGTAGGTATTTTAGAGAGACAACTTCCACTTCCTTCGTAAAAGGATCAGGCAGCAGGTCACAGAAAGAAATAAATGTCAACTGGAACCTAAGCAGGAGCAGTTAAGTAGTAGTGCCTGGAATGTGAATGAATGTGAATGTGAATGACCCTGATTGAGAATTAATCCTAAAAGAGGGCTCTCTGCCCATCTCTTTCAACAGGCAGAGGTCAAGGGATGTTGGTCACTCACTTTAGAGCTCCTTGGAAAGGAGGCTGTGGCATCGAGCCTCTGCTCATCTCTCTGGTCAAGAGGTGAGAGTCATTACAAAAGAGTCACCCCTACTGAAACTGTAATGGCACCTTTTATGACAATCTGGCATCTCTCCTGGAAGCCTCCCATCGAAATCCTGGCTAGGTGTGGCTTTGTTTACCTGGGGAAATGAGACCATTTCCCTAGGGGGAATACTAATGGATTACCAGAACCTGAAAAATATGTTCTTTTGAAGTCACCTCCTTAGCTTCTGCCTGCTTTAGCCTTTCTCCTTGTTTCCCTTAAGTCCTGACAATAAATTATCTTCTCCCACTCTTTTTCATTTTGGGACCCAAATCTATTTTGGGCTTCATGCCACCACTCTTGAGATACTTCCTGGCTATGCTGTTGAAGCTGACAACCCATTCTTATGTGGTTCCCCTCTTCTTGGGAAAGGTCCCTGGCTCCACACTGATGGAGCTGATAGGTTCAGTCACATTTGGCCAGAACTATCTTGGCTCCTCTGGGAACCTTCTAGCTGAGAACAACAGTTCATATAAAAGAGCCTAGTAGAAAGGCCAGAAAGTAAGTGGTCTGCAGCTTGGAAAACTCCTAGCTTTCCCTATTCTGGAATTTACTAGACACTTGGCTAAACTCTTTCAGTGGGCCAACATTGGTTAGACAGGGAGAGCTAGCAAGGCCAACAGGCTATATATTCACCATTTATCTGACCCTAGACATTTCTGGGAAGTTAATCAGCATTATAAACTTTGGAGACTTAGTCTAATGTTCAAATATAGGAGTATGGAACTAATATACTTGAATATGGGAAGATTGCCCAACTTCTACCATTTGGGAAACAACTGAGTCCCTCTATGGTTTTCTTTTAAATGTGTTTAAGAAGCTAAATGATTAGATGAATTAATTCCCTAAGTCTTCTGGAGAACAGGGTTCAATCTGTCCATGGTGCCCAGCGCACCCACCAAAAGTGTCATAAGTAATAAATGACATCTATACAGTATTTTAAAGCTCACAAAGCACTTTCCTCATAACAACTTGGTGAGATAGGCACAATTAGGAGTGTTTGCTCCCATTTTATAGATGGGAAAATTCTACTAATGATAAAAGAGCTCTTCAAAATAACCATTTTGCACATTTATCCTTTCAGGTAAACTCCTTGGGAACCAAGTCCAAAGTAAGTTCCCATGCTCAGTTAACATGGAAACTGAGCACTTTGATAGTCAGGCAGGAGATCAGTGCCTCAGACAGTACAAAGTGTTCAGGTATTATATGAGGGTGGGGGTGGGGGCAGGGGTGGATGTTATCCCCCATCCTGTCCCTAACCTCTGCTCGAAAAAAAAATAGCAGACTGTGTGACCAGGGCGATTTTCTACATTTCAACTCCTAACAGTTATACTTACCTCTTAAGCTTGCTGATATTCTTCCTTCATACCTGGAGACATTCTTTTGGTCCTAATGAGTTATAATTGGACTTTCTGCCATGAGGACGAGGGGAATATTCCGTGTAATGTGGACAATCAGTTAACATCAAATCTAATAGCAGTGCTAACAAGAACATCTGGAAAAGTTAGGCACGGTCTGGGTACTTGTTGAATGAATAGCGCTCCAAAGTGGGTCAGGCTTAAAATACAATCATCGCCAGCTCAGAGATGTGAAATTAACTCTGTCTTCTCTTCAGGTTATGAAAAGAAAAAAAACACCCCAGAACTTGCAGCACTGCCAATCAATGACACTGAAGTTAATGGAAGAGCCAGCCCGAGAATTCTCTGGGCTACCATCAGGTCCCTGAAATTAAGACTGAATATTTTACTGTAAAAATTATATTTCCCAGGGGCCTTTCTTCCTACAGAAAAAGGTACAGAGAAGTGGGGAGGAGACCTGCATTTGAATATAATTTCACTTTTTTTTTTGGTCACAGCATTGATATTGTTTGAAGTTTCCAAAACAACACAGGAAAAATGATGGGGTTATATAGGTGTCCTGGCTTTTTAAACACTCAGACCTACTATAATGATGTTTTATAGACATGGGATAAGAAAAAAAGACATAAAATTGATTTTGAAATTTTTGTAGAGCTTTTTCTAATTTCAGCTTAAAATTTAAAGAAATGTCACAGTACATAGCAAAAGAGAGAAATAGATATCACTTTCCATCTAATGGACAGTTTTATAACAGAAAAGCTGAGGATCAGTAATATGCAAGATTTTTCTTTTCTACCTGGAATTTCCTATTTGTGGTCTGTAACACAGGAATTTATGAAACTCTCAGAGTTCTTTAAAATTCTCTTTGGGTTATTACAAGGAAAACTTTCAAGTTCCTAATGCCAGAAATCCAATGAAAGAAGCTGAATATCTATAATAGTATATGTTACTTTGTACCAACATACACAGTTACTCCAATATCTATCTAAATCAGAATTCCCTCTATAGCAACTCCAATGAATTGTCATCTAGGCATAGCTCAGAGAATTCCAGTGAAGGGGGAACTATGACCGCCAATGGAATTATTTTAAATGTGTGTTCTATGACATACTAATGGGGAAACCTGGCCTGGTAATGTATATTATGTTGGAACTTTTTTTTCAAGTGGAAAAGTTAATAAGATATTATTAATTCATTTCTCAAACAACCAATAAACAAGCATTTATCTATGCATCAAGCACTGTGCTGGGGGCTGGGTATACCAAGAAGAATTTATACCACGATACACTTTTCAGAATTAATGTCAGTGTTTTCTGTTATATCTGTAGGTACATGATCATACACCTGCCTTTAAACATATGGTTCCTTCAAGAGCTTCATTATTATGAGTCTAAGAGTATGTAAATCAAGAGTGCTAAGAAAGTCAGGAGTACTCACCTTGGTGTCGTACAAGTGTGAAGATGAAAGAGACCCAAATTCTAAGTAATGATGAATAATTCATCCTGGAATTTTAAAAAGAAAAAGAAAAAAATACCCATCGGGCCCCAGTAAATAAGAGTACCAGATGCACTTACTGGCAAATCCCTAGGTACATCAAAACTACCATGTAAAAGCTTCACGCAACCACATCTACCATTATGAATCAGGTTAAAATTTCAGGAAAGGTGGCAGGTCCCTGTAAGTTCAACACTTTACTAATGAATTACTCCCCCTTCCCCCCATGACAAGAAGCTAATTTGAAAGTGTAATAAGATCGTTCCAGTCCTAAGAGTAAATTGTCAAGTAGGTTACAGAATCAACGAATGCTACAAGAATGGCGAACAAGGAATCTTCAATGCAAATGCATTATTGATAAATAGCACCTGATTAGAGAGACCCACATCCTTCTTTAATCCCAAGAATAAAAACTCTTTTCTGATCCTCTGTAAGGCACACTGTTTAATGAATGGCTTTCCACTGTGATAGACTAAAAGACAACTGAGACAAGATGAGCTTCTCTTGGTGGAAAGATTGTATGTTTATCATTAAATTGCAGCATGGAATCAAACCTTCATTTAGAATTTTTGCCCAGGTACAAAGGCAGTGCACACCTAAGTCTATTTCTTTTCTTTTGAGAAATCAATGTTATATTGTGATAATGCGTGTGTGTGTGTGTGTGTGTATGTGTATGTATGTGTGTGTGCGCACATGGGGGGGAGGTGCATATAGAGGGAACATCAGGACCTTGCCTTATAACGTATGATAAAATGTGGAGTCTGGTCTAAATGTACATTTTATTGTAATAGAACTAATACCACTAAATGAATCCAAAGACAATCAATGGAAAGAAAACTCATTTTTGCTCACTTTTGCTCTTATTCATTTAATGCCAAGAAATTTCCTCTACATTATAGTGAGGATATACTGAGCTTATGGGAGTTTGTACTACATTGTGGTGCCAGCACAGATGCCCAGCCTTAGTTGTATGCATACACATCTATAAGAATTTAAGTACATGCATATGTAGTGGAATCTGTTCAAAACAACCTTGCAAGAAAATTATGATTTTGATGCATCATAGCATGCAGTTCATAGTGTTAGTCCAGCCTAATGTTCATGGGCAAGCAGTGGGTCCAATCTATGAGAAAGAGCTCTGTGGTCTATTTCCCAAAGCTACCAAGCATACATACACTCCCAATATAAGCATCTCTTAACAGTCACTTTGGCTGGAACTGGTACCAGGACTTGAACAGAGAACACACACAAGCCCAAAACAAAGGGAGATGAGGCACAGGCTTAGACAATACTAATCACAATTCATGTTCATAGACACATTTCTGAGTAAAATTGTTAACAAGACAGAAAAAGTGCCACTAACCTGTTCTGTAGAGGCTGGAGGAATTGAGTCAGAAATATTAAACCAAATCTTGGTAAACCAGGAAAAAATTAGGTAAAACAGGAATTCATGTCAGCTCTCCCCTATTTGATGCCAATTATTTCTGATTACTGAAATGATGTCTGAATCTCTGACTTGCTCACGAAACCAAAAATTCAGCTTGTCTTGTGCTAGAGGCAGATAAGTGTTGAATTGCAATCACGTTTTTTTTTCTATTGATTAAGGAAAAGTAAATCTAAAGATCAGTTTCAGGATTGCGTAAAGGGGTTCTTTTCCTGAAAAACTAAACCTTTTTTTTTTAAAGTAGATTCAGATGGAAATGTCAGGTACTTGGAGCTGAAACCTTGGCCTTTTTTGATCGGAATCACTTTGCGCTGGAAAACACAAAAGACCCCCTCCCTCCCCAGCCCCTAGACCTTTGTACCCAAAAAAAGGCAACTAGATAGAGTTACAGAATTAGCATCAATGAGCATGGGAGGAAAACACAAAACTTAGTTGCTGCCCCCCAAATTTAAAAGAAGTTGATTTTTGAGTCTTTTTTTTCTGTTTCTCTGAACTATTGCCACGTATAGACCATGCTATTTTTCACAGGTATATGTAAAGTAGTTAAAGAAATTAATATAGTTCTTTCCCAGACTTTTCTAGGCTTGATTTCTTACCTTTACTCTGATCCACCAGCTCTGGTAAGAGGGAATAATTTACAGGTAAGGTGAAGCAAGGGCAGCCACCGACTGCATGGTTTCCACATCCAAAAAATGTAGGGTTTTTTTTTTTTTGCCATTAACTGGAGACACATGGCAACATTTACATTCTAGCCACACAGTAGGTACTCAATGAATGTTTACGGGATGAATGACAGAATCATGTTTAATGTTAGCATACACTTGAGCATATGTGGGTGTGGGCACTGCCAACGAAGTGATAATGTGTAGAGTCAAATTTGAAAAGTGATCCATTCACCAGACATATAGGGAGTGAGAGGGAAAGGATGAGTTACTCTTTAGACACACAGCTACAAGGAGGAGCTCATTCTTCATTCAGAGCGTCCATGATTTAAAATGACAGCCATGCTATCAACATCAAAAAGCTATTTTGCAAATAAATGCAAATTTTACTGTGGATTCAAAATCCTTCCATGGGTCAGATTTCCCATTTCAATTGTGTAGGGATAATACTTTGGCGCAAAATGCCATTTTGATTAATTTGATGGGGAAATGGGCACTTTAAGTGACAGTTTACTTTGTGTTTTCCTTCTAGAATACTTGGATGTTGTAGGACTAATGTAGAGTCATTTAATTCTCTTTAACTTTGATGATGTTCAAGGTGTGCTTTTGAATCCCAGGTGACATTTCCTTAAGGGCTTGCACACCACACAGACGTTAAAGGGCTGTTTTTTTTTCCCCATGCTGTTTAAAGTTGAACCAAAATCCTGAATTCATGTGGATTCATCCATACTCCACCTTTAGTTTTCAGGCCTGTAGCTGAGAGAATTATTTTGCTACGAAATAATTGGTTCCACTAAAAACAACAGCAACAACAACAACACTGAGTAGCTTAGTTTCTGCCATAGCTTCATTTCTCCAAAGTAGGCTAAACATTCTTGACTTTTAGGAAACTCAACTTTATTGTTGCTGTTCAGTCTTTTCAGTCGTATCTGACTCTCCATGACCCCATTTGGGGTTTTCTTGCCAAAAAATATTTTCTTCTTCATTTTACAGATGAGGAAACTGAGACAAACAAGGTTAAGTGACTTGTCCACAGTCACACAGTGACTGAGACCAGATCTGAACTCATAAAGATGAGTCTTCCTGACTCCAGGCCCAGCATTCTATACACTGTGCCCGTTTTGGTTTTGACACTTACTAGTCTTGAGACCAGAGAGAAGTCAACAAACCTTTCTGAGTCTCAACTTCTTCATCAGTACAACAGCGAGAATACTATCTACCTCTCAAAGCTGTGAGGAACATGCTTTGTAGAACCTTAGAATGCCATGGAGATGTGAGTCATTATCGTTAACAGTGAAATTAAACTGGATGAAAATCCCAAATCAGTGAATTTGGAAAGAGGCTGATCTAACTTACCATCTCCTAGACTTTATTTTTAAAGGTTTTCTTTTTAAAATTTTTAAATGATATTTTATTTTTGCCCAATTACATGTAAAGACTATTTTTTTTAAAACATTCATTTAAAAAAAATTTCAAGTTTCAAATTTTCTCTCTCCATCCAACACCTCTTCCCTCCCTAAGATAATAAGCAATTTGATACAGGTTATACATGTGCAATTGTGTAAAACATATTTCTATATTAGTCATGTTGTGAATGAAGACACAGATCAAAAGAAAAAAAGCAAAAAATAAAGTGAAAAATAGTATACCTCATAAACTTTTACAAAAGGCTGTCATAGTTATTCCTGGTTCAGATAAAATCATCCGTGTGCCCAGGGCAAGGGACAAAATCTCTTCTTTCAAACGAAGAAATGTGTTATTCGAATAGTTGGAGATGTGAGGTAAACACAGATTTCTGGTAGCACTTAAATGAGGGAACAAAAGCAGCAGGAACAGGATGGAGCTAACTCTGATCTCTCTCCTGAACTCCGGGTCCCACAGCACCAGCTGCTTACTGGACATTTCAACCCTGATATCCTCTAGACAACTTAACTTTGACATGTCCCAAAGTGTCCTTGTTATCTTTCCCTTAAACCCACCCTTCTCTTTTTTGTTGTTTTTGTTTTTTTGCTTTTTGGAGGGCAACTGGGGTTAAGTGACTTGCCCAAGGTCATATGGCTAGTAAGTGCTAAGTGTCTGCAGCCACATTTGAACTTAGGTCCTCCTGACTCCAGGACCAATCAATGCTCTATTCCCTGCACCACCTAGCTACCCCAACCCACCCTTCTCTTGAACATCCCTATGACTATCGAGGTTGCATCCTTGGTGTCATCTATGACTCTATACTCCCCGTCTATATTTCTAATCAATTGTCAAATCTTGTCACATCGGTCTTCACATCTCATATATTTCCTTTTCTCTCCACTCATAGCCCCTACTCTAGTTCAGACCCTTACCACTTCTTACCTTATTATCATAATAACTCTTTTCAAATCTCTCCCCAATCCGTTGGTCACATGGATGTGAAATTATTTTTCTAAAGCTAAGGACTGACCAGTGTCACACACACTCCTCTCAATAAACTGCTATGGCTCCCTACTATTTTCAGAATCAAATATAAACTGTTTTGTTGGTCATTTAAAGCTCTTCACAACCTGGTGCCTTTCTGCCTTTCCAATTTTCTTACACATTACTGTTACCTCTATAATTAAGCCATACTGACTTACTTGCTGTCTCTTACATACAACACCCCACCTCCCATTTCCAGACCTTTCTACGTAAACTCCATGCCTGGATTTCTCTTCCATTTCACCTTGCTGGAGACAGCTAGGTAGCATAGTGGAGAGTATGTAATTTAGAGTCACAAAGACCTGAGTTTGAATCTTATCTCAGATATAGCTGTGAGACCAGGGGCAAGGCGCTTAACCTCTCAGTCTCAGTTTCCTCATCTGTAAAGTGGGAATAGCACCTACCTCACAGAGTTGTTGTGAAGAATAAAAGAGATAACTTATGTAATGTGATTTGCAAACTTTAAATCGCCATACTGATGCTACTATTACTATTTCTGCCTCTCAGAGTTCCTGGCTTCTTTCAAGAAAACTCAAAGGCCATCTTTTCCAGGAGGGTTGTCTTGGTTTTTCCCCTCTCCCTCCTCACCTCCACCTGCAGCTGCTGCAGCCTTCCCCTTACCTTCCGCCCCCTCTGTACCTCGTATGCACGTGTTTATATGTATGCTTGTCTCCCATGATTAGAATGTGACTTCTTTCGATATATATGCATAGGAATACATATGTGAGTGTGTATATATATATGTGTACATAGGCAGAGGGCACAGGATCAATTGAATAGGATGGGTTAATATTTCAAAAGGTGAAATTGAGAGGTGGGAGAGGAATGGATTGAGAGAAGACAGGGAGAGACAGAATAGGGTTAATCCTGTCATATAGAAAAGGCAAGGGATAACTGTTACAATGTAGGGGAAGAACAGGAAGGCAAAAGGGAATGGGTCAACCTTATTCTCATTGAATTTGGCTTAGGGAAGGAATGGCATACACTCTAAATTGGGTATCTTGCCCTACAGGAGAGTAGTGGGGAAGGGTATGAGAGGGGGGAGGATGGAGGGGAGGGCAGGTTGGGAGGAATGGTTGTTAGAAGCACACACTTCTGTAAAGGGACAGGGACAAAGTATAGAATAGAACAAGGAGGGAGCGGAATAGGAAGGAGGGAAATACAGTCAGTCTTTCACAATATGTCCATTGTGGAGATGTGCTGCGTAACTACACATGTTCGGACTGTATTGAATTGCTTGTCTTTCCAATGGGGGTGGGTGATGAGGGAGGAAGGGAAAAAGTCTAGAATTAAAAGTTTTAAAATTAAATATTAAAAATATGTGTGTATATGTATATATATATATATATATATATATATATATATATATATAAATACCATAGAAATATTAAAAAAAAAGAATATGACCTCTTTGAGAACAGAGACTATTTTTTGGTTTTGAATTATCCCCAATGCTACCACATAGTAAATGTTTAATAATTGCTTGTTCATTGATTGATTAGTGCTATATAGACAAGACAGACTGGTTCTGTTTCTTACGAAGACAAACAACGTGACTTTCTACATGTAGGTGGTGTAGACCCTAAAGGCAAAGCGCCCTTCCACGTTTGGGTTTCTTAACTTTTGCACTTTGAAGCTAGACCATCAAATCTGGTAAAATGGGTGATTGCTAATACTATGTCTAAAATGACATAAAATTAGGAGGGTCTTGGTACACATTTACTAGCATAGTGTGGTGGAAGGCCTACTGTGTTTGGTATCAGGAGAAACTTGCCAAAAAATTCAGTGAAGAGTTGGACATTCCTAAAATGAGTCAACAACAACAAGCATTACTTTTTGTTGTTCAGCTATTTTTCAGTTGTGTCCAACTCTTTGTGACCCCATCTGGGGTTTTCTTGGTAAAGATATTGGAGGGATTTACCGTTTTCTTCTCCAGCTAATTTTACAGATGAGGAAACTGAGGCAAACAGAGTTAAGTGACTTGCCCAGGGCCACGCAGTTAGTAAGTGTCTGAGGCTGGATCTGAACTCACGAAGATGAGTCTTCTTGATGCTCAGCCTGGTCCTCTCTTCACGGTACCACCTAACTGCACTACTAAGTGATCCATGAAACATGGACTCTGATAGACAGTAGAATCAGAACAAAGATGCCAGTATTTGAGGCAGCTAAGAGAAAAGATTCCCAGGGGCTCCTAATTCATAAATCTGCTGGTGGTACCAACCCTATAACATGAAGAACCTTAATATTCATCTGAAAAATTGGGATAAATATAGCCTTGACTTTTAGGTTCTGTAACTTTGCAAATTGATCAAAATGTCAACCCATACTATTTTTAATTTTGTCTCTTCAGCATCTAGAAAAGTATCTTGCATGTAGCAGGTACTTAATAAGATTAAATTTAAATTTTCAGATGACCTAAGCATGCGCTAATAATCAATCAAGGCCCAAAAGCATTTATTAAGCACTTACTCTGTGCTAGGCACTGAGGATACAAAGAAAGTTAAAAAAAGAAAAGATGATTCCTTCCATCAAAAAGCTTACATCAAAAAGACAACATATAAACAATTAGGTGCATGTTGTTGCTCATCCTTCATTTCTGTAGAGGACCAATGATGTCATAGGGTGATGTCTTGACTTGTAGTTGAATTGGCTTTTAAAGTGAGGCAGAGTTGTACAAAGTCATCAGCCTCCCTCTCTCTTCCAGAGTCATCTAAGTCCAGTGGCAGGACAAAAGTCAGGATGATGGTGATGGCCTGGAATGCACCTTGCTGTCTTCAGTGCCTTGCCAAGCTCTAAGTGTTCCACAGTGCCTGTTTTAGCTGCCTTCATGGCCTATGGAACAAATTGTTCTCCTCTACTCATTATACCAGGGGAACATCATCACATGCCAGGGGTAGTGTTATAGCAAGCACCCTAGCACACCCAGGTTGGCCTGCTAGTACAGGTTCTTTGATCTGCTTTTAAAGGAAAGATTGCTCAAAAAGAAGTTAACAATCCTATTTTTAATTACCTTCACTAGTTTAGGGGAAAGGTCAGTATCTTGAACTTGGAGAAAATGCAAACAGAGAAAATACAAGCAGAGAAATTAGCACAAAGACCAACAGACAAAGTTCCAGCTGTCTGAATATAGCAATATTGCTATACACTTTACATACATCACTGGATCGAAGGAGCACAGAAATCTGAGCAGTCTGAGGGCTCTGAACATATGGCTACTCAGAGTCTTGACCAGGAACTCAAAAGATCCTTCTCATGAGCAAACCCCCAAAGCAAAATCCCAATCTTCCAGAATACATAAAAAAGACTCAATGCCTGACTAGCTCAGAGCCAGAAGGCATGAAACTTACTTGACTCAGCACAGCTATGAATTATCAGGGTTCAAAGGTGATTAATGCTTCAGATGTTTACAATTTAGCCTGAGCCTGGGAAACTTGAATTCCAACATGAAGAAAACAAAACAACAAAAATCCTACCTTGCTCGTTCTTACAGGTAGACACCCCTCCCCGCCAACTCACCAATGCATTTGAGGCCTGTTGGTCTGATTTAGCCCATGTGCCAAGATAGTTTTACTGAGGTGCCATGCTATAGCTTCTTGGAGCCACAGGTGAGAGTTGGGTGAAGGCAGACACCAAAGGTGGATGAGCAGTCCTCCTACCAGAGGTGCTAGTGCACCTGAACACTCCATACAAAGTAGTTGGGAGGCACTGAGTGGAGCAGCTGTAGACAGGGAGAAGAACCCAGAAACAGCTCCTGGAATAGGGAGAAATTGAGCTGAATTTTTGAAGGAAGGAAATGAAGAAACAGACAAGAGACCAGAACAATCCAGGCGTGAGGGACAGTTAGTGAAAGCAGGCCAGTGGTGCAATCTAAGTTTTTAAAAAAGCTTATGTTCTTGGGGATAGGGGGATAGTAAGAGAAGGAGAGGATGATGGTGTGTGAATGGACACAACGGGGCAAGCACTAGCTTTGGAGTCAGAGGTCACTTATGTGATCTTGTGGAAGTCTCAATCACCATGGACCTCAATTTTCTTATTTGTAAAATGACTTTAGGTGACCTCTGAGGTCCCTTTTAATTTTATAATATATGACACACATATGGGACTATACAAGGTAATTGGAGGAAGGCACTGGTAACCAGGCATGGGGCAGGCAATCACCAATAAATGGAATCTTAAAACTAAAGCTACAAGATACATATATTTTCACTACGTAAAACCATTTGCTTATTATTCAGATTTCTTTTGCATTATTGACCCCACTTTCTTTTAGACTCAGAGTTGTAGACTGGTGCTGTGTGGATAAACTGTAAGAAAAATTACCCAGTAGTTCCTTGAAAAGAACATTAAATGCCATGTAAGTGCTTATTAATCAACACAGGAGACTCAATAACTCTGGGAGATCAATAACAAGAAAATGTTTTCATCTCTAAAATGTGGTTTAAGATTTCAAAGATATTATTTTTTTAAAAACTATTGACTGGAAATTTACTAAGCCAAAGAGTTCAACTGGTCCATTCTATGGGAAGAGACATAGAAATGGCTCACAATTGGCCCACATCTAACATCCTAGTCAAAAAATTTTGCTAGTAAAACTCCAAATGCTTTGGGGTCTATATACTTCTAAGTAGTTTCTCAAGAAGAAGCTTCATTCATAGGCAGGAGTCAGCTGAGATTAAAATTTGCTCCACACAATAAACAGTGGTTTTAGGACCATTAATCCATCACTTTTCAAGGGTACTAAGTTGAAACAAGAGTTTGTATACTGTTGAGGATAAATAATATATGCCTTCTTCTGCAGAGATGAAATTTCATTGACTGATGGTTAAACATTACAGGCGATAGAGGCAGGCAAGATGCTTCATAAAATATAATCGTGCTTGACTCACCAAACCTATAATACTTTGAATCAGATGAGCATCTAGATTTGTGTATACCTAATTGGGAAAGAACACAACTTTGTAAAAAAGAAGAGAACTATTTGATACCCAAGATCTCCAAGCTTTTTACTTTACAGAGCTGTTGCTTGTCCTTCATTTTTGAAGAGGACATCATAGGGTAATGTCTTGATTTGTGGGTGAATTGGATATAAGTGAGGCAGAGTTGCACAGAGTTGTCAGCCTCACTCTCTCTTCCAGAGCCATTGAAGTTCAGTGGCAGGACAAAAATTAAAAAGACTGATGATGGTCCTGGTGTCTTCAATGTGTGACCAAGCTCTAAGCACTCCACAGAGTCTGTCTCAGCTGCCTTTGTGGCCGTTGGCACAAATTGTTCTCATCGGCTCATTAGACAGGGGGAAGTCTTCACATGCTTGGGACAGACAACCCTCTAACTCACCAATGAGTTTGAGGCCCATTAGTTACCCTCAATCCAGTTTAGCTGGTATGCTGAGATGGTTTTACTGGGGTGTAGCTGTGGCACATGCAACAGCTTCTTGGAGCCACATGTGAGAGTTGAGTACCAGGTAAACATCACTGGTAGATGAGCAGCCTTGAAAAGGGCTCAGCAACCCTCACACCAGAGGTGCTGGTCCTTCTTGGACACCTCATATATTCTACTTTACAGAGAAGGTGACAAGTAATGTAAAGAGGAGAGTGGTGGGTGGATGTGAAGGGGGAGGGATGTCAATTTGAAAAACAAGTCATGTAGAGTTTTCAAGAAGCTTAATTCAAGCTGTAAAAGTTGAACCCCTTAGGAAGCAGAGCAAAGTATACAGATTTTCATAAACCATCTGCATTCAAAGGTTATGGTCTCCTCCTGGACACATTTACTCCTGCGTCTGTATTCATTAACATCTTCCTCCCCTTATCCCATTATTTGCCATTTAATGCGATGATTGTATTACAGCAACACCAAAGCATTCAGGTATGCAACGTCTATGAAAGACCCAACAAACTGAAATTACATTGTAAGTTTTTTGGCAGATTTAGATCTTACAGTCCATAACAGATAGCCTGTCTCCTCTGTTTTGTAAGCAATATTTATATTCTTCACAAAGCTCTTTGTAGAATCTTAAAAGGAACAAGATCAGTGACAGCCTCATTCTTTTCCATAAGAGAACTTCTGATAGAAGCTGCATTGGATTATAAACTTATTTCCCCTTTCTACAAAGACTAAGTTCAATTAGAATACTGATGGGCCTATGATTAAAAACAACAAAAACACTAGGTGGGAACTGAGCAAATTCTTACTTTTTTGACTACCTATTAGAATCAAGTTTTCTGAAAGGCTTGGAACATCAGTGTCTACTAGTTTAAAGCTGTACTGACATTAGGTTTATGGCATCAGTTCACAGGTTTTTTTGTTGTTATATAGCATCCTACATCAGTGTTCACTTGGCCATTTCAGAAAACTAACAGGAAAAGAAAAACAAATAGGCAAACCAGCCAATTTCACACTTCTGGACCTGGTACAGGGGAGAAATTCTAACTTGACTTTGGGGAATGAACTCAGTTTACTCAATGTTTGACTCAAAGCCATGACTCACTTCAGGTGATTTTTTTTTCCTGAAACAGGAAATCAATTGAGTTTGTTGCCGATCAGAAAATCATTCAAGTGTGTCAATTTTAGATTGTTGACTATGACAGGGGGTGGTGTTACAATGGGTGGGGGAACCTAAGCAACCAAGAGCAGCTTGAGAATTGAGAACTTCATTTACAGTCAAGGAGGAGGTCATCTATCAGGGTTGTGCTTATCCTATCTAAATAATGAGTATTTTGATAGGGATCTTCTTTTTTTGAGGGGGGGGGGGAGGCCTTTATTAGCAGAGCAACCTGGCCTGGCCTTGCAGACATGGCAGTGCTAGCGTCAGCACCCGCCCCCGCCCCCGCCCCCTCCCCCCGCTGGCACGAACTGGCTCAGAACTTTTGGAACTGCTTCTTGGTGCCGGCTGCCTTGGTGACCTTCAGCACGTTGAACCTGACGGTCTTGCTGGGGGGCCTGCATTCACCCACTGTCACAATGTCTCCAATCTGGACATCTCTGAAGCAGGGGGACAGGTGCACAGACATGTTCTTGTGGCGCTTCTCAAACCGTTGTATTTGCGGATGTAAGGCAGGTAGTCTCGGCGGATGACTATAGTCCTCTGCATCTTCATCTTGGTCACCACACCAGGTAGGATCCTGCCTCTGATGGAGACGTTGCCCGTGAAGGGGCACTTCTTGTCGATGTAGGTGCCCTCGATGGCCTTCTTGGGGGTCTTGAAGCCCAGCCCGATGTTCTTGTAGTAGCGGGGCAGCTTCTCCTTGGCTGTGTCCCCGAGCATCACCCGCTTCTTGTTCTGGAAGATGGTCGGCTGCTTCTGGTAGGCGCGCTCCGTCTGGATGTCCGCCAGCTCGCCGCTGGCTCCTCTTCTCTCGGACGAACGGATGGAAAGAGGATAGGGATCTTCTTAATAGGGAAGCCACAAAACAGATTTTCAAGTAAGTTGTTAAGAAACTCAAACTCTGCTCTTTAAGCGTCTTAAAACAAAGCAAACCAAAAATCTCAAACAATTCTACACATTTACATTTTCCTTGCCATGATATCATAGATGTTTTCTTTAAATCTAGGTTCATCTTGTATTTACTAAACTTAGAGAGTCAGCTTGTTCTTAGACACAGATTATATCAGGTTTTTAATCAGAATGTTCTTTATACTACAAAGAATGTGTTTTGTATTAACAGGATGAATCAGAAAAGAGTAGGGGCCCCAAGAGGACTTCAAAAAACTTCTCTACCTTCTGTGCTGCTGGCATTGCTGGCCTAAAAGCAAAAAAAAAAAAGATATAATTATTAAAACAAATAAATTATACCATGGGCAAAAAGATCCAAGGATACATAAATTTGTCTTGTTTTTTTTAGGGTAATTTCTCTAGGTAAGTAATTTTGACTGTTCCTAAGTGTTCTGTGGTAATGCTTAAGCATCAAGATATCTAAATAGTCTATCTGACTCAGCTGATTAAACTTTATAAGAAATGACTGATAGAATATCAATATTATATGTAGGGTTGGGAATGTGTGTGGGAAGACTCAGCATAAGGTAGTAGCTTAGGAGATGATACCATCTTCCTCAAAAACATGCAGTTCACATGAACAACCCAGCACTTGAGGGGAAACTCCACATACAATTTTATTTTTTAAAATTAATTTTATTCATTTCATTAAATATTTCCCAATTACATGTAAAAAATGTTAACAATAGCTCAACATTTTTTGAGTTGCAAATTCTCTCCCTTCTGTCCCTCTCCCTTACTTGAGAATGTAAGAAATTTTATATTGATCATGCATGTGAAGTCATGCAAAACATATTTTTAGATTAGCCGTGGTGTAAAAGAAAACACAAACAAAATAAAACAATAAAATTTAAAAAGTTTTAAAAATGCTTTAATCTTCATACAGAGTTCATCAGTTCTCTCTCTGGTGGTGGATAGCATTTTTCATCATGGGTCCTTTGGATCATTGTCTTGATCAGAGTAGCTAAGTCTTTTACAGTTGATCATCTTAAAATATTGCAGTTACTGTGTACAGTCTCATGATTGTGCTCACTTCACTCTTTGTGAGTTCCTATAAGTCTTTCCAGGTTCCTCTGGAACCATCCTGTTCCTCATTCGTATAGCACAAAAGTATTCCATCACAATCATGTACCAAAACTTGTTCTGCTATTCTCCAGTTGATGGGCATTCCCTCAATTTCCAGTTTTGTGCTCCCACAAAAAGAGCTGATATAAATATTTTTCTACATATAGGCCTTTTTCCCTTTTCTTCTATCTCTTTGGGATGCAGACCCAGTAGTGGAATTATTGAATCGAAGGGTATGCCCAGTTTTATAGCCCTTTGGGGACAGTTCCAAATTTTACTCCGGAATGGACTAGTTCACAACTCTATCTACAGTGTGTTAATGTCCCAATTTTTCCCACATCCCCTACAGTATTTATCATTTTCCTCTTCTGTCATATTAGCTAATCTTATAAGTATGACATGGTATCTCAGAGTTGTTTTAATTTGCATCTCTCTGATCAATACTGATTTAGAGCATTTTTAATGTAACTACTGATAGCTTTTATTTCTTCTTCTGAAAACTGCTTGTTCATATCCTTTGGCCATAAATGAAGTGGGGAATGTTTCTTATTTTTCATAAATTTGGCTCGGTCCCCTAAATATTTGAGAAATGAGGCCTTTATCAGAGAAACTGGCTGTAAATTCCCACCCCCTTCCCCGTTTCCTGTTTTCCTTCTAATTTTGACTGCATTAGTTTTGTTTGTACAAAGTATTTTTATAATCAAAATGATCTATTTTACTTCTTATAATCCTCTCTATTTCTTGCTTGGTCACAAACTCTTCCCTTATCCATAGATCTGGCAGGTACATTTTTCCATGCTTCCCTAATTTACTTATAATAACAACCTTTATGTCTAAATCAGGGATAGGGAACCTGTGGCCTCGAGGTCACATGTGTCCCTCTAGGTCCTCAAGTATGGCCCTTTGACAGAATCCAAGCTTCACAGAGCAAATCACTGAATTTCACAAAACAAAACAGAACAGATTTGTCCTGTGAAGTGTAGATTCAGTCAAAGGGATGCACTTGAGGACCTAGAGGGCCACATGTGGCCTTGAGGCACATTACTGTGGTCATTTACTACTGTGTATTTATTGTGTACTTAGTCCACTGATCCACCACTTTATTTCTTAGCCAGTACCAGATTATTTTAATAATGAAGCTTGACATATATCTGAGTATATGTGTAAATGAATCCATAGAGGGCATAAGATCAATTGAATAGGAAGGGATAATATTCCAAATGGTGAAATCCTGAGGTGAGAGAGGATTAGATTGAGAGGGGACAGGGAGAGTCAAAATGGGGTTGAGCATGGAAGAGACAAGAGATAAATGTTACAATAGAGGGGGAGAACAGGAAGGCGAAAGGGAAAGAGTCAACCTTACTCTCATGGAATTCGGCTTAGGGAAGGAATGACATAAACTCTAAACTGGGCATTTTGTCACATAGAAGAGTAAGGGGAAGGGGGATGAGAGGTGGGGTGATGGAGGGGAGGGCAGAG